>CM019177.2:26251876-26675910 GCA_009739505.2 Apolygus lucorum | reverse complement strand
AAATATCCGATTTTTCAATATTTTGGTTCCTTTACTGCTTACTAATTGTACTCAAGCTTTGAAATTGAAGAAAAATTCTCATTATAGCTCCGGATTTTCATGAATTATTCTCTGTACCACCATGGAACTAATAGTGGTGCCACCATGGTGCCAGGACACCGTAAACTGCTTATTTCGTGGTTTTTTTTGTGTGTTTCACCTTGAATACGGATGTGAACCTCGACGGACTGCCTATTAAAACTAATAGATGGACGATCAATGTTAAGACGTATTTCCGCTTTGGTGCCAGACTAGCACACAGAGTAATGGAGACAAGAGCTAGTGGACTAGCACCATTGGTGGCGGTGGTGAGGGGGGGGGTGAACTCGAATTCGCATGTTGGGTATCGTAGATCATGGATTTTAAAATGCTCTTCGGATTCGAGGCTCCCATGCCGCTAGAATTGTTATGGTGGATAATGGTGAGGGGGGGGGGGTCAGTATTTCTTGCCTAGAGTAATAAATAAATTTCATCGAGTGAAACAGTTTTATCGCTTACCAACTGGTTAAAATGATCTAATGATTATCCAATGGGACGTCCCCTGGAATGCATGCATTACTAAACAATATGTTTTAAAAACATTTTCTCAACGAACAGACCCTTCTGATTACCGTTGTTCCTGAGCCATACTCTTTTGAAAAAGAAAAAAAATGACTGAAATACCCCATTGGTAATTTGGATGGTGCAAAATGAGGTTGAAACTGTTGAACTTTCGTTAAGCAATTACTTGATTTCACATTTGTCATATTCTTGAACGCGTTACTCCTACATGTTGGGATCCTCTACAGAGATGGAAATTTGTTTCAGTGACGACACAAAAATGGTCAGGGACTCGAAGAAAGACGACCGAAAATCTGAAAATGTACAGTTTGAACCTGAAATAGTATGGCACAACGTATTACTCTTTGCTATTCTTCACACTGGTGGATTTTGGGGATTGTGGAGACTTATGACGTTTCAGATATCTTTATCAACTTTTATTTGGTGTAAGTTGTCAGTTTGATGTTTAATTAGTGCATATTAAGGGGGTCTCGGTCGGTCGCCGTTCGTTCCTTAGTCAGTATTCCAGGAAATTGAAGGCGCAAAAACTAAAAAAGTTGTAGGTACCTAAATTTGAAATTTTAAAAGATTTTAGAAATTCATTAATGCACAGCCCTAGGGAATTGAAAAACTGAAAAATTGTCGCTGAAATCATCAAAATCGAACAATAATTGCCAGAGAAAAATGGGAAAACCCGTTAATTCAGTCATGTTTATCCCATAAAATGTAGCTAAATCTGACATTATCAAGGATTTTAGAAATTCATTAGTGCATGGGCCTTGGGAATTGAAGAACTGAATGATTGCCGCTGGATTCATCAAAATCGAACAATAATTGCCAGATGGGAAAAACATGGAATAACCCGTACATTCAATAATTTTTTTCATTTTTCCTTGGCAATTATTGTTCGATTTTGATGATTTTGGCGGCAATATTTCAGTTTTGCAATTCCCTGGGGCCGTGTCTATTGAATTTCTAAAATCCTCTAAAATTTCTAATTTTGGTACAACTTTTTAAGTTTTTGCGCCTATAATTCCGGTAAATACTAAAATGGAACGGCGACCAACTGAGACCCCCTCAAGCTAATTATGTGGTTAAGTACTCGAAAAAGTTCTCTTGTTATTATCAGATGCAAAATGTTGATCACTTATGTATTGTTGAATTTTATTACCACCCGATGACTGGTGATTTTCTTGAGGGCTGATCAATAACCCTAAGTTTGAATGTCAAAAAAAACTAAGTACTTGGCCCTTTCTAAGTCGATATTGACAAAATTCCTCAGAACCAAATTAAATGGCGTGTGTCCAAATCAGACGACACGTAGTCCTCTCGCATTTATTTTACAAACTTAGAGGATGTCTTAGTAAAGACAACTTGATCACTGTTTCTAAGGCACTAATTCAGAGCTTCATGGGGATTATAGCATGGGGAGGAGCTTTCCCATCAGTCATGAATCCACTAAATATATTGCGAAGACTCATATTAAATATGATTGCCAAAAGATTCCCTTATTGATCTATTTGACTACTCGCGTATTTACTCTCCAACAAATCAAAACATTCTCTCGTTCTTCCATAAACATCCGCAATTCACCAATTTTTTGAGATCCTTCCCCATTCATTGCGCTCAACTTCCCAAGCCGTGGTACCCACGCCGAAAATCGGTCTTTAGAGCACATCTTGGCAAATATTCTACAGTGTGCCTTTTCCTATCCGCTCTTTGATGAGATCACTTCCAAACTTTACCCGACAAGTTTATGAAAGAAAGATATTATCTTGGCTAATTTACCTTGGAGTAGAAAATCTTCAAACTGTTTTCTCTAGCAGTTATGTGTACTAAAATACCGCACTTCTATAATTACATTTCATTAATTTCTGTAAAATCGTATATCCCATACATACTTATACATGAACTATAAATATAATTTGCAACTCTCCCCAACTGCGCAAGGCATGTCTTATGGTTGTGGGGTATATTCCATGTATCTAAAAATTTATCTAGAGTAGGTATGTATTGCTTCCGAGTCTACCAAGTTAGCGGAAGCTTTGTTTTCACTTTCCAAGGTTGAAGAAAAAGTTCTCCAAAATCGAAATTTCCACTCGCGGTTTACGTTTCAGACCTTCCTGAACAAGTTTGTTTGTGTGTCTGTCTCTGTGTCTGTCTTTCACGAAATCCTTGCCCCATCATGGCCCCCCAACTGAAAGCATTTTGTACGCATGCACAAACGTGAAATCCTTCCAACAGCCATAACTTCTAGATTTTCCAAAAATATTCAGAGAGAGATATTGTGCGGGTTGGCGTGTAGACGGTTCCCTATGAGGGTAGTGCAACGTATTTAGAGATTGATGTATCGTATGTTTTATCGCTTACCCTTCGAAATTGAATGCTCTACTCCTAATAGTTACAATGGAAAGGAAGGCATTTATTACTAAACGGTATGCTTTTAAATAATCAGGAATAATATTCCCGCGGAAATAGTTCATGTTTTGAATGTGAAAAGTTTTTGTTTTGTGACGACCCTACATTTTATACGGGACAAACCAATTGGTTTGTTCCCGATTTGTTGGAGAGATATCCGATTCATAGAGATATGAATCGATATCCTCTTCAGGCCGGCTGATTAATCTAGTCACTGGTTTGAGGGGGTAGGGTCGTCACACCCTCCTCTGACTAATTATGAACAATAAGGTGAATTTCAATCTGAAATTCATCCTATATTGTTACATGGTAGCAGAGCGTGGTTTGGTGGAAATGCACTGAATTTATTTCATCATTTCCCCTCCACTTTCTCTTGGGTATTCCAGAAGGAATTACCCAAAGAGAATTCCAGAAGGAATCTCTATATTATTAAATTATATTAAATTCATTCCCTTATTATACATACTTCGCCAATCCGGCAATTAAATTCATTCATTTCGCCAATCCGGCAATTAAACTCATTCCCTTGTTAGGCTTTGCCAATCTGGCATTTTATTAATTTCAATTACGTTTTTCTTTTATATAAGCCTTTTCTAAGTTTGCCTTTTCAATCATTACACTTGAATGTTTCGCTGTTTGTATTCTTTATTTAGTTTGCTTTCTCCTCAGTTCCATTGATTTATTATTTTATGTATAAATGGCCCATTCGTGGCATAAATGACCCATTCGTGGCATTCTTCTTCTTCTTCTTCTATTTGAATAGTACCATTACGATGGAGGAATTCCCTTGAAGCTTCCAGATGTCCTTTCCTGGGCTTCATGCTATTTTCAGTCCCTTTGACTTTTTTCTAACATACTTCTGTTTGAAACCCAGAAGTATGTGACGACCCTACATTTTATACGGGACAAACCAATTGGTTTGTTCCCGATTTGTTGGAGCTACGCCTTTAGAGATATCCGATTCATAGAGATATGAATCGATATCCTCTTCAGGCCGGCTGATTAATCTAATCACTGGTTTGAGGGGGTAGGGTCGTCACACCCTCCTCTGACTAATTATGAACAATAAGGTGAATTTCAATCTGAAATTCATCCTATATTGTTACAGTTTCCTGTGATGTGTAATGTCAAATGATGCTGTTTTGTTTTGTAGCACTCGCAGTTGCATTCGCATCTCTTGAAGGAGTGATGGTGGGCAGTCACAGATTTTTCTGTCATAGAACCTTCAAAGGGAACACATGGTTCAAATTGCTGGTCGTCGTAACACAAACCATGGCAGGGCAGGTAATGGACCAACCAAACTTGTAATTAAACATGTGTGCCAAAATAAGGAGGATACTATCAGACCATAGTTCTGGAATCCAAGAAATTTGGATATTCTCAGTCACTTGACAAATGGATATATATTTGTTTGTTTGGCGCCATTTTGTACACTTTCATGAATAGTTAAATGCATGAAGGGATGCGAACTGCTGAGATTTCTACCCGACGTTAGTATAGAAAAATAATAAACCTTTGTGTGATAATTTTCAGCGTTTTATATATAGATCACTCGTCTGCAAAGATCAGGGATTTGCCATTGTCACCACCATCCAATTTGAAGAGAAACATCCATCGCATTTCGGTCAGCTAACATTTGAACGGAGATTCGGCCTCTTTTGCGATTCACGCTCATGTTTCGGATTAAATCAAAACACGAGCGTGAATCGCAAAAGAGGCCGAATCTCCGTTCAAATGTTAGCTGACCGGAATGAGATGGATGTTTTTCTTCAAGTTGGTTGGTGGTGACAATGGCAAAGCCGTGATCTTTGCAGACGATTAATTTTATCGTAAGTCCAACCCTTAAACTCTTGTAGGGAACGAACGGTTTGCACAACAGGGCTCCGCGTGGTCTGAAAAAAATTCTACACTATCTTAATTCCATGGTAAAACAATACCTTATCAAAATGTTTTGAGTTGGGGCATTTTCAGAATTTCGACCCTTTTTTTCAACCCTTAGAAGTGACCTACATCAACCAAAATCTTCGGGGCACAACTATACCCAGAATGGAGCCTATATACCAAATTTCATCAAAATCGGTCAATGCTAAGTGGGGAAAGGATAGTATTTTTGGTGTACGTAACGTATACCAAAAAATTTCAAGGGAGGTTAAAGAATGTTTTTCTTGGTCGACTCCAACGGATCATTATTAAAAATAACAAACTAAAATGGTAAAAACATGGGAAAACCCGTTTATTCAATAGTTTTTTCCATTTTGGTTTATTGTTATCAATAATGAACATTTGGAATCGACCGAGAAAAAAAATTTAACCCCTCCTCAAAATTTTTTGTTTTATGTTTCAAGATAGGTACGTAGGATCCAAAAATTGAATATAAATTTGGCAGTCGGTACGCCGTACGCTCACCGTACGCACCTTCCCCACTTAGCATAGACCGATTTTGATGAAAATTGGTACGAAGGCTCCGTTTGGGGTCTAGTTGTACCCCGAAGATTTTGGTTGATGTCTTCTTGGTTCTTCTTCTTTGGTTGATGACTTCTGAGGGTTGAAAAATAAAGTTTAACATTTTGAAAACGCCCTAACTCAGAAAAATTAAATATAAAGGTATTGTTTTTCCATCAATTTAAGATAGTATTCAATTTTTAGAGACCATGCGGAGCGCTGTAGGACAAACCGTTCGCTCCCTACGAGAATTTAAGGGTTGGACCTACGATAAATCAGAAAACGAGTGTGAATCCCAAAATAGGCCTAATCTCCGTTCAAAGTTTAGCTGACCGAAATGCGATCGATGTTTCTCTTCATATTGATTGGTGGTAACAATGGCAAAGCTGTGTTCTTTGCAGACGAGAGCTCTATAATATATAATAAACCTTTTTGTAATAATTTGCAGCATATTTCAGTTATTTCCGTTATTTTTGACCATCTATATTCACCTTGTATTATTTTGTAAAGCTCTTCTTTGGATTTTAAATCTGGAATGGATGAACACAGTAGATAGATGAAGATATATAGATATAGGTTTATTTGGCGTCATTTTGTACACTTTTACAAGATGATAAATTCATGATGCGATGCGATTTGCTCAGATTTCCTACCCGACATTAAGCTTGGCCCGTGTTGTAGGGTAGGATCGTTGTAAAATCGCTCCACATCGGTAAATTGATTGATATCTACTATACATTATAGTAATAAGTGAATTACTGAACAATACATGATTGGACAGAAAGAAGGACGCATTTTGATAATCTCTAACATATGCTGACTTACTTTAATATTCTCTAACTTTAATAATCATTAAACTTTATTAGTCTCCTATACATATACGATACTTCTCCACTATGATTTATGATCTCCAGTACGTAATTAAAATTTTTGTTCTCCTTGTTCTTAGAACTGCATATACATTTGGTCTCGCGATCACAGGCTCCACCACAAGTACAGCGATACCGACGCCGACCCTCACAACTCCACTCGCGGGTTCTTCTTCTGCCACATGGGCTGGCTCCTCCAGAGGAAACATCCCTTGGTCAAATTGAAGGGGAAGAACATTGACATGTCGGATTTGGAGGCAGAGCCGCTCGTCATGTTCCAGAAAAAGTACGTGCTTCAGAATCATTCAGTTCTTTTAAAATGTTCAACTATTGTAGAAAGGATACAATTTGTTTGATTGTGCAATTTTCAAACTTTGTAGTCAACAAGGGCCATCTAACCTACCTCACACAGAGAGCACTAACTACCTAGCAAATGGGAAGTTGGTGTGGATTCCAAATTGAACACATGATGTAACAGTTACAAAAAATGTAGTGGGGATCAAACCAGAACTTATAAGTGACACAATAAATTGCTTATGCCATTATTTGGTTCAGAGTGATTGAGTGTCACTCGGTTGCAAAAGATGGAGAAAGTACGAAACTTCTGGCAACTGATGGTGATGTTTACACAATTAATTAGTACTGTCCTCACAAATAGAATGATCCCTTATTTACTATCCATCATGCGACTAATCAGCATTTTTTTAGGGGGGGATTGTAGGAGAAACCTTCTACAATCGCACCATGCATGTGAACGAAGTTGTGGGTTAAGTACGAACCCATTCAATGGAATTGTTCGTAGCACACTAAATAATGTAGTGTGCAGCACAAGTGAGCTTATAGAACGGCAAAAATGCATGACCACTGAATTTGATTTCAGCACAGAACTAACTCAAACAAAATACAACAAGTGTACGAGTATTTATTTGGAAAGCTTTTTCTACAAATTCCTGCTTTTCGAAGAAGAGTTGAAGGATGTTTTTCTGTCAATAGCTATAACCGTATAGCTACAACAATACTATATAAGTAGTTATAAGCTATAACTATATATTTTTCTATCTCTATAACCGACGGCCGTTAGTTGGTTTAATGAACCGGTTTCCATGAGATCACCGAAGTCAAGACCAGTCGGCTCGGGAGATTATTTGGATTGGTGACCGCTCTAGGGTGGTTTTGCAAGTGGAATGATGAAAATGATAGATTTTTAAGAATAAGAAAAAGTATACGATATTCGCAGCAAAGATCAATCGGAAAGTGATTTATTGAAACATAAAAATGCAATATGTGTACAAATCATATGGCACACATCAAACATCCCGGTTTCTCGGTGGAGTGGCCGCAACAGGCGGTATCGCAGGTCGTGATAATTTCTTGAGCGGGTGAGGCAATAAGTAGCCACGAGTGAAACCATCAGAATCATTTCTGATCTTCCCGTTGGAAGACGTTGGCGGACGTCATCCTGCGACGCCTGGAATTGCAGTTGAACGAAAATTAAATCTCGTTTGCTTCACTTTTTACTGTCAGTTACTAACGAGGGTTGTTCCGAAAGTAAGTTCCGTCATGCTAGGAAAAATTGAAAAAAAAAGAAAATTTTCAAAAATCATGCATTTGTATTCAGCAACATCTAAACTGTTTTTCTACATAATCGCCCATTTTCTCCGTGTATTTGAGATAACGGTATTCCAGTTTTTTCAGTCCGTTGGTGTACCAATTGTCATCCAAAATGCGTTCCCAGCTGCGAGCCGCATCCTTAACTCCTCCATCCGCCCTGAATTTCATTCCTCCCAGTTAGGTTTTGAGAGCAGAGAATAGGTGGAAATTGTGTCTTGGTCTGGGGAATAGTTTAATAATAATTTATTGATTGCTTCCAAGAAGCCAAGGTCCGCTTTCCGCTAGGAAGGTGGTGGCTACAGTGTTTTGGGACTGTAAGGGTGTCTTGCTGGTTGATTACCTCGACAGGGGCACAACCATAAATGCAGAGGGATATTGCAGTGTCCTCACAGAATTGAGAAAGGCATTAAAAAACAATAGTTGAGCAAAATGTTGAGCACAAAAATCCAGCGGACGGATGGAGAAGTTAAGGATGCGATTCACAGTTGGCTACGCTATTTGGATGAAAATTGGTAGACCATCAGACCGAAAAAACTGGAATACCGTTATCTCAAATGCTTGGAAAAAAATGTAGAAAAATAGTTTAGATATTGCTGAATACAAACA
Source organism: Apolygus lucorum (assembly GCA_009739505.2). Taxonomy (NCBI): domain Eukaryota; kingdom Metazoa; phylum Arthropoda; class Insecta; order Hemiptera; family Miridae; genus Apolygus; species Apolygus lucorum. Next base: position 26,667,385 of record CM019177.2, on the reverse strand, counting down.
TACATTTTTTTTTCTTTTTGAAACTTTTCTTTTTCTTCCAATTATTCCTAGAATGTCGGAATTTACTTTTGGAAGAACCCTCGTATGTATATTCGTATTTATTTTGAATTCGGAGGTTCACGCATTAGAGAGTACCATTGAATTAATAAAATTCAAGTGTTCTTCCTAAATTTGATGCACTTTGATACCTCAGGTTACAACTCCTTTCTATACAGGTAGACACCCTGTCACTGAATCACTTAAGATGGGCATAATTTCAGGGTTCAATTTTACAAGGTATTTCCAACAAAAAATGTCTCGTAGCAACTTTTTCTTAACCCACTCGAAACGCCTTTTTAGGACGTCCCACAGTAAGACTTGGGCGTCCTAAAAATGCGATCGATCCGGGGTGAAGGAGGACAACACTCAACAGAAAAAAAATAACCACATAATTATCCGTTTTAGACCATTCTGAATCCGAATCCCCGAAAAAAAAAACCATAGGTGTATGCCTGTGTGTGTGTGTGTGAGGGTGTGTGTGTGTAGGTGTGTGTGTGTGACAAAATCTTGTGTACCAAAATTTGCAAGAGGAGGGGATGAGTGGGGGGATAATATTCAGAAAATATCCGAATTTTCAAGGTTTCGGTTCTTTTACTACTTACTAATTGTACCCAAGCTTTGAAATTGAGGGAAATTTCTCATTATACCTCCGGATTTTCATGAATTATTCTCTATATCACCATGGAACTAATAGTGGTGCCACCATGGTGCCAGGACACCATAAACCGCATATTTCGTGGTTTTTTTTTCGTGTTTCACCTAGAAAACGGATGTGAACCTCGACGGACCGCCTACTAAAACTAATAGATGAAAGTTCAATGTTACGACGTATTTCCGCTTTGGTGCCAGACCGGCACCGTTGGTTGGGGGGGGGGGGGGGGTGAACTCGAATTCGCATGTTGGGTATCGTAGATCATGGATTTTGAAATGCTCTTCAGATTCGAGGCTCCCATGCCGTATGGTGGATAATGGTGAGGGGGGGAGGTCACTTTTCTAGCCTAAAGTAATAAGTAAATTACATCGAGTGAAACAGTTTCATCGCTTACCAACTGGTTAAACTGATCTAATGATTATCCAATGGGACGTCCCCTGGAATGCATGCATTACTAAACAATATGTTTTCCACTTTGAAGTTTTTTTCGCGTTTTCGACCTTACGTCATTAAAACTGTTATAACTCCTGTTATTTACCAGGTAAAATCAAATCCGACATCACCGTTGGAAAGAGCTATAAATTCCCAAGCTACCTGGTGCAAAACCAAAATCTTTAAGGCATAAAATAGTTTCAAAACATCGAGTCAAAAATCCAATCTAAAAATTTTCGGGATGAGGTCTACATTCGATTAAAAAAAAAAAAAAAAAAAAAATCTTGCATACGACTGTTAGAAAGTGGAGTTTTCGAGGAATCATTCTTTCATATGGTTAATAGCACAAAGCTAAACCTTTTTACTCAATAATAACATCAATCAGTTAGAAAGTTGATGTTTTTATTTAGTAAAAAGGCAAGATTTAGTAGAAAATCTTTATGCTCACTACCATATCTACGAATAATGCGTATTTATGTACGAAAAACAGAGGTTTTCCTCGAAAACTCCACTTTCTAGCAGTCAGAACTATTCGAAAGTGTCACCATTGGATTCTGCGTGAAAATTTACACAGGGAATCATACCAAACTTGTAAAGTCATCTTGAGATTGAGGGGGACCATTAACCACTTAAAACACTCGATTCTCTAGTGAAACACACGTTTTTTGGCATTCAAACTTGATTTACTCTTCTAATTTGAATTTTAAAAAGCGAAATTGATAAACCGTTGGAAAGCTGACAGTTTGATCATGTTTTTTCCGAAGATCGGTCATTGAAATAAGCAGGGATTCAGAGTGAAAACATTGGTCAAAGAAAGTCAAGTTTCGAAAAAAATGCAGGTTTGCTTTTTGACTTAATTTGTTGAAACTATTTTATAGCTGAAAGATTTTGGTTTTGCACTAGGTTGCTTGGGAATTTCACGCTCTTTCCATCAGTGTTGTTAGATTTGAATTTACTTGGTAAATAAGAGGAGTTATGACAGTTCTAATGACGTAAGGTCGAACACGCGAAAAAAATCTTCGAAGTGAAAAAAGGCATTTTGAGGGGGTTGAAAGAAAATTGCTGCGAAAGATTTTTGTTGGAAATATCTTGTAGAATCGAACCCTGAAGTTATGCCCACCTTAAGTGTAGAAACCATCTATGCAATGACCATTCTTGTTCGCAGGTATTACTATTTGCTGTACACGGTGTTCGCTTTCGGGATTCCTGTATTTGTTCCTGTGTATTTCTGGGGCGAAAGTGTCTCAAATGCTCTCCTTGGTCCGTACTTCTTGCGTTATATGTTGACTCTACATGGTACTTGGACAGTCAACAGTTTTGCTCACTTGTACGGCTACCGGCCCTACAGCAAGTAAGTTTTCTCCTCATATAATGTGGTAACGATATATAAATTGGTTGCTAAGGAATATTAGCCGGGAGTATTTTTCGAAATCAATCTAAAGGAGTTTTAAATTTAGTATAGGACGTAACTGACTCTGTAGCATCTATTTGTGTCTATCAATTCTACTTTGCTCACTCAGGGTCTCTGATTCGATCGATATCCTTCCTGTGAAGGGTCCTAGGGTCGCCTTCAAGGAGAAAATTAAGTTAAGGCGCCAGGCCGAATGGCCAACGAAAATGGACGAAACCAACCAAAAAAAAAACATCCAATCATTCGTCCAATTGGACGAATTGCCAACCAAAAAAAAAACATTAAATCAGCAACAAGATTTCGCAATGACAATTTTTAATTAGTATAAGAATTATTGAGAAATGTCACGACAGAACAAGTTCCTAGTTTCACAGCATGTTCAGTTTCGAGGACAACCGTTGAAGGACATCAATTTCTAATTGAGCACAAAATGGTAAATAATAGACTCTCCAGTTCGTCTTGCGCTCGGGAAAGGCGCTAGGTGTGTGACCACTTTTAATTTCTATGACAGGCCTCTTATTTCAAGTGGTACCTACCACTAAAAAAAAACTACAATAAGTTGAATAGTAATAATTGCGAAAATTTGACACAAACAACAAAATTCATATATTAATAGCCAGGTGGATTCTCAATATCAAATGGAGTGGAAACAGCCAATTCGACTGGGTATGGGGTTGGAACAGAGAGGAAGTTCCGTGAGCCTGTAAAATCATCAATCATCGTTGAGAAAAAAAAGGGGGGGAAGAAAAGTTTTATATAGACGGCTAAACAGCGTCCGAAATTCCCATAATGTACCTACCAATTTCTCCCTTGATCGTGATATGCGAGAATGAGGAATTTCACCAAATTCCTGAATAGTTAATGGTGTGGGATACCTAGATGAAAATCGGGTTGATTTCGGAAAATAAGTCTCCTGTTATTTTTGGGAAACAATAAAAATTAATGATTTCGAAAAATAACCGGGAAAACGGACCTCTTCAACGTGCAGCGGAAACGCTCGCTGATTGGCTGTTCGGTTCGCCGTCTCCTCCCATTGTTGCCCGATGGTACGACAAAATCGTGTTATTAAGAGGAAAGTTATCAAACAAAAACAGGGGAAACCTAATTTGCCCCATCTCGCTTTTTCTAATTCTTTCTTCAGTTTCTCGATTTTGATCTTTACTGATTTTGTGTAATGTTGATCTGAGGATTATAGATTTCACGATCTCAGTGCTTCAAGCGGCCGTACATTAACTATTCCATGTTTACGTCATCCTCCCAGTTTTTTTAAAAGTTCATATTTTCTACACTGTTTTGTTTATTCGTAATTTAGGAAGGTGAAATGGTGAAATTCCTCATTATCCACAAAAGTGAAGGCTCAGTTTTAGGCAGAGGGCGGAATACCAGGCTTCCAATTGATTAATGCAGGCAGGGACCATTCATTAATACGAGAGAGGGACCTCTCAGTTGTTTTACTTGAACCGGAGAAGAAGAGGAACATCGTCAAACGTGATCCCATTCAAATACCGCCTCGCGACTTTAGGTAGGGAAAATCCGTAAGAGCACCCACCAGTAAACCGAAGATTATGGTTCTTCAACAGTTGTCAAACTGATCGGAAAAGTGAGGTGTCCGCTTCAATGATGCCAAGTACCTGCAGAAAGCAGTTCGTATACTCTCAATATGAATATTAACGACTATCTCTTCAGCCTCATAGGTTAGGATGTACACTTAACGGTGTTTTGTAGAGTTGGGACTCAGACGAGCGTTCTCCCAGCAATTCTTGTAATTATTTCATGCCGTTGGATAACTCCGACAAGCAGCGCAATCTCAATAGGCCGGAATCTGGATCAAACCGCACAAGTCAAACCTCGAAACGTGCTCAATGGATCAGGTATGATGTGGACTGAATCCGAAGGAAATACTAACCCTGATCAAAGAACATAGACGCAAAACACAGACTGTAGACACCGAGAACCTCCACACGCCGAATACAGAAATACCCAGTCGGGGGAATGGATGACTGACGGACCATTTGTGTATATTCAAATTGAAGGTCCGATTCCAAGCTTTAAAATGAGAAGCTATGAGGGAGTTCCGATAATCAGAAAACTCGGGTAGTCTACCAAGTGGGTGTAGCACATAGTCTCCTCGTCATTCAAAATGTGTTGCAAAGGGCAAAAGTATACGACGTTATTGTCCGATTTCAAGAAATTTTCAGGGATTGTGCGGGTTGGCGTGTAGATTTTCCCTTACGAAAATCATTTCCGGAAATCATGGGGTTACAGGGGAAGTTAAGTGAATGCAGACCAATCTCCCCAGAATCAACAAAAACCATGTTTTCAACTATTTTACGGCTACTGGTAAAATACATTTCAAAATGAATCATTTTGGTGTTGGAATGAGAAAATCCAGTGAGTACAAATCAGAAAAAAAAGTCTTCCCATGAAACACCGAATTGCTTACCTCCTCCCAGAGACAGCGGTGTGGCTACAGTCGTTGGGGAGTCGTTGTTTGGCGGTGGACTTTGAACCGACTTCCGCGGGGGTTGTGGGTTCAAGGCTCATTGTCAGCAGCGTGCGTTTTTCGGCGGCCGGGGCTCTCATTGCCCACCTTGTCCTAACCCAGGGCGGTGACACAATGGGAAGCCATGAGCGAAATCAACAGAACAAATTCTGATCTTCCGTTTGGGAGACAGCTGATGACGTCCGCGACGCCAGGAATGACAGCCGGACGAAATCCAACCTGAAATGGTTGTTTACTTTACTTTACTGATTATTCCCTCCCTCGCGCGCCTGCGGCTCTTTGAAGATGGTCAAAAAATTCAATACTATTTAAAAATGGTGAAAAAGTAGTACCTTTATTTCGACAGTTTTTGAGCTAGGGCGTTTTGAAAATTTCAGTCCTCATTTTTCAACCCTGTGATCTGACATCAATCAACAACAAATAAACTCTCTTGAAAAAAATGTACTTGTTACGGATGTTCAAAATTTTGTACAAAATAATATTAACATCGATTGTTTTTTCCAAATAAGAGAACCGTTTAACAGGTTTAATTATATTCCCAATGAAACTGAACAATAAATCAGGACAATCTGAATTTATGAGTGAAAATACAAACTCTAATCTCGGTGTTTCATGAAGGGACATCCAACCAGTGGAATCGGAGTTTGTGGCTTTCATCAGTTCTGGCGAAGGATGGCACAATTTCCATCACTCCTTCCCCTGGGACTACAGGGCTGGAGAATTTGGCAAGAGGTGGAACATGAGTTCCCATATCGTCGACTGGTTCGCGTCCATTGGTTGGGCCTATGACCTCAAATGTGCAACACCCGAGATGGTAAGTGTTATGAAGGTTAAAATTACAACTGGGAATTTTCCTCAATTTGTGATTCTGGAATTTTAAGTCAAATTCTATAATACTTAGGGTCTTAGAATAACGTTTAATGTGAAGCCTCTGTCAAAAAACACCTCAAAAATCGTAAGATATTGTTCACGTCACACGAAAAAAAAAGACACGAAAAGTGACTGGATTTACATGTTGTGCGCTCTGGCGTAGAACACCCAGATAGTACTGCAGAACGACAACAGGTAGAGTTCAAAGAGCCCTTCTAAGTTCTAAGCGTGACCACCGAAACGATCCAGTCAAATGACCACTCAAATAATTTGATTCAAATAACGAAACTAACTTGATATAGAAATTGAATAAAAGATGATGAATAACAATAAATTATTAGTCAAGCATTAAAAGCTTGATAAAATAATAAATAGAATCGGATTGTAAAAAAAAGATTGAGTAATATTGCTTCTTATGGTCACTTTCTTGTCCAGATTTTTTTTCCTTCCCCGATTGCGCGCTCCTGCATTCAACCACTTAAGTTACAGTTTCATTTTCGCTTCCATAGGTAGCGCCACCTCAGAGGGGCAATGCTTCTCTTATGAAGTCAGATTGGTTAGAAAATCTGTTGCGTCCATTGATAGACTGCCACTACTTTTATAATTTCCATCTTCCTTAAATTCTTTCAATTGTTTGAATGCCTTTTCTTGCAGCACAGTACATACATATATAGCATAATGTACAATATAGCATATTATGCTAGTTCAGGTAACTTTCCTCTCAAAAACCCTGAGGTTCGATTTGTGTCATCGTACCTTGAACAAAATGGTATGAAGAATCACAACGATACGGTATGTGTGACATGTACACATTTCATGTCGTTCTTTAACTTACTCGTTGATAATATCGTAGGTACAATGTGTTAAGACAAGTAATGCTCCCTGGAGATGGGCAGAAGTAGAAGAAAACGCATTCCAAACTCTTACGGATAATCACTTGCAACCCAGTATGTACTGCAGCTGCCCAATTGGGAGCTTCCATTAGAGTTGTGTTACGACGTATCAAATTTTTGATCTGGTGCTGTGCTTTACCAGCGTGACTCCTCTCGACCTAAGCGGCAACAACTCAGGGTTACTGGATAGCACTCATCTACTTCCACGAAAACGAAAAATCTTTTCTTACAAAGAGCAAGTACTTTTCTTTACCAGGGAAAACAACTGCACTGGTGCCAAGGAGACAAGAAGTTGGTACTTCCAGTAGAACGGGTAAACAGCTAATCTCTGTAAGAAAAGGTTTCTACAAAGGGAAAAGTAGTATAAAGAGAAGATGAAGACAGGAGGTCGAAAACAGAATAAATACCTAGCTAGAATGTAGCTGGGCGTATAACATTTTGGGCCTCCATTTCCTGGCTTTTCGGGAAAAACAACTAGGGTAAGCCCTGGCCCAGGGGTGGCTACTGATAGGAGCATAGGCGCATGTGCACCCCCAGCCAATTAAAAAAAAAATCAAAGTTCGTTCCTATTTGTTTGAAGAGTAAGTTGGCTAGTGACAGAAGACTCGATCGTAGGTACTGTGCTAGTTGAATCTGCGCGCGAAAACTGTGGCGGGAGCCCCCTCTTTTCTGACCAATCACACCTGTTTGGAGCAAAATCTTTCCTCTGCACCGTTTCTGGGGAAAGTGGCGTCATCTTGACATGTTTCGGGGGTGGCAGGCACGTGAGATTGACCAACCAGAGAGCAGGACATTTTGTCGCCTTGAGCTGCATTGTTTCGTTGCTCCCCCGTCAGAGAGCTCTGCAATCCGGATTTCCTTATAGAGAAATAAGTAATCAAACAAACCTGATAAGGTAATTCCGTTTTACGTTTTCGGTTTACTACCGTTTCGGTACACACCGTTTTATTCAAAGTATTGTGATTATTTAGGAGTCTTGAAGGTACGATGAATAGTTTACATTAAAGTAAAGTAAACTACTTGCGTTTGTCGATTGTGGAAAAGTGGAAATTCGAGAAACGGGCCGCCCTTTCCCGTCTCTCCCTGGACTCCAGCAGACTTTGTAGATTTGCGTATATTGGGTCGTCAAAATATAATGCAACAACTCCACAGTGTATATCGTCTTAATCTGATACAAAAAAAAAAAAAAAAAAACGAAACGGTTGAGAAAAATAGGTACATTTTTTTTATCCCGAATCATTGATTGTATCAAGTTCCGTGTGTTTTCGAGCTAGCCGTGCGTGGGCATGATGAGAGGGAAGAGTCTTCGAATCTCGGAGTTTTCAAGGGGTCGTTAATTTTTCTTCCGAATTGGACGATGTTTTGAATCACCACGGGCAAATATACATTTCAGTTATTGCAATAAGATGGATGAATTTCTTGGGTTACGACCTTTGATGATTAAGTATTTCAGAATTTCTGTCAACGACTAGAGAACATTTTTCATGTCTATTGTACGTATTTAGTACCGTTTGCAATTTTAAGATGAAAAAGTTACCAAGATTTATCCCATTTGCATATCGTTGAAATTCCCATTTGGCAGAGAAAATCACCTATTCTGTCCCTTCTCGATAGCCTATCCTGATCTCTGTGCACCCCCTGAGTTTCAGGGCAGGAGCCGCCAATACAATACTAATAAATTTACAAGGCCTTGTAAATTTATTAGTATTGTATTTATCACTTCAATTTGTTATTAACTCATAAATTTTGAGAGACGATCCTAACAGTAAGATTTGTAGCTGAACGGTATATCACAATGAGGATTAAAACTTTTATTAGAACGAAGTATATTACGGTAAATATTAATGTTATAATGTTCCCCTCAACTTGCTACGTGCTTAGTTATCCACGGTATTCTGTTTCAATGTTGCCTTTCAATGTTAACCTTTTAATTTGTGATGTTGGGTGAATTTAGGTCAAGTACAGAGTGAATAAACGAGGCGACGGAACCCATCCATCCTCTCAAAGAGAAAAATACGATGATACGGACGATTCGACTGTCAAAGAAAATATGAAGACACTCTTAGAAGACCAAAGTCACTCTAAATTTGGCGAGGATGACACGGAAGATATATTTGGTGAGAAGATATCGTCCGAAGGGTTCACTATCCTGAACAGAGCTATAGCTTAGGACTTGGAATATTTCTTGGGATTCATGTATGAATGGTATACCAAGCTATTCAGAAGGAACTACGTTTTACCTCAATATTGTGAATGATTACGTATGACGCTAATATATAATGGAAGGGACAACCAGTTGCAGGTTTGACTGATGTTACTTATTGAAATATTACGTTCAATGCATGTAATCCTGTAGAGTGTTAATAATTAACTGGTTACAATAATTATTATTGTAACCAGTTGTTATATTATTATTATTGTGTTCATAGGCAAAAGTGTATATTAGATTCCAATTATTATTCAGTTGTGTTAAGATATGATATGAAGCACTTGTTCGAAATACATCGAAATCTATATTTTAAAATCTCTTCCTCAACTTCAAGAACAATCTACAACACATCAAACCACAGTTCACTTGCAACATTAGTAGGACCAAAAATAACAAGTCAACTAACACTCGAGGAACTCACTACAGCTTTGGAAAACCATGTTACCTAAATAGTACAAATTTGTCACTCATCTTTACTTTTACACAAAAAACATATCTTTACGTCGTGATATAGCCGATTGTTACTTCACCACAAAAAAAAAAAATCTGCCACGTGGGTGTAGCACATAGTTTCCTCGTATCCATAACCCGATTGTGTAGATGATCCGATGCATAGTAGTTGATCTCAAAACATCAATCTCAAGTACCTTCTACTAGCTTCATAGGGGACCATCTACACATCAACCGGCACAATCTCTGAATATTGTTGGATAATGTAGAAGTTATGGCTGTAAGAAGGATTCCACTTTCGCGCATGCGCAGTGACTACAATCAGTCCGGGGGCGAGGATTTTCATAGGGAACCAGCTATACACACCACGCGAAATTCCCGAAAATTTCATCGAAATCAGGTGAGAATTATAGAAGTTATTGCTGTGGCAAGGATTTCATAACAGACACACAGACAGTCACGGAACCAAAATTGTTCAGGGAGGTCTGAAACGTAAAACGCGAGTGGAAATTTCGATTTTGGAGAACTTATTTTTTCCAACCTTGAAAAATGAAAACAAAGCTTCCACTTCCATGATAAACTCGGAAGCAAAATTTCTTCGCTCAAAATTCATCACGGGAATGAAACATGCCCAGATCAAAGAACAAATCCTTCAATCAAAATTGGACGATTTTTATAAGATACTTAGTGGAAAAGGCAATTGTATAGCATTTTTCAGTCAAATGAAACCTTTTTTCAATCAAATGAAACTTCGTACCAACCAAATGAAACTTTGTTCCAATCAAATGAAACCTCGTACCAATCAAATGAAACCATGTTCCAATCAAATGAAACCTCGTACCAATCAAATGAAACTTTTTTTCAAACAAATGAAACCTTATTTCAATCAAATGAAACTCATTGGTCCAACCATAAAAAATAACTTTATTTAATATTGTTGCGAAACAAGTTAATACAGAAGCACTAGGTACAAATTAATTTAATGGAGTGGGTGTCCAGCAGCTGCAGCAGGCAGTTTCATCATCATGTTAATGACGAAGTTGGAGCAGTCTGTCGAGGTGATTTTTTCGACGCTCCGAACTATGACTTCCTCGATGTCATGATTCTGACTTGCTCCAAGCAAGCCTCTAGCCACAGATTTGATTTTAGAAAACGCATTTTCTACCGGATTCAAAGTCGGTGAGTATGGTGGCAGATACTTCACCGACAAGGGCAATGCTTCAACTGCTTCTTTCACTGCTCTGCTGGAATGGATTCTTGCGTTATCCATTACCAAAATAGAGTTTTGAAGAGAAAAGTCAAGTTTAGCAGCAACTTCCCTCAAGAAATCACAAAAATGTGCTGCCGTACACGTACTTGCAGTGACTATTTTGTAGTGGATTACTTTCTGATTATTAATGGCATGCACCAATGACGTATTTCGTCCACGAACAGTTGGGACCGTTATAACTGCCCTAGTATTTCTTCTTGACCGAGCTCGACTACGGCGGAGGTGTAAGTTGAAACCAGCTTCATCTACAAAAATCAATTTCTCACGATTTGTTGGGGCCCACACTTCGAACTGGATGGCGAAGTCCTTCCTTAGTTGAATGGTTGCAATGGAGTTCATTCTGTCCACTTCTTTGCTGGTTTTTTTCAAAGTAATTTTAAGCTTAGTGAGAGCTCTATGGATAGTAACTTTACTGATATTAATGTCCTCTACAGAAAGAGCTTGCTTTATTTCTGACAGTGTGAACCCGTTGTTTTGTTCAACTATTTGCTCAATTTTCTCCAAAACAGTAGGGTTCAGAACTTTTCGCCTCGTCCCCCCTCTCATTCTGCTCACCAATTCACTTCCCGCTGCTTTGTAGCGACGCAGAATCGTTTTTGCAGAATTGTAGTTGACATTTGCTTTTTGTGATGCTTCTTTCAGGTCATAGCCTTCCTCATAAAAACGGAGTAATGTGCCCTTTTGCAGCTCTGTAATTTTAGTGTAATGCCCTACCCGATTTCTAGCGCGATGCCTTCGAGTTTCTGTGGTACTAGATTCTTCCGAAGATGAACTATTCGAAATGTCCCTGACGATACGATTACTTCTCCTTACATATGTCCGGCCAACTCGCAAATGGGCGTAACTCGAATTGTCACTGTCACTCATCATGAAAGAAAGCGAAAGTAAGTACAGAAAAGGTAGGTGATTAGAAGTAACACGGGTGAGACGAAGGAATGCGAGAGACGCAGAGAAGCATTGCGAAATTTACAATGTGCAGTGAGAAGGAATACGAGAGTGACATTGCATAGGAAAATAATGCTGGCGGCGCTGCGTTGAAAAGACACTGTGACATTGCATAGAGAAGGAATGCTGGCGGCGCTGCGTTGAGAAGGACTGAAAGAATACTCGACTCGATGTCACAGTGATCAGTAATATGGTTGGACCAATGAGTTTCATTTGATTGAAATAAGGTTTCATTTGTTTGAAAAAAAGTTTCATTTGATTGGTACGAGGTTTCATTTGATTGGAACATGGTTTCATTTGATTGGTACGAGGTTTCATTTGATTGGAACAAAGTTTCATTTGGTTGGTACGAAGTTTCATTTGATTGAAAAAAGGTTTCATTTGACTGAAAAATGCTATATAAGAAGCGGCTAGAATGGACAGTAAAAAAATCAAAGTAAATTCCAAGCAGCTCTTCCAACACTTCCGAAATTGTCAACAAAATGAACCAATTTAGATCACGAAACACGTCATCACGTCACGTGTCCTCATGTGAGCTCACGTGACGTGAGCTCACGTCAGTAAAGTACGGTTCACCGTTTCCCCATCAGAGCGCAAGGAAATTCTTTCGCAAGAACCGCACTGATGGTAGCTCACGTGACCTCACGAGGTCCGGACAACTACATTTCGGCGTGACGTGAGTTAAGATTTGACAACGATTTGGGAAAAAAAAAACAAGTGCGGTTTTAGAGCCCGTCAACATACAGCTGATGATTGGCCATGATTCAAATGTGTTTACCCGCGTGACGTGACGTGACGTGAGAGCAGTGTTTGGAAATTGTATCCATCATACTCGATCACGTTCAAATTTAGATCAAAATTAGATTACACTAATTTGGTAACAGCAACACATGCTTACGATGTGGTTGCAATAACCATCTGTCAAAAGACGGGTGTGCAAAAGTTCTTCACTGAAATGCAAATCTTGTAATAAGACAAGTCGTGTTCCAAAGTGTTCATTATTTGTACCCCCCAAAAAGAAAGTTCGAATCAATCAAAGTCTTCCAACACAAATGCTGATGCAGAAGGCGAAGACCTATACTTTTTTATAACTTTATAGGAATGGAAATGAATTCATGCAGCCTGTACTTAATGAAATGGTTGCGTTAACAGAAAAATATTCACTTTCGTCATGAAATTAAATAATAAATTATGAATGTCCATATGACATACTCCAAGGATGGTATACCAATTAAATGACCTCGTAGTCTTTTGGTGCAGAATTGTCAGGAATGGATCCCCTGAAGTTTGGTGAGAGGAACATTATATGTGCTCGGGTGTTTCTCCATATGGTGAGCAGTTGCAGCATAGTAAGGACTAGGCCACGTCAATTTTGTGAAGGTAAGACCTATATCAAATACAAGGAATACGTTTCATTGTAGATGTATATCAAAACCAACTATTCCATGAAGATGCTGAAGAGTATTATACAACAGGCCATATTCAAGGAAAAAATAAAAAAAATTGAAATCGACTCAGGAGCAGGTTTCATACTTTTATCCAAAAACGAGTTCAAAAAACTAAATCTTAAGGGAGTCTAAGTCGGTCGCCGTCCGTTCTTAGTACTTCGCGAAATTGAAGGGGCAAAACTTGAAAAATTGTGCCTAAATTTGAAATTTTAGAGGATTTTAGAAATCCGTTAGAGCAAGGCCCTAAGGAATTGATAAACTGAAATGATACCGCCGGTATCATTAAAATCGAACAATAATTGCCAGAGAAGACGCTGCAAATTATTTCACAAAGGTTTATCATTTTCCTGTATAGATCACTCTTCAGCAAAGATCACAGCTTTGCTATTGTCGCTATTTATTAATTTCTTACCTACCAACCATAGGTACCTACTACTTACTACTTAGGGCATTATCGAAAATTTCAACCCTTCGTTTCCATTTGGTTGATGTCAGTAACATCTAAGGGGTAAAAATTAAGGGTTGAGATTTTCTATGCCTAGTGCCCTAGCTCCAAAACTCCCGAATGAAGGTATCGTTTTTCCATTAATTTAAGTTAGTATTGAATTTTTAGTAATTTCCGAGACCACGCGGAGCTCTGTAGAACGATCCCTTCGCTCCCTACGAGTACTTAAGGGTTTTCCTTCGACAAAACAGAATCATGAGTGTGAATCACCAAAGAGGTCTAATCTCCGTTGAAATTTAGCTAACCAAAATGCGATTGCTGTTCGTTTCTTCGAATTGTATTCAGTTTTGCTTCCTGAGTTTTGAACCAGTAATCGAGTTTCCATATGGAGCTCCCTATTTTTCGAATCGAGTGTGAAGCGTTTAATTCTTTCTGATAAACTTGATTGTGAAGGTGTGAAGGCAGTATGGTGTGGTAGTACCTATCAATAGTTAGTAGGTAAAAAAAAGTTGGTAGGTAAAAAAAGAAAACGCTGCAAATTATTTCACAAAGGTTTATTATTTTCCTGTATAGATCACTCTTCTGCAAAGATGACAGCTTCGCCATTGTCACTATTTATTAAAATTTACCCACCAAACATAGATACCTACCACCTGCTTCTAAAGCATATTTGAAAATTTCAACCCCAACCACCAAACAAATGGAAATGAAGGGTTTACATTTTTCGAAAATGCCCTAGTTGTTAGTCGGTTGGTGGGTAAAAAATGAATAAATATTGACAATGGAAAAGCTGTGATCTTTGCAGGAGATTGATCTATACAGGATAATAGTAAACCGTTTTGAAATAATTTGCAGCGTTTTTAATTCCCAAGGCCCACGCACTAATGAATTCCTAAAATCCTTGAAAATGTCAAGTTTAGCTACATTTTGTGGTAAGAACAGAATTGAATTAACGTGTTTCCCCATTTTCTCTGCCAATTATTGTTCGATTTTGACGATTACAAGGGCAATATTTCAGTTAACTTTTAGAAAAGAACCCAATGTAGGCTGTCAGGTTAAAATGTAGCAGGCTTTTGCGTTCTTCTCCATTTCGTTTGGGAGTCTGTTAACTCGTTTTGGAATTGACTTACTCATATAGTCTACGCAATTCCCGATTTTTCTGTCGACTAGATTTGTGGAAAGCAAAACGAAACGTGCTTTTGTTATTGAGCCGTCAAAGTTTAAATTGCCTTGCCTATTGAACAATACATTTTAGTAGCATCCCATTATATTCAAACTTCCTGTAAGTACCTATTGTGGACAAAAAAATCTTTAATTAAGAGTCAACTTTTCTTTTTGGATTCGGAATGACCAATAGCATTTTCTTTTTGAACTGAGTAACATCGAGACTGGTGATTTTGAGTGAACAAAATGATGTAAGCAAAGCCTACCATTTAGTTTTCGCTTCAAATCGTGTGAATTTGAGGAAAATTTATTGATGTAGTCAACGACTGTAACGGATTCTACTATTCACTACTAGATAAGTGAGAATAATTTATAATAACTGTTTTTCGTTTATTATTTTCAATAATAGGCCTTTGGAATCGAGCAAGAAAAAAAAATTTTAACCCCCCCTCAAAATTTGATGTTTTACGTTTCAAGGTACGTAGAATACGAAAATCGAATAAAAAAAAATTTCCGTCCGTCCGCCGTACGCCGTAAGCGGCACTTTTCTTAGCAACACTGGACCGATTTGGTTCAAATTTGGTATATGGGCTCCATTTGGGGTCTAGTTGTGCCGCGAAGCTTTTGGTTGGTGTAGGTCACTTCTAAGGGGTGAAAATTAAGGGTTGAAATTTTCAAGAGTGCCCTAGCTCGAAAACTCTCGGAATAAAGATATCGTTTTTTCACCAATTTTAAATAGTACAGAATTTTTAAAAATTTTTGAGACCACCCGGAGCTCTGTAGGACAAACCGTTCGGTCCCTACGAGTATTTGAAGGTTTTCCTTCGATAAAACAGAATCATGAGTGTGAATCGCAAAAGAGGTCTAATCGCCGTTCAAATTTTATCCGACTAAAATGCGATCGCTGTTCATTTCTTCGATTTGTATACAGTTTTGCCTTCTGCGTAACCAGTAATCAAATTTCAATATGGAGCTTTCTATTTTTCCAATCGAGTGTGAAGCGTTTAGTTCTTTCTAATAAACTTGATTGTGAAGGTGTGATTGTGTGGTCAATGGCACAAGTAGGTACTCCTGGCACGACTCACGAGTGAAAGTCCTGTTGTATCAGTACTCCCGCTTGATCGCTTATCGCCTGAGGGTCCATTGTACGAGTACTCCCATGAGCTGGGAACGAAGATACTGGGGAAGTATCTGATGTCTTTTGTGAATGGTTTCTACATATATGCCGCTTGATTTTGGTGCTCACAGGTATTCTGAGTACATACATGATTTTTATGTTCGTGATGAAGCGCTCTAACCTCCAACCATCTGGACTTCCAAGACATCTGACAGCAATCATACAACTAATGCTTGTGAAGCTTTCTACTCTCAATTTGAAAAGGGTTTCCCTTCAAATCACCCCAACATTTTTGTTTTTCTCCAAGAACTTTGGTCTCTGCAAGCTGAAATTTACACAAAATCCACGAACCAATAGATCAACGCTGTTCAGTGACAAAAAAAAAGAACGTTGGGTTGTTGGGGAGCTAAATAAGTTAGTAGCTACGAGTTTGTTCAGCGAGTAGCCCCAAAACTGCAACCCTAATTTAGAACGTAATTACTGCCAACCTCGCTGTAATTTTGTAATGCAATACTAGGCGGCATATATGACGACTTTTTTGTGCAATTATTCTGTATTATGCATTACGTTACATTCATTGACTGATTGTTGATTCATTCAAACAAATGACCGATTGTGTGTGGTGTGGTAGGTAGTACCTAGCTGGTAGGTAAAAACGCTGCAAATCATTGCTCAAAGGTTTATTATTTTCTTTATAGATCATCCTTCTGTATAGATCACTGGTTCTCCATCAATAGCACCTACCACCATCTGTATTCTCCCTTGAACTTCCCTCTCAAATTTCAGCTCCTGCGTTCAATAGGATTGAAAATGGCTTCGGAGCTCACTCAGCTGATCAGTGATCTGATCAGTGAGCAATGATTTGCAGCGTTTTTTACCTACAAACATTGTTTTACCTACCAACTATTGGTAGGTACTACCTACCACACTATAATGGCTTCACACCTTCACAATCAAGTTTATTAGAAAGAACTAAACGCTTCACACTCGATTCGAAAAATAGAAAGCTTGATATGGAAATTTGAGAACTGGTTACGCAGAAGGCAAAACTGTATACAAATCGAAGAAATGAACAGCGATCGCATTTTAGTCGGATAAAATTTAAACGGCGATTAGACCTCTTTTGCGATTCACACTCATGATTCTGTTTTATCGAAGGAAAACCTTCAAATACTCGTAGGGACCGAACGGTTTGTCCTACAGAGCTCCGGGTGGTCTCAAAAATTTTTAAAAATTCTGTACTATTTAAAATTGGTGAAAAAACGATACCTTTATTCCGAGAGTTTTTGAGCTAGGGCACTCTTGAAAATTTCAACCCTTAATTTTCACCCCTTAGAAGTGACCTACACCAACCAAAAGCTTCGCGGCACAACTAGACCCCAAATGGAGCCCATATACCAAATTTGAACCAAATCGGTCCAGTGTTGCTAAGAAAAGTGCCGCTTACGGCGTACGGCGGACGGACGGAAAATTTTTTATTCGATTTTCGGATTCTACGTACCTTGAAACGTAAAACATCAAATTTTGAGGGGGGGTTAAAATTTTTTTTTCTTGCTCGATTCCAAAGGCCTATTATTGAAAATAATAAACCAAAAAATAGATGGTAAATGTTGGCGGGTAAAAAACGCTGCAAATCATTGCTCAAAGGCTTCTTCACTCTTCAGATCACTGATCAACTGAGTGAGCTCCGAAGCCATTTTCAATCCTATTGAATGGAAGTGCTCTTCCAGGCGTCTCCAGCATTCGAGGAGATCTTCTTCACTCCTCAGATCACTGATCAGCTGAGTGAGCTCTAGAGCCATTTTCAATCCTATTGAATGGAAGTGCTCTTCCAGGCGTCTCCAGCATTCGAGGAGATCTTCTTCACTCCTCAGATCACTGATCAGCTGAGTGAGCTCCGAAGCCATTTTCAATCCTATTGAATTGAAGTGCTCTTCCAGGCGTCTCCAGCATTCGAGGAGATCTTCACTCCTCAGATCACTGATCACCTGAGTGAGCTCCAAAGCCATTTTCAATCCTATTGAATGGAAGTGCTCTTCCAGGCGTCTTCAGCATTCGAGGAGATCTTCACTCCTCAGATCACTGATCAGCTGAGTGAGCTCCAATGCCATTTTCAATCCTATTGAATTGAAGTGCTCTTCCAGGCGTCTCCAGCATTCGAGGAGATCTTCTTCACTCCTCAGATCACTGATCAGCTGAGTGAGCTCCGAAGCCATTGCTCAAAGCAAACCAAACATTTTATGTTTCGCGTTTCAAGGTACGTACAATTCGAAAAATAGAGGGAAGGTCAAGGGAGAATACAGATGGTGGTAGGTGCTATTGATGGAGAACCAGTTATCTATACAGAAGGGTGATCTATACAGAAAATAATAAACCTTTGAGCAATGATTTGCAGCGTTTTTCTAGTTGATATTTTTGTAAGTTTGAAGTTTTGTACCTACGTTACCACGAGTTTTCTCAATTTTGAGTTTTGACTTTTGAATCTCTTTTTGAAGTTAATAACTTATTCAGATAGCATTCTATTAATGATGTTTCTTCGAAAAAAAGTGATTTATATTAAATGAAATATTTAACGTTAAATTATTTCATTCAAAATTAATTTTCATCGTAACAATTCAGCCTGACACTTCGTTGACACCTTTCACGCCCTGAGATATTTTTGATAAATTATTTTAAAATATTTCCGATCAGTTAAATACTGAAAAAAGTGCGCGAATCTTAAGGTAAAAGATGATAGAATATCAATTGATAGGAAGACGGAGGCAGTAAAAAGGTTTCCAATGCTATTATCTCAAAACTACGAATTTTGAGTTATGTCCTTGTACTTAGTTCTCGCCAGGCGATATATCGACACAAAGTTGCAAAGTTATATTCCTATACCTAATATTAATACCGGGAAGACAGGGATAGCGAACACACTCATTGAATCACATCATGAACACAACAGGTTTATTGAGAGCGCAACCGTAGGTACCTAGAGAGGGAGGGTAGGACCCCAGGAACAGACCAATCATAAAACGATTAATAATTGAATCGAACTAATTGATCCAATTCATCTGATCGATGCCAATCAATCAACACACCTCCTCAATATTAAGCGTTTGAAATAAAAACCAAAAACACAATATCCAAATAACAAATTTGCAATATTTATATAAATTTCCAGGATCAGAATTTTTAAACATTATGGCATCAACATAAAAATGCATAGGGAAATTTAAAATAATATGACTAGTCTCAATCGTTCTCTAGAACACCCATCTCTTTACGAAAAATACAAAACTTTCTCTTACCAAATGCTTTGGTTAAAATATCTAAAACATTATGATCAGTAGGTACATACTCGACAGAGATAATTTGCTTTTCAACTTGGTCTTTGATAAAATGTGCTCTAATGTCTATAGACATCAATACCAGGTTTTTTATCAAAGACCAAGTTGAAAAGCATATATATATGTTTCGAACGTTTAGAATTTTCGTAATTTTTAATTAAACAAATTGCGCTTTGATTGTCAATTTTTAAAACGGGATAAACTTTATCACTTTTTGTCACTTCACACGCGAGTTGTCGAAAGTGCACCAAGTCCGTAGCAGTTGAAGCTGCTGCTAGGTATTCTGCCTCGGCAGTAGAGAGGGCGGCTGTTTGCTGTTTCCGAGAACTCCAAGCCATCAAGTTCCCGTAGAAGAAGATCGCAGTACCAGAGGTACTTTTTCTATCTTGCTGATCGCCTGCCCAATCACTGTCGGAATAGGCCTCCAACTCTTGCTTCGAATTTGAACGTGTGTAGACGAGTGAGTAGTGTGCTGTGGTCTTCAAGTGTTGCAAGATCCTCTTGCCTGCTTTCCATAAAGACTGCGTGGGCTTGTGTAGATGGCGACTTAGGAATGAAGTCGCAAATGCGATGTCTGGGCGACTGCAAATTGAAATGTACATTAGGCTTCCAACCAATTCTCGAAAAGGTAAATTAGGATCAGTATCCTCAGCATAGGTTGCTTGGAATCGTTCCTCCATCGGAGATCTTGTGCCCTTGCACTGTTCCATGCGAAACTTTTTGAGCAGTCCCTCTACAATTTTATGCTGGCTAATAAAAAGTCGATCACTTCTCCTATTGAGTTCGAGACCTAAGAGAGTCCTAGGCTCGCCTAAATTCTTGGCATTGAACTCTAGCTCAAGTGCTTGTATGATCGTACTAGCTTCTCTACCAACAATCAACGAATCATCCACCCACAAGATCAACCACACATCTCCTTTAATTTAAAGACAAAAATCGGTTTGAGATCGCTCAAAACCTTGGTTTATCATGAATTCGTGAAATCGCTTATTCCAGCATCTAGGTGAAACTCTAAGACCGTATAATGCCTTATTTAATCTTAAAATACTTGTATAGGAAGTCCCTTCTGGTGGTTTTATAAAAACTTCATGATCCAGATCCCCATTGAGAAACGCTGTTGGAACATCTAGGTGGTACATGGGAAGATCGTCATGAATAGCTTTAGAAAGGAGCATACGTACAGTAGATATCCTTGCGACTGGTGAATAGCTTTCGTGAGTACCTTCCTCTTGGAACCCTCTTGCGACTAGACGAGCGCGTTTTGTTCCATCAGTCTTGGTACGAAACACCCATCTTGTTCCAATAGCCTTGGAACCTTGAGGTAGCTCAGCTTCAGTCCAGGTATTGAAACGCTCCATCGCTTCAAGTTCTTGATCTATTGCTTGCTTCCAGCCATCTTCTTGAATTGCATCCTCGTAGCTCTCAGGATCTGTATAGAGACAATACACATTGGCTTCTGTGGTATACAGCTCGAAATCATGCAACTTCTCAGGTAACTTCTTTATCCTATTAAAAAAGTCAGGTAAAGGTATTAGGTAAAGTCTTTATCCTGCTTTGTGAGTTTCCAAACTAGGTTGACCTGTCGGTTGAGTAGGAGTTGGTTTGGGTTTAGGAGAACTTATAGGTGACTTTGGGACAGCAACCTGCATAATATGCAGGATATTATCCTGATCGTGATCAACATCTCTAGACCAAACACTGACGTTGCTTGTGTTACTGTAAACGTAATCGCTCTCATCGAATACGACGTCTCGAGAAGTAATGATGTTGTCCGATACAGGGTCCCACAATCTGTAGCCATTCGAACCATACCCTATCATTCGTGTAGGCAAGGCACGAGAATCGAATTTATCATGCGATTTGGGAAGTATGTATGACCATGCTTTGGATCCTATGACCTTGAGTTTTTTCAAATCCAGTTCACCATAATAGATTTCGGCAGGTATCTTACCTTTTATAGCACTAGAAGGCGACCTGTTTAGTTGGTATGCTGCAGATCTCATCACTTCACCCCATAAATGTCTTGGAAGATTGGTCTCGGAAAATATGCATCTGGTCTTATTCTGCAAAGTCCTCTGAACGCGTTCACTCACGCCATTCATCTGAGGTGAATAGGGAATAGTGTACTGAGTCTTGACGCCTCTATTCCTGCAGAATTTTTGAAACTGTTTTGATCGAAATTCTCCACCATTATCCATTTTGATGCGACTAGGATAGGCACCAGTGTTGTTGTAAACACCTGCTACATACTCTGTGATGCGCTGCAATGATGGCCGACAGTTATGGAGACAATTTACAAGAAATATGGTTGGTCAATTGGACAAAAGGATCTTAAGAGCTAGGAATGATAAGTCGATTAGATTGAGACACAGTCTGATTTATTCTGGGCCATCCGGCCCTATTTATACCCCCTAGCTGGCTGGAGAAGGGGCACCTACTCCAGGCCAGTTGGGGGCGGTAGTGGGGACGCCCTGAGGCGTCCACCACATACTCCATCAGGTTGTTTTCCGCCTCAGACTTCGATTTGAGAAGATACACCGAGCAAAAATGGGAGAAATCGTCCACCACTACTTGAAAGTAAACTTGATCTGCATTCGTGGGAGTTTTTACAGGCCCTCCGATGTCTGAGTGCAAATATTCTCCAACTCGACTCGAACGTGGCTTTTCTACTGGTCGAAAAGGTAGTCTTGTTGCTTTTCCCACTCTACAAGTGTTGCAGACTTCATCGCTCACAGGTAACTTCATGGTCTTCAAGCTTGGTTTGTTGAGGTGCCCGAGTCTAAGATGCCAGATGTTTTTCTGGGATTCCGCACTACCACAAAACTCATTCGTAGCTAGAAAGAACCAAGCGAAATAAAGTTTTCCATTCACTGGACAAGGAATATTAATGTTTTTGCCGCGAATTACTGCACCGCTTTTCTGAAAAACAACATCGAATCTAGCCTCATTCACTTTGCGAACCGACATGAGGTTGTAAGGAAGGTTAGGCACAATCAGGGCCTCCAACGTGATGACCATTCCTTCCCACTGAAGTTTTAGGTATCCTTTCCGTGAAGATAGGAGTTTCTGGCCATTCGCTACTCTGATTTCCACGGGAGTTTCTAAGGTTTTTACGCGTTCCATGAGTGGTAGCACTGACTCCTGAACAAGGTGATCTGTTGCCCCTGAATCGATAATTAGACTGATTTGATTCGATATCGATTTATCACCGTTCGATTGATATTCAGCGGAGTACTGGGCATGCGCGACGAACACTATACTCTCTTGATTCGTCTGATCGATCGATGAAGATCCACTATTGACCGCCGTATTTGTTGATTCTCGCGAATTATGTAAATTTCTCCTGAAATTACCCCGGCCTCGACCTCGATTTCTGAAATTATTATTCCGTCCCCGATTCGAATTTCCGCCTCGATTCCGTTCGATTTTAGATTTGGGCAATTGCTTTTATAATGATTCCCGCCACACTCGAAACATTCCACGACTTTGTTATTATAGAAAGCACAATCGTCATTAGGATTTTCCTCCGGATTCATTTGTTTGGATTTTATTTCTGCATCCAGCAACTTACTGCGAACGAAATCCAGGGATAAAGTTTCCGAATCCATTGTTTCTAGGACTGTAATGACGTTGTCGAACTTCGACGGGAGTGTCAGCAACAGGTGACAAATTTTGTCGTCCGACGTCATTTTAGAACCCATTGCTTCGAGTTCCCGGACAAGTGAGTCAAATTTGCTGAAATGACTCTGCAGATCTGTTGAGCATTTAAGTGCTAGGAGCCTTTTTCTAATCATTAATTTTGACATGGTGCTTTTCCGTTCGAACACCTGTTCGAGTTTAGCCATCATGTCGTGAGCTCTCTTGGCCTCCATTACATATTCAAGATGTTGATCAGGAATACACCTGATGATCTGGCTTCTGGCAACTCGATCTTTTTCATCATAAGTTGCTTTTTCTGTTGCTGTAGCATCCAATTTCAAGGAAGTAAGGGCTTCATCCACCTTCTTTTCTTCAAGGATCATTCTCACTCTGAATTTCTAGTTGCTGAAATTCGTGAGCTCTAGCTGGGGGAATCCTTCCTTGTAGTAGTCGGCCATTTTCTCAGAATCTGAAGGGGAATCACCGATCGCGTGGCACAATTTTTTTTCACTCGCGGAAAATGGGCAAAACTTTTTTTCTTTTTTCACTTTAAATTATTGAAGATTATGCAAAACCTGCAAATCTGGGCCCATAATCTGTTAATTAGGCAAATTCCTATACCTGATATTAATACCGGGAAGACAGGGATAGCAAACACACTCATTGAATCACATCATGAACACAACAGGTTTATTGAGAGCGCAACCGTAGGTACCTAGAGAGGGGGGGTAGGACCCCAGGAACAGACCAATCATAAAACGATTAATAATTGAATCGAACTAATTGATCCAATTCATCTGATCGATGCCAATCATTCAACATAAACTGTTGGGATTTCGTACCTATTTTGTTGCGCCATACTGTCTTAGTCAGCCTTCTGCAAATCGCCACACATTTGGTGTCTAAAAAACTTTGTTCCTTTATTGAATGAAAGTGCCTATTAGTTGTACTTTGTAGTTCTCTCGAGAGTTATACCGGGTTCAGAAATACTAGTACAAGGCAAGTGCATCGCCACACCTCAGGTTTACTTTTCAAGTCCCCTCAGGAACCTACGTAAGCCCCTCAGGCACAGACACACTTGTGATCTGTTGCACTGTTTCGCCCTTAGGCTTTCACATTTCAGCTTCACGTCACCACGAGCCTCCTGAAGTCGCCACATGATCGCCACGGGTAATTTCGCTACCCACCTTTCGCTACCCTAACTTTATAACCCCCAGGCTCCCCAAACTCACTTGTGGTGGCACACTTTCAGCTGCCATCAACGAGTGGGGCCAAAACTTACAATTGGTGGCAGCGGTGGGATTACACTCCCTCCACTGTCATCAGGTGGGTTCAAAACTTACACCTTGCAATGTAAGCACTTAAAACTGTCAATGACACATTCCTGCAAACCGAGCCGATTGAGCCCAACACCAACATCAAAATGGTCACTGTCAAAGAAGTGCAAAGAACAATTCAGAGATAGATTAATAAAAAAAAAGCGCCAGTTTACGACTTGATTACAGGTCAAATCTTGGAGCACCTACCAAGAAAAATGATAGTCAAAATAACAAAGATCATAAATAGTGCGTTCAAGCTATGCCATGTACCCTAGGTATGGAAAATCTCAGAGATAATCATGATTCCCAAGCCCGGAAAACCTGCTAATGAGATGACATCCTATAGGCCTATCTCACTCCTGCCAGCTCTGTCCAAGTTGTTCGAAAAACTCCTCCAAAAGAGACTGCTCTATATCATAGAAGAACGCAACCTAATTCCTAACCATCAGTTTGGGTTTAGGAAGCACCATTCGACTATAGACCACGTCCATAGAATTACAAGTATTATTGAGAGAGCGCTAGAAGAGAAGAAGGTCTGCTCTGCCATCTTCCTTGATGTGACTCAGGCATTTGATAAAGTTTGGCATGAAGGACTGATTCAAAAGCTTCGTAAAATGCTGCCAGAATCCTACGCAACACTCTTGCAGTCCTACATATCCAGCAGATATTTTTGTATAAGACAGGATGGTGCTTTTTCAGAGCCAAAAATAATACAAGCTGGGGTGCGAAATATCTTGGAATGACGCTGGATGCCAAACTAAGGTGGAAGTCCCACGTTAAGAAGAAAAGAGCTGAGCTTTTGATTAAATTTAGAAAAATATACTGGCTAATGGGTCGACGGTCAGAATTGTCCGTCCACAATAAGCTTATACTGTACAAGCAAGTCCTAAAGCCCGTCTGGACTTACGGTGCACAACTGTGGGGGTGCACCGCCCAGAGCAATCGAGAAATAATTCTGAGCTTCCAGAATAGGTACTGCGATGCTGCGTTGATGCATACAGATACTTTAGAAATGACAGACTTCACTACGAGCTGAAGATAGAATCCGTCAATGAGGTCATTCGCAGCCAAGCCATGAATCACCTTTTGAGGCTCCAAGATCATGTAAATGATGATTTCATCCAGCTACTCAACACAGATGATCTGCTTAGAAGACTTTAGAGAACCAAGCCACACGATCCAATCCACTTAGTGTGACCATCATGAAGTGCAAATTTCAGGACAAAAGAGCTAAGTGAAGTATCTAAGTTTTATCAACGTACACCACTATGTATCAGAAGAATGTTGCTTATAAGTTGTAACTTGATGCAATAAAACAAGTAAAAAAAGTCCGCCAAGTGGGTGTGGCACATAGCTTCCTCGTATCCATAACCCAATTATACAGATGATCCGATGCATAGTAGTTAATGTGAAAACACCAATCACTAAGTACCTTTCACTACCCTCATAGGGGACCATCTACACGCTAATCTGGACGTTCCTAGAAAATTTCATCAAATTCAGAAGAAAAATGTAAGTGCAGTAGTGATTGGATCAAAAAATTTATTAGCTTGACTGGGAGTCGCATCTGGGTCTCCTGGGTGGGAGTCCAGAGCATTGCTCACTGATCTACAAAGGGGATAACGGATTTGAGACCCCACGTCACACGCGACTGTTCCGGCTGTTACAAGGATTTTACGTATGCGCATGCGCAGAGGCTACTGTACATTTCAAGGCCTTGATTTTCATTGGGGACCATCTACAACCTAATCCGCGTAATCCCTGAAAATTTCATCGAAATCGGGTAGAAATTGTGTACTCGAATTCGCATGTTGGGTATCGTAGATCATGGATTTTAAAATTCTCTTCAGATTCGAGGCTCCCATGCCGCTAGAAATGTTAAGGTGGATAATTGTGGGGGGGGGGG
This sequence comes from Apolygus lucorum, assembly GCA_009739505.2. Classification (NCBI taxonomy): domain Eukaryota; kingdom Metazoa; phylum Arthropoda; class Insecta; order Hemiptera; family Miridae; genus Apolygus; species Apolygus lucorum. The sequence continues at coordinate 26,641,341 of CM019177.2, read as the reverse complement.
GGTCAGTATTTCTTGCCTAAAGTAATAAATAAATTACATCGAGTGAAACAGTTTTATTTCACCTAGAATACGGATGTGAACCTCGACGGACTGCCTACTAAAACTAATAGATGAAGGATCAATGTTACGACGTATTTCCGCTTTGGTGCCAGACTGGCACCATTGTTGGCGTTGGGGAGGTTGTGGTGGGGGGGGGGGGTGAACTCGCATGTTGGGTGTCGTAGATCATGGATTTAAAAATGCTCTGCAGATTCGAGGCTCCCATGCCGCTAGAAATGTTATGGTGGATAAAGGTGAGGGGGGGGGTCACTATTTCTTGCCTAAAGTAATGAATAAATTACATCGAGTTAAACAGTTTTATCGCTTACCAACTGGTTTAACTGATCTAATGCTTATCCAATGGGACGTCCCCTGGAATGCATGCATTACTAAACAATATGTTTTCAATAATAAATGAAAGGGAATGTAAGCTTTGAATCCTTTTTCCGCTAAGATCGGAGCTACAATCAAGTTGTTGGCAGCAGCTGCATTCTTCAATTATACTGTAATTCGATTTCTCCCATTTTTTTAATGGATGTAATATGCTTTGATATGTCTTTTTGAGCATCGTGTTTAAGTTTGCCTATGGTCATAGGATGTAAACGTGAAATACCCTCTTTCTCAACATTTAAACTCTCCAATATGACTTGGAAAGGCCCATAATCGTAATTTCGTTATTTCATGTCCTTATTTGTAGTCAAATCAGGAGTGGGTGATGTTTTCTGGTTAGTACGGTTGTCAAAAGTCTCTGTATCTATATCTATATCTGGTGGGTCACCAGTCCATGCCCATCTTGGGTGGCTTTTATAAATTAGACAACTATTTCATGTTAATAGGTGTGAATAGCGGTACGAATAAGACTTACCTGCTCGATGGCTGGGTCAGATGTAACAGAGATAAGGTAATCGGAATACCGAGATATCCGATATTGGACAGACGATGTTCGTTGTTCTAGCGCTCAGCGGATACTGTCCTCTTTCCTACAGTAGTCAACGGAGGATGATTTTGTGGTTTGATTTTGTGTGGGTATTTAGGATGAGGTACGTAGGAAGAAACCGTTCAATGGTAATATGCGAGTATTATTATTCCCACGAATGACCTAGGTAGTGAATTTTTGATTATGAGGAAAACCTCGGAATAAATCTTCTGCGACAAAAAGGTGCGCATTTCAAGTACAGAGTCCCAGTTTGCGTGCGCAACAGCTGCTTCCGCGTTTGAAACACCGAACTTTTGACACCCTGTAAGTTAACCACGTTTTCGTGAACCTTCCGAATTTTCAACAACCTATGTTATGGTACCTCTTTTTGTTTATTATTTTCAATAATAAGCCTTTGGAATCGAGCAAGAAGAAAAATTTTAACCCCCCTCAAAATTCAATGTTTTACGTTTCAAGGTACGTGGAATCCGAAAATTGAATAAAAAATTTTCCGTCCGTCCGCCGTACGCGTGGCATTTTTCTTAGCATCACAGAACCGAATTGGTTCAAATTTGGTATATGAGCTCCATTCGGGGTCTAGTTTTGCCGCAAAGCTTTTGGTTGATGTCAGTCACTTCTAAGGGGTGAAAATTGAGGGTTGAAATTTTCATGAGTGCCCTAGCTCGAAAACTCTCGAAATAAAGGTATAGTTTTTTCACCAATTTTAAATAGTATTGAATTTTTATAAATGTTTGAGACCACCCGGAGCTCTGCAGAACAAATCATTCGCTCCCTTCAAGTACTTAAGAGTTTTCCTTCGATAACACAGAATCACGAGTGTGAATCACAAAAGAGGTCTAATCTCCATTCAAATTCAATCTGACTGAAATGCGATCGCAGGTGAAGGTGTGAAGGCAGTATGGTGTGGTGGGTTGTAACTTTTACATTTCTCACCCGATTTTGATGAAATTTTCAGGGATTGCGCGGGTTGGCGTGTTGATGGTAGATAGATAGATAGATAGATAGATAGATAGATTGATATTTTATTTGGCGCCATTTTGTACACTGTTACAAGAAGGGAAATTCATGATGCGATGCCATTTGCTCAGATTTTCTACCCGACATTAGGCTTGACCCGTGTTGTACGTGTTGATACATTACAGTAATAAGTGAATCACTAAACAATACATGATTGTACTGAAAAAAGGACGCATTTTGATGTCTAACATATGCTAACTTGCTTTAATATTCTCTAACTTTAATAATGTCTAAACTAATGTTCTCCTATACATATAATATATGTATTATACTGTGCATATTATGCTGTCTAATATCCTCTCGCATCTAAAGCCCCCTTCTGTAACTAGCCAACTTAGCACTTGATTTTTGTATTTTGGTCTAGTTGAACTTCTTGGGACTTTTCATGTTACAAAAATATTCTCTATGTAACAAATGTAGAATGGAGATGGGGCTGTGCGTTGTCAGAGTCAGTCTAGGTCCAGGGCCAATTACATTCCCTGTGGCGGCATATCTAGTATTGTAATTCGGATCCCTTCGAGAAAATTCAATTAAGTTAGGTGTCCTAAAGAATTGCAATAGTAGGGTTTTCACACAAAGTTGTTTAATAGTAAATATCTTAGAAATATCAAATAGGTCATTGGATGAGGTCTTACGCAGTAATGGAATTCTTACGCAGTCAGAAAGCTAAAGAAAGTTGAGGATTTGAATGATGTGACGTAGTAAGTTGTTGTGACGTATTAACTTGCTGACCTTGGAACGAGACATCCCACTAATCCCGTGCGGTCTCAAACGCCTTGTGGCCTTGGATACTACAAAATACTACGCACACACGCCCGCGGCGTAGTGTGTGTGCGTTCATGGAGGCCCGTCTTTTGGTTTATTATTTTCAATAATGAACCTCTGTAATCGATCAAGAAGAAAAATTTTCTAACACCCCCTCAAAAATTGATGGTTTACTTTTCAAGGTATGTAGAATCCAAAAATCGAATAAAAATTTGGCGGTCCGTCCGCCGTACGCGGCACTTTCCTCACTTAGCATCGACCGATTTTGATGAAATTTGGTATGTAGGCTCCATTTAGGGTCTAGTTGTGCCCCGAAGATTTTGGTTAATGTAAGTCATTTCTAAGGGTTCAAAAATGAATTTTCAAATTTCAAAACGCCCTAACTCAAAAAATTGTGATATAATGGTATTATTTTTTCATGCGTTTAAGACAGTATTGAATGTTTAGAATTGTTAGAGACCACGCGGAGCTCTGTAGGACAAACCGTTCGCTCCCTACGACAATTCAAGGGTTTTACGTAGGTACCTACGATAAATCAGAAAAACGAGTGTGAATCGCAAATGAGGCCTAATCTCCGTTCACTGCCGGAATGCGATCGATGTCTTTCTTCATGGATGGTTGGTGGCTTTGCAGACGAGTGATCTGTATTAGGGATGGGTATCGATACTCGATATTTCAAAATATCGATACTTTCGTACCGATACTCGATATTTTAGTATCGATACTGCACTATCCGATATTTTTGGATATCGATATTTTGGATCCGATATTTCTAAATATCGAATATCGATACTGTTCTCGCGGAAAATTCGACATAATGGCTAAAAAATGAAGAAGATAGAGAGGCTTTTGGGTCATTACTCTTTGGTTGCACAAATAACGTTTATATTGTACAAAATTTCAAGGAATAACAACCGAAGAAGGCGCTCTATATTTTTTTAAAGAGTTTCACAACAACCTAACAGGGTAACAACGATAATTTCAATCTTTCACAACGTCAACAAAACTATGGCATGTGATGGTTTCCATCACACTACCCCCGTCTTCTTCACATCAGCACGAGCCATTCGGTTGACGTGTATGTACTTTTTCATCCGTCCAAGCTGCACCTGATACAGCACGTCATTTTTCCTCTGAACAACAGTCCAAGGTCCAGTCCACTGGGGCTGTAATTTGGGGCATCTTCCGACTGTTCTTTTCGGTTCATGAACCCACACCCAATCACCACTTTCGAAGCTTGCTGGTTTTGCATGTCTATCAAAACGTTCTTTCTGAGACACCATCTGCAAATTCATGTTTAGACGAGCGAATTCACGAATTTCCGTCATGTCTCTGCGTAACTGGAATGCATAGGCTGTTGACAGCTGGGGCTCGCTCAAAGTAGGTCTAACTAGTTCCTCTGGAAGCTGGAGTTCTCGACCATAAACCATTAAAGATGGAGAAAAACCTGTGGTGACATGAGGAGCACTCCTGTATGCCAACAAAAACAATGGCAACAACTTGTCCCAATTGTCTTGCTTGGAATTGATGAATGCTGTCAAGTATTTTGTTATAGTTCTATTAAGGCGTTCCACAAGTCCTCCAGACTGAGGGTGAAGTGGCGTAGAGCGTGTATGGCGTGTTCCGAGGATTTTTGCCATCTCGTTCACAAGTTTCGATTCAAAATTCCTCCCTTGATCCGTATGAATTTCGGTTGGGATCCCATGACGGCTGAATACTTGATCCACTAGAACGGCTGCAACCGTTTCAGCTTCCTGATTAGGAATGGCAATGGCTTCTGGCCATTTTGTAAAATAATCAGAAATGACTAAAACAAATCTATTCCCCTTCTGAGTTCTGGGGAAAGGCCCTAAAATGTCAATTCCAAGCCTCTCCATGGGGCCTCCCATCATGAACTGCTGTAGGGGAGCTGGTTTCCTCTGTTTCGGCCCTTTGGTCTTCTGACATTCAATACAGGTCTTACACCAAGCTTTTATATCTGCGCCCATTCCTGGCCAGTAGTAGTGCTGGCGGACCTTACCAAGGGTCTTCATGAAACCGAAATGACCCCCTGTGGTACTATTGTGGCATTGTGTGAGTATATTTGGGACACGATTCTCTGGTACTACAGTTTGCCAGTAGCTTCTACCTTGAGGTCTCTCCCACTTATGGTACAGAACCCCATCTCTGGTTGTTAAAGAGTCCCATCGAGCTAAAAGTTGCCGAATTTTGGGGTCCATAGGAGTTAACTCTTCTGAAGATGGCCTCACACCGCTTTGTAACTTGGAAATTACAGTTTGGATGACATTGTCCTGCCACTCGGCTGGTTGAAAAGTTTCCGTACAAATCAAATTTACTTGTTTTGTGAATTGGGCTTCTCTTCTGTCACAGAAAGAACATTGAATCCCACATGGGCGTCTTGAGAGGCCATCAGCATTCCCATGGTTTTTACCTGGCCTATGAATTATTTCGAAGGAATATGTTTGGAGCATTTCCAACCACCTCGCAAGCTGTCCCTCGGGTCGTTTGAAAGAGGTCAACCACGTTAGAGATGCATGGTCAGTCCTCAACGTGAAATGCGTCCCATAGAGGTATTCATGGAAGTGTTGTATGCTTAGGACTGCAGCCAGGAGTTCTCTTCTTGTTGCGCAATAGTTCCTCTGCTGAGCTGATAATGTCTTGCTGAAATATGCTACAACTTTTTCCTCACCACCGATTTGTTGGGAGAGAACGGCTCCTACCGAATGTGCGCTCGCATCACAATCAAGAAGGAATGGTTGCGTCAGATCTGGAAAAGCTAGTACTGGTGAGGAGGTCATGGCCTTCTTAAGCTTGGAGAAACTGATTTCACAACTTTCATCCCAAATAAAGAGGCTGTGGTTGTCCATCAGTTTGTAGAGGGGTAAGGCAATAGTGGCAAAGTCTTTCACAAATCTCCTATAGTAGGAGCACATACCCATGAACGATCTGACGTCAGTTTTGCTCTTTGGAGTGGGCCATTGCTCAACTGCATTTGCTTTCTTAGGATCAGTGTAAACTCCTTTTCCGGATATAACATGTCCCAAATAATGGGTTTCCCTGCGAAAGAAAGAACATTTCTTTGGCTGGACTTGTAAGCCTGCGTCTCTCAGTCTCCTAAATACTCCCTCTAGCTTCTGCAGGACGTCATCGAAGTCCTTTCCGTGGACGATAATGTCATCCAAATACACAAGAGCTAGGTTAGATGGTATGACTCTCTCCATCAACCTTTGAAAGGTGGCAGGAGCGTTGGATAGGCCAAAAGGTAGTACCTTAAATTGCCATAAACCTTTACCGTAGAGCGTGAAAGCAGTTTTTTCCTTGTCGGAGTCATTCATGGAAACCTGCCAATAACCACTTTTGAGGTCAAGGCAGCAGAACCAATTAGAACCACTAAGCGCATCAAGCATGCTTTGTATACAGGGTATGGCATATGAGTCCTTTTTGGTTACCGAATTGAGACGACGATAATTAACACAAAATCTTGTTGATCCGTCTTTCTTCGGTACTAAAACTATGGGAGAAGCCCATGGACTCTGTGACGGTTCGATGACTCCCTGATCTACCATTTCTTTTACTAGCTTATCGACATGTTGCTGTTGAGAATATGGGATTCGTCTTGGGTTTTGTTTAATAGGTTTTGTGTCACCTGTATCAATGCAGTGAGACACAACAGAACACCTGCCTAAAGGTTGATCCCCAACAGCAAAAATATCAGAATAGCTTGTCAGAAGCGCTACAGCTGACTTGTACTGTTCTCCCCCTTTCTCCAAAGCTGATTCAGCTAATGCCATCTCTACCCAGGAAGTGTCTTGGCACTCAACTATCAATTGGAGCCCCCTCTCAACACATTGCCATTTGTTACAAAGAGGTACATTTTGATCTTGGAAAGAAAGTGTTTTCTGAGGTAGATCCAACCGTGCACCAACTTTTTCCAGAAAATCTAATCCTATAATTCCTTTGTCTTTGATTTCTAATATCAAAAATGTGTGCTTCACTCTCATGTTCGCTATTTTTATTGAGGCAATACACTCTCCTATGACTCTCATGTCACTTTGAGCTGCTGTCTGAAGAACCCTTGTTGATGGCACAGTAACAACCAACCCATGGGTTTGAACAACATCTGGTCTGAGGATGGAGACAGTTGCACCCGTGTCAACTAGCATTCCGCATCTGCGTTCTCCCAATATCACCTCAACAAAAACAGCACTTGGTTGCTTTCTTTCAACTTTTTGTGGGCCAAGAGTCAGAGAATTAGCCAGGGCAGGGCCCGTTGCCTCGGCTGAATCTAGTTTTCCGACTGTTTTCGTTTAGGACATTCTCTACGGAAATGACCTACTTCTTTACAGTCATAACACTTCGAAGGTCCAGATACGGGTCTATTCAGCATTACTATCTGTTCAATTGGACGATCAGCCTCGTGTCTCTGAGCCTTCCGTAGAGCTGCTCTCACCGACTCTGGTGATGAAATACTCACAGATGACTTCACCTGGCTGTCTCTAATTGCATGAATAAATGATCTGACAGCTATCCTCTCAATCGCTTCTGGGGGACAATCTGGAAATGCGCCTCTCGTTAATCTCTCTATATCAGTAGCCAATTCCGCTAATGTCTCACAGTCACGTTGTTTGCGTTCCTGTAATTGAGAGTGTAATAGTGAAGTAAGATGTTCAGATCCAAAACGTAGCTGAAATGCCTCTGCTAACTTTTGGAAGCTCGCCCGATGTTCATTAGGGAGATTATGGACTACCATTAAAGGAGCTCCAGATAGAGAAGCAACAAGATGCTCTCCCATCTCCTTGTCATTCCATTTATTAGCATTTGCGATTATAGTAAATTGAGTGCTGTACTCTTCCCATGAAATAGAACCATCGAATTTTGTTGGCTTTGGGAACTGTTTGTGGGAACTGTGTGCTATTTGGAGATCAATAGAACTTGGAACTTGTCTAGAATCTATCTGATCAGGAGAGTGCAGTGTACGAGCTTCATGAAAAGCTCGGTTGTTCAGCTGAGATAACAATTGACTGAGTTGATCTTTGATAACACCAACATCCGACTCAATAGTGTTCATTCTTTGGGAAAGAGCATCACACTGTGTATCTCCTACTGCTTGGGTATTTAAGTTCAGAATGAGCTCACCGAGTTGGTTCTTTATAACCCCAATGTCCGATTCTACTGTATTCACCCTTTGCATCACTTCATTATTCTGATTGTTGGGAACAGCTTCGACCGGTAATTCTTCTGGATCAGCAGGTCTTCTCCGTGTGGAAATTGTGCGGCGTGACATTTAGCGACTCACTATCCTTTCCCCGGGGTGGTACGAGCAACCGTTGGGCGCCAATTGTACAAAATTTCAAGGAATAACAACCGAAGAAGGCGCTCTATATTTTTTTAAAGAGTTTCACAACAACCTAACAGGGTAACAACGATAATTTCAATCTTTCACAACGTCAACAAAACTATGGCATGTGATGGTTTCCATCACAATATCATGGAAAAAATCACTCTGCTTGGACTCTTAATAGTGAAAAATGAATAAAAGTTGTTGAAAAAATTATTTTTCTTGAGAAAATTGGATTATATTGATAGTTTGTGACACTAAAGTATCGATACTCGATATTTTAAAATATCGATACTCATGCCCAACGATACTTAGGATATCGATACTCGGATACGATACAGTATGGATACAAAATATCGATACTTCTATAACGATACCCATTCCTAATCTGTATAAAAATAATAAACAATTGTGTAATAATTTGCAGCTTTCTTTTCAAACGCGTGATCTTTTTATTCAATTTTTCTACCACATGTTATAGTATCAATGGGCAAAAAGTTGGAGTATAAAGATTTTCAATGGTTCTGAATCCAAATTTGAGGTCAAAAACCTGAATTTTCGACCCACAGAAATACTCAACTGCGACATGGTACAATATATGAGTGTTATTGTTTGCTTCGGGAGCGTGTGTCTCACATTGTAGAATATATTGTGATACCAATCTACCTATTTAAATGAATTACTCAGAGAATGGGGGCGTACCCGCCTTTAAGGAGTTCTAGGAGAATGATTGACAATAAAAAGAAAAAAATATTGTAGCACAATTTTGAGAGATTTATTATAGCCTCAACCAAGTTCCCTAAGGGCCTCAAAATTTCGGAAAATTTAATTCAAAATAGGTAAGGATGTTTGTGACTCGAGAGAGAGGAAGAAGGAGAGTGCCACTCACCTCGGATGCCCACCAAGTTGGTAATGGCATCAAGGAATCGATCGGAGCTTTTTAGTTCTCATTGGGTAGGTACTTGGGTGGAAGACCAGGAAGTGAAGTTTCTCCGCCGATCCAAATCCTCTCGTGGTTGAAGTCTCCGGACGGCGATCTACTTGTTCGACGAGGAGCAAAAAATTGATGAGTTGTTGATTAAATCGCAGGAATTAGCCACTTGCGGTAGTTCAGTAGGCTCTCCCATGCAGACTGACTCGAAGAAGTAGGGAGTGGGGGCACCCTCCCTACCTCCAGGATCAGGTAGTCCAGGATCAGCTGATCGCACTGAGATGATTGTGATTACCGAACATCACAATGTATATTTCCTAATCTTATCATGTGTATATCCTATATGGGGCTTCCACTTAAGCTCTTCATACAGAACTAGCCCCAGATACTTACGGCTTGCAAACTTTTCTATCGATTCGCATGAGCATATTTGATCATCTACTCAAGAGTGCAGGGTGATTTTCGAGTGTTTTTCCTCAATTAGTGACTTATTTCCTCTGTAAACTATAAATTTGGTCTTGTTAGCATTCAATGTGAGCTAACTCTTGAGAAACCATTTCCCTACTTCATTTATTATCTGATTGGCGTCCCCCATGAAAATCATCACCCCCGGACTGATAGTAGCCGCTGCGCAAGCGCGAACGTGAATTCCTTGTAACAGCCATAACTTCCATAATATGGAATATTAGAAAATATTATTTTCCATCCGATTTCGATGTCATTTTCAGGGATTACGTGGATTAGATTTAGATGGTCTCTGATGAAAATCTAGGCCTTAAAATTGACAGTAGCCTCTGCGCATGCGAAACGTAAAATCCTTGTAACAGCCATAACACTTTCATTTGTCTAGCAGCGCGCGTGACGTCAGAATAATTCAAAACTTTGAAAACTCACAGGAAAATATCTATTCATCTAAAAAAAGAACGGCTGGAGTCAATATTTTCAGAATGAAGTTTGCTTCCGATTAAAAATCCAAAAAAAAAACTCATGCACACTCCCAATTCCACCTCTGATTTACACTCATGTACCCAAGAAACTTGAATCCATGTTCAGGGCCAAAATGGAATCTTAGAACCAGATACACCTTAGCTTTTTTGAAAGTGGTCATAGACTAGACCTCTTCATTGCACGGGAAAAACTACGGATTCATGTAAAATGTGAAAAAAAACCGAAAGAAAAAAAAACCTTTCAATTTTGAAATTTCAATCTCAAGAAATCTGGGATAGATTGCAATTACTTGTTGATTTCCTTCGATATGGTGGCTTTATTTTGTTCAAATTTTGAGAATCGTTGGTAATTAGCCCCAAGATATCACCACCGATTTATTGAATAACAAATTTCGCGCCTGCGCAAACCCGAAATTTCTAGTCGGAGGCTCCGCGAACCCAAATACCTCCCAAGTTGACTTATTCAACTGACCAAGAAACTTGTCGACTTCGTTGAAATTAGACTTATATATTTTGTTTCTGACCTTTCAGAACACTTTTGATTCCACGTTGGACTTGCGATAAATCAAAACCGTGAGTGTGAATCACCGAGGAGGTCTAATCTCCGTTGAAAGTGTAGCTAACCAAAATGCAATCGCTGTTCGTTTCTTCCAGTAGTTTTGCATCCTTAGCAAACAGTAATCAAACTCCCCATTTCGTCGAATCGAATGTTAAGCGTTTATTTCTTCCACATAAACTTGATTGTGGTGGTGTGAAGTATGCAGAAGGTAAGTAGTAGCTATGGTTGGTAGAGTAAAAAAAAGTGACAATGGCAAAGCTGTGATTTTGCAGCAGTTTTGAGTTTTGTGAAATCGTTTGCAGCATTTTTTTCCATTCGATTTTTGGATTTTACATACTTTGAAAAGTAAACCATCAAATTTTGAGGGGAGGTAGGGTTTAACTTTTTTTCTTGCTCGATTCCAATGGTTCATTATTGAAATGTAATAAACCAAAAGGTGTTATAGAAGCCGTTTAATTGGTAATTTGAATGGAGCAAAATGAGGTTGAGAACTTTCAGTAAGCAATTACTTGATTTCACACTTGTCATATTCTTGAACGCGTTACTCCTACATGCTGGGATTCTCTAAAGAGGCGGAATTTTGTTTCAGTGACGACACAAAAATGGTCAAAGATTCGACGAAAGACGACCGAAAATCCGAAAATATACAGTTTGAACCTGAAATAGTATGGCACAACGTATTACTCTTCGTTATTCTTCACACTGGTGGATTTTGGGGATTGTGGAGACTTATGACGTTTCAGCTCTCCATTTTAACTTTTATTTGGAGTAAGTTGTCAGTTCGATGTTTAATTTGTGCATATTAAGCTAATTATGTGATTAAGTACTCGATGAAGTTATTATTATTGCGAAATCTTGATCACTCATGTATTGTAGAATTTTATTATCACCCAATGATTGGATGTTTTCTTGAGATTTCATCAATAACCATAACTTTGCATGTCAAAAAAAACTAGGTACTTGGCCCTTTCTAAGTCGATATCGACAAAATTCCTGAGTAACCAAATTAAATTGCATTTGTGCAAATCAGACGACACGTAGTCCGCTCGCGTTTATTTTACAAACTTAGAGGATGTCTTAGTAAAGACAACTTGATCACAGTTTGCGAGGCACTATTTCAGAGCGTCATGGGGATTATAGCATGGGGAGGAGCTTTCCCATCAGTCATGAATCCACTAAATATAAGGAGAAAATTCATATTAACTATGATTGCCAAAAGATTCCCTTGATTGATCTATTTGAATACTCGCGTATTTATTGTCCAAGCCGGAATTCACCAATTTTTCAAGACCCTTCCCTATCCATTGCGCTCAAGTTTCCAAGCCGTGGTACCCACGCCGAAAATGGGTATTTAGAGCACATTTTTTCATATATTCGACAGTGTGCCTCTTCCTATCCGCTCGTTCCTGATTAGATGAGATCACTTCCAAACTTTACCCGACAAGTTTATGAAAGCAAGATATTATCTTGGCTAATTTACATTGGAGTAGAAAATCTTCACACTATTCTCTCTAGCAGTTATGTGTACTAAAATACCGCACTTCTATAATTACATTTCATTAATTTCTGTAAAATTGTATAGCCCATACATACTTATACATAAACAATAAATATAATTTGCAACTCCCCCCAACTGCGCAAGGCATGTCTCATGGTTGTGGGGTATATTCCATGTATCTAAAAATTTATCTAGAATATGTATTGCTTCCGAGTCTACCAAGTTAGCGGAAGCTTTGTTTTCACTTTTCAAGGTTAAAAAAAAATTCTCCAAAATCAAAATTTCCACTTGCGGTTTACGTTTCAGACTTTCCTGAACAATTTTGGTTCCGTGTCTGTCTGTCTGTCATGAAATCATTGCCCCACCATGGCCCCCAAATTGGATGTATTTTGTACGCATGTGGAAACGTTAAATCCTTCCAACAGCCATAACTTTTAGATTTACCAACAATATTCAGAGACTGTGAGGGTTGACGTGTAGATGGTCCCCTGTGAGAGTAGTGCAAGGTACTTGGAGATTGTAGATTTTGAGATTAACGACTTGGCATCGGATGATCTGTACAATCGGGTTGTGGATACCAGGAAGCTATGTGCCACACCCACTTGGCAGACTTTTTTTCCTTTCTCGGGATAAATAAATCATTCATTCTTTCATTTCATAAACATAAGAAAGCCCTACTTGTATCAACCCTCCTGTAGTAGTGGCTGTTTACACTCGTGAGCACTCGCGTCGGGTTTATTCAGAACGAGCTACGTTGAATCTGTTTTCAAGAGTGATCATGATCAAAACCAAAAAAATTATAGAAGATCGGGCAAAGCTCCTTAACCCAGTGATATCGAACATTTGCACATAGAGACACATTTTGGTATCGTAAATTGATTGTTATAGTAACATTGCTGACTGCCAACATTGCTTCCGAGTCTACCAAGGTAGCGGAAGCTTTGTTTTCACTTTTCAAGGTTGAGAAAAATGTCTTCCAGAATCAAAATATCCACTCGCCTTTTACATTTCAGACCTTCCTGAACAATATCGGTTCCTTGTCTGTCTGTGTATCTGTAATAAAATGGTTGCCACGGCCATAACTACTACATTCATCATCCGATTTTGGGGAATTGCGAGTTGGTCCGTAGATGGTCAACTATGAAAATCATTGCACTCGAACTGATAGTAGTCTTTGTCTAGTCTCTGTAGTCTCTCCTAACTTCTACTTTATCTACCAATATTCAGAGATTGTGCGTATTGATGTGTAGATGGTCCTCTATGAAGGTAGTGCAGGTTTCTTAGACATTGATATTTTCTGATTAACTTCTATGCTTCGGATCTTCTATACAATCGGGTCATGGATACCAGGAAGGTATGTGCCACACCCATCTTGCATTTTGGTTTATTATTTTCAATAATGAACCTTTGGAATCGACCAAGAAAATTTTTTTTTCTTAACACCCCCTCAAAATTTTATGGTTTACGTTTCGAAGTACGTAGAATCCAAAAATCTAATAAAATTTGGCCGTCCGTCCGCCGTACGCGGCACTTTTGCCACTTAGCATTGACCGATTTTGATGAAATTTGGTATGTAGGCTCCATTTGAGGTCTAGTTGTGCCCCGAAGATTTTGGTTGATGTAGGTCAGTTCTAAGGGTTCAAAAATGAATTTTCAAATTTCAAAACGCCCTAACTCAAAAAATTTTCATATAAAGGTACTGTTTTTTCTTCAATTCAAGATTCTATAGAATTTTTAGAATTTTTGAGACCACGCGGAGCTTTGTAGGACAAACCGTTCGCTCCCTACGAGAATTTAAGGGTTTTACGTACGATAAATCAGAAACACGAATCGCAAAAGAGGCCTAATCTCCGTTCAAATTTTAGCTGACCGAAATGCGATCGATGTTTTTCATCGTGTTGGATGGTTGGTGGCTTTGCAGACGAGTGATCAATATAGAAAAATAATAAACCATTGTGTAATAATTTGCAGCGTTTTTTCTTCTAGTGCTAGTTTTACGCAATTTTAAGAGAGAAGGGGAAGTTCACCTCAACAGTGTTGGACTCCCCAGTATTGGGCCTACCAACTCAAACCCCTCTCCTTCTGCTTAGGACTCACCCCGGAACCACTTATACAGTATTACTTCAGGGTGTACCTTTTCGCGAAATTTACGGGGAACGAATGGACAATTTCTCCTCCTGGATCCTACATAGGTACCTTTAAACGTTAACCATTAAACTTTGAAGGGGTGTTCAACAGTTCATCATCAAAAAAGTCTGCCAAGTGGCTGTGGCACATAGCTACCTGGTATCCATAACCCGATTGCATAGATCATCCAATGCATAGCTGTTAATCTCAAATCATCAATCTCTAAGTACCTAGCACTACCCTCACTGGGGACTCCTCACGTCTACCCGAACAATCTTTGAAGATTTATTCGAATTCGGCTGGAAAATGCAGAAGTCGCGACTGTTACAATGAATTTCACGTTTGCTCATGCGCAAAAAATACTTTCGATTTGGGGGCCATGATTTTCATAGAGGACTATCTACAACTCAATCCGCCTGATCCCTGGAAGTTTCATCGATATCGAACAATAACTTCGTATAGGTAGTTATGCCCGTTACAAGGATTTCATGGCAAACAGACAGAGACGGAACCAAAAAGTATGTTTTATTGCTTACTCTTCGAAATTGAACGCTCTACTCCTAATAATTACAATGGGACGTCTCATGGAATGCATTTATTACTAAACAATATGTTTATACGTAATCGGGAATAATATTCCCGCGGAAATAGTTCATGTTTGGAATGTGAAAAGTTTTTGTTTCCTGTTATGTGTAATGTCAGATGATGCTGTTTTGTGTTGTAGCACTCGCAGTTGCATTCGTATCTGTCGAAGGAATGATGGTAGGCAGCCACAGATTTTTCTGTCATAGAGCCTTCAAGGCGAACACATGGTTCAAACTGCTGACCGTCGTAACACAAACCATGGCAGGGCAGGTAATGGACCACCCAAACTCGTAATTACACATGTGTGCCAAAACAACGAGGAGACTATCAGACCATAGTAACTATGGTCTGAGAATATACCTACTAATTTATCGGATTCCAGAACTGTTCTGGAATCCGATAAATTAGTATATTCTCAGTAACTTGATAGACGGATATATATTTGTTTATTTGGCGCCATTTTGTACACTTTTTACAATAAGTTGGTCGCATGAAGGGATGCGAATAGCTCAGATTTCTACCCTACGTTAGGATAGAAAAATAATAAACCTTTGTGTAATAATTTGCGTTGTTTTCTATGCAGATCACTCGTCTGCAAGGAACAAGGCTTTGCCATTGTTACCACCAACCAACTTGAGGAGAAACATCGATCGCATTTAGGTCAGCTAACATTTGAACGGAGATTCGGCCTCTTTTGCGATTCACACTCGTGTTTCTGATTTATGGTAAGTCCAACTCTTAAATTATCGTAGGGAGCGAACGGTTTGTCCTACAGAGCTCCGAGTGGTCTCAAAAAATTCTATACCAACATTCTACGACCTACATCAACCAAAATCTTTGGGGCATAACTAAACTCCAAATGGAGCCTATATACTAAATTTCATCAGTATCGGTCAATGCTAAGTGGGGAAAGTGCCGCGTACGGCGGACGGACGGCCAAATTTTTATTCGATTTTTGGATTCTACGTACCTTGAAACGTAAACCAAAAAAAAATTTATTGGGGGGGGGGGGGGTTAAATCTGTATTTCGTGGTCGAATCCAAAGGTTTATTATTGAAAATAAAAAAACGAAATCGAACAAAAATTCGGCCGTTTAGCTGTGCCACGAAGCTTTTGGTTAATGTCGGTCACTTCTAAGGGTTGTAAATTAAGGGTTGACATTCTGAAAACGCCCCAGCTCAAAAAATTTGGTCATAAAGGTATTGTTTTCCCATTAATTTGAGATAGTATTGAATTTTCAGAATTTTTCAAGACCACGCGGAGCCCTTTAGGACCAGCTGTTCGCTCCCTAGGGAGCGAGAACTCTAGGGTTGGACTTACGATAAATCAGAAACACGAAATACGATCGATGTTTTTCTTCATGATAATTGGTGGTAACAATGACAAAACCGTGTTCTTTGTAGACGAGTGATCTATATAGAAAAATAAAAAACCATTGTGTAATAATTTTCAGCGTTTTCTCTGGCAATTAGTGCTCGATTTTGATGATTCCGGCGACAATATTCCAGTTTTCCTATTCCCCAGGGCCGTGCACTAATGAATTTCTAAAATCCTTCCTTAAGGGACGTTTTTGTCCCTTAAATTTCGT
Organism: Apolygus lucorum; assembly: GCA_009739505.2. NCBI lineage: Eukaryota > Metazoa > Arthropoda > Insecta > Hemiptera > Miridae > Apolygus > Apolygus lucorum. The sequence continues at coordinate 26,625,010 of CM019177.2, read as the reverse complement.
GACATACTGACCCGAATGAGGAACGAACGGCTACCGACTGAGACCCACTTAAGAAGGTCTCAGCCGGTCAAGCGTTTCGGATCAGTATTAAATACTGCTTTTGCCCGAAATTTTCCCGAAACTACCGCCGTCAAACTTCCAAAAATGTACTTAAATTTGAAATTTTTAATGGTTATTGGAATTCTTTAGTGCAACAGTCTAGGAAAATAAAAAACTTAAAGATTGCAATATTCCAGTTTTCAAATTTCCCAGACTGCTGCATTAATGAATTTCAAAAATCCTCGAAAATTTAAAATTCAAGTACAACTTTTGAAGTTTGAGCGCCGGTAGTTTCTGGAATTATGGACCCGGAATGCTCGGACGACTGAGACCACTTGCTTTTTTTTAAATGATTATCAACAATAATTTTATTCCAAGAGAATTTTTTAACCCCCCCCCCTCAAAATTTGTTGTTTTACGTTTCAAGTTAAGTACGTAGAATCCAAAAATTGAATAAAAATTTGGCTGTCCGTCCGTCGTACGCCGTACGCGGCACTTTTGCCACTTAGCATTGACCGATTTTGATGAAATTTGGTATGTAGGCTCCATTTGGGGTCTAGCTGTGCCCCGAAGGTTTTGGTTGATGTAGGTCACTTCTAAGGGTTGGAAATCAGGGTTGAAATTTTGAAATGGGTCTAACTCAAAAGATTTTGATGTAAAGGAATTTTTTTTTCATCATTTTAAGATAGTATTGCACTTTTATAATTTTTAGAGACCACGGACAAACCGGTCTCTCTCTACGGAAACATAGGGGTTGGACTTACGATAAATCAGAAACACGAGTGTGAATCGCAAAAGAGGCCTAATATCCGGTCAAATTTTAGCTGACCGATCGATGTTTTTCTTCAAGTTAGTTGGTGGTAACAATGGCAAAGCCGTGTTCTTTACAGACGAGAGATCTATATAGAAAAATAACAAACCTTTGTGTAGTAATTTGCAGCGTTTTTCTGTTATTTCCATTATTTTTGACCATGTATTATTTTGTAAAGCTGTTTTTTGCATCTTAAATCTGGAATGGATGAACACGGTACTCCTCCATTATGATTTATGATCTCTAGTACGTAATTTAAATTTTTGTTCTCCGTTTTTCTAGAACTGCATATATATTTGGACTCGCGATCACAGGCTCCACCACAAGTACAGCGACACCGACGCCGACCCTCACAACTCCAAACGCGGGTTCTTCTTCTGCCACATGGGCTGGCTGCTCCAGAGGAAACATCCCATGGTCAAATTGATGGGGAAGAACATTGACATGTCGGATTTGGAGGCAGAGCCGCTCGTCATGTTCCAGAAAAAGTACGTGCTTCAGAACCATTCAATTCTTTTAAAATCTTCAATTATTATAAAAAGGATGCATTTTGATTGATTGTGCAAATTTCAAAATTCGTTGTAAACAATGTCATCTAATTTACCTTGCTCAGAGCGAACTACCTAGCAGATGCGAAGTTGGTGTGGACTCTAAATTGTACACATGATGTCATCATGTTACATTGTAACAGTTACAAATGTAGTGAGGACGTGTGAAAAATTACATAGGAAATGATACCAAACTTGTCAAGTCATCTTGAGATCGAGGGGGACTATAAACCACTTAAAACACTCAATTTTTTAGTGAAACACACGTTTTTTTGGTATTAAAACTTGATTTACTATTCTAATTGGAATTTTAAAAAGAAAAATTGATATACCGTTGAAAAGCTGTCAATTTTAACATGTTTTTTTCGAAAAGCGCTCATCAAAATAAGCAGGAATTCAGAGTAAAACGTTGGTAAAAAAAGTCGAGTTTCGAAAAATGTTTGAAGTTTACTTTTTGACTTAATTTGTTGAAACTATTTCATAGCTAAAAGATTTTGGGTTTTGGCTAGGTAGCTTGGAAATTTAACGTTCTTTCCAACATTGTTGTTAGATTTGAATTTACCTGGTAAATAAGAGGAGTTATGACAGGTTTAATGACGTAAGGTCGAAAACGCGGAAAAAAACTTCGAAGTGAAAAAACAACATTTTGAGTGGGTTAAAAGGAAATTGCTGCGATACATTTTTTGTTGGAAATATCTTGTAGAATCGAACCCTGAATTTATGCCCACCTTAAGTGTATACACCATGTATACAATGACCATTTGTGTTCGCAGGTACTACTATTTGCTGTACGCGGTGTTCTCTGTTGGGATTCCTGCTATGGTTCCTGTGTATTTCTGGGGCGAGAGTGTCTCAAATGCTTTCCTTTCTCCGTACTTCATGCGTTATATGTTGACTCTACATGGTACTTGGACAATCAACAGTTTCGCTCACAAGTACGGCTACCGGCCTTACAGCAAGTAAGTTTTCTTCACATATAATGTGGAATCGATATACAAATTGGTTGCTAAGAAATATTAGCCGGGAATTTTTCTTTTTCGAAATCAATCTAAAGGAATTTCAAATTTAGTGTAGGACGTAACTGACTCCACGAATCCCAACAAATAGTAACATGCTCTCCACATCCTTCCCACCCTACGGAGACAATTCAAGTTGCACTGAGTATGGAGAAGGACAACCTCGTTCGTAACCATCCCTTCTTTTCTCCTATTGGATCTCATTTTTCATGGTAGTTCCACTATAAATATCAACAATTTTTTTTGTTCTTCAAATTCGACTTTTAGTCATCCGACGTCTGAAGAGGACCAAGCCACTGGACCTTGGATCCATAAGTGCAACTTTATGTAGTGAAAGTCTATGGACTAACACTTGAATGAGAAATACGTAAATATATGTGAAGTATATATCTGGATAGCTGCCTGATGTAAAATATCTTAAATGTAACTAGTTGATATATTAACAAATAAACTCTTAAAAAAATTGACTTTTTACAGATGTTCAAAATTTTGTACAAAATAATATTAACATCGATTGTTTTTTCCAAATAAGAGAACCGTTTAACAGGTTTAATGATATTCCCAATGAAACTGAACAATAAATCAGGACAATCTGAATTTATGAGTGAAAATACAAACTCTAATCTCGGTGTTTCATGAAGGGACATCCAACCAGTGGAATCGGAGTTTGTGGCTTTCATCAGTTCTGGCGAAGGATGGCACAATTTCCATCACTCCTTCCCCTGGGACTACAGGGCTGGAGAATTTGGCAAGAGGTGGAACTTGAGCTCTCATATCGTCGACTGGTTCGCGTCCATTGGTTGGGCCTATGACCTGAAATGTGCATCACCCGAAATGGTAAGTGTTATGAAGGTTAAAATTACAACGGGGAATTTTTTCTCAATTTGTAATTCTGGAATTTCAAGTCAAATTGTATAATACTTCTTCTTTTAGTGCTTTCTCTGAAGTCAGAGGTTAGCGACAATTTGTCGGAATTCATCTCTATTCAATGCTTTATTTTTCAAATCGTGATACTTGAGTCCTGTCCATTGTAAAATGTTGCTGTACCACGAGGTCTTCCGTCGCCCAATACTTCTCTTTCCCTCGATCTTTCCTTCAAACACCAGCTGCAGCAATGGGTATTTCTCACCACGGAGTAGGTGACCAACGTATGAAACCTTTCTCCTTCTAACAATTGTTAGAAGTTTTCGATCGGTATTCATCAATTGCAGAACATTTTCGTTGGTCATCCTACGAACCCATGAAATACGCTGCATTCGCCGGTAACACCACATTTCGAAAGCCTCGATTCGGTTCAAATGGGAAGCCTTCAATGTCCATGCTTCAACCCCGTACAAAAAAAACCGACCATACATAACATTGAAGGAAGCGCAAACGAGCTGGTATACTGAGATGTTTGTCACAAAGCACGGCTTTATACTTCATGAATGAAGCTTTAGCCACAGCTATCCTTGTTTTGATCTCAGTTTCCACCTCGGTGTTCTCGTGCAAACGACATCCAAGGTATTTAAATACTGGCACTCTTTCAATGGGTTCCATACCAACAGACAAGCAAGCTGTTTGCTGTTCGGCGCGGCTCACTACCATGAATTTTGTCTTTTTTACGTTTATTCTGATGCCATACGTCTCTCCTACCATCTCCACTCTGTTAATTAGCTCTTGTAGTTCCTCTTGACTTCTCGCAATCAGAGCCGTATCATCTGCATACCGTATATTATTGATCAGGCGGCCATTTACCCTAATCCCGGCATCGCAGTTGGTCAACGCTTCCTGAAAGATGGCCTCCGAGTAAAGGTTAAACAGCTGAGGAGAGAGCAGACATCCCTGGCGAACGCCCTTACTTATAGGTATAATACTGAGGGCTTCTATTTGAGTTGTGTTGCGACGCATCAAATTTTTGAAATGATGCTGTGCTTCACCGGCGTGACTCCTCTCGACCTAAGCAGCAACAACTCGGGGCTGGATAACACTCGTCTACTTCCACGAAAACAGAACAATCTTTTCTTACGAGGAGCAAGTACTTTTCTTGATCAGGGGAAACAACTGCACTGGTGCCGAGGAGACAAGTATCTCCAGTAGAACGGGAAAATAGCTACTATCAGTAAGCAAAGGTTTTTATAAAGGGGAAAGCAGGATTAACACTACTTGGACCATGGTATCACTAGTGTCCCCGAAAACATCTCAGGAACTCCACAGATCTCCCAAAATGTCACCAGAGTAATAAAAATTAAATTAAATTTTTTAATTTAATGGATAGTAGCATTTTTGTGGGCTATTAGTAGTCTCGAAATTGAATGGAAATTGATGAACAATTTTTCAAAATGTTTATTTCAACATAATTTTTTGACTACCAATATCTCACAAAATAGGCAAGCCTGTCCGTTAATTATTTTCAAATTTCAATTTAAACGTAGTTGATCTACCTTGGGACTGGTATAGAATTACTTAGATTTTTCCGATGAAACTAGTGGTCATGGTCCTTTAAGGGTTAAAGAGAAGATCAAGACCGAAGGTCAAAAAGAGAATGAATATCCAGCTAGGCCGTAGCTGGGCTTATAAGATTTTGGGCCTCCATTTCCTGGCTTCTTGGGGGAAACAACTTGGGTAAGCCCTGGCCCTCTGGAACTCTTCTGCCTTGTAAATTTATTAGAAACAAATTCATTCAATTTGTTATTAATTTATAAGGTTTTGAGAGAGGATCCATCAGTAAGATTTGTAGCTGAACGGTACATCCCAATGAGGATTAAAACTTTTATTAGAACGAAGTATATTACGGTAAATATTAATGTTATAATGTTCCCCTCAACTTGCTACGTGCTTAGTTATCCACGGTATTCTGTTTCAATGTTGTCTTTCAATGTTAACCTTTTAATTTGTGATGTTGGGTGAATTTAGGTCAAGTACAGAGTGAATAAACGAGGCGACGGAACCCATTCATCCTTCCAAAGGGAAAAATACGATGATACGGACGATTCGACTGTCAAACAAAAAATGAAGACACTCCTGGAAGACCAAAGTCACTCTAAATTTGGCGAAGATGACTCGGAAGATATATTCGGTGAGAAGATTTCGTCCGAAGGGTTCAATATCCTGAACAGAGCTATAGCTTAGGACTTTGTAAGTTTGAATAATTTTTGGGATTCATACCATGCTATTCAGAAAGAACCACGATATACCTCAATATTGTTAATGATTACGTATGATGCTAATAATATTAGCATGATAACTTCGTAATAATATTACTTGAAATATTATTTCAATAAGTAAAATCACTCAAACCTGCAACTGGTAGTCCCTTTCATTATATAATATATAATGAAAGGGACAACCAGTTGCAGGTTTGAGTGATGTTACTTATTGAAATATTACGTTCAATGTATGTAATCCTGTAGATTGTAAACTATTGTACCCAGTTGTTATATTATTATTATTGTGATGTTCATAGACAAAAGTGTATATTAAATTCCAATTATTATTCAGTTGTGTTAAGATCTAATATAAAGCACTCCTTCGAAATACATCGAAATCTATATCTTAAAATCTCGTCTTTTCAACCATAACAGTTTTGGCGACGATTGATAAAAACGGGTAGGTAACATGGATCCAAACCAGCTCCAACAATTGATCTCCGCTTTGGTACGATTGATTCCTCAACTTGGAGAACAACCCACAACACATCAAACTACAACACACTTGCAACATTAGTAGGACCGAAAATAACAATTTAACTAACACACGAGGAACTCACTACAGCTTTGGAAAAACATATCATACTTCGGCAGTTACGAAAGATAAATCTGTGCTAAGATGGCAAAATGTGATAGGTCACTTTTTTCCCAAAATCGGTGTTTTAGCTTCCTCTAGTGTATTATAGTATATCCAAGGCATTTATAATTTTGATCAGGCACCTTAACCACCTTGAGTGGTATGAAATATGAATTGGCCAAATTTTATATGTCAAGAATGAGCAAATCGGAAGATGCCAGAATGTAACATATCCATTGTCTCTTATTGCCATCGCCCAATTTTAACATTTCCCCGCTACTTGAAGATGGCAAATTGTGATACATCGACACGTGCTACTTCACCAACGCCAATTATTTGAAGTAATAGGCCTGCCAGAGGAGGCAGAACGAGATGTATGTAAATATTATTAGTATTAGCTTTGGGAGGTTTGAATAAATCGAATTGTTTATTTCTCACTGATTGACACCGATTGCCTAAACCCTACCAACCTCAGGGGAAGCGTCGGATGTAAAGACATCATCATCTGGCCTGAATGTAACTCATTCACTGAGCAACGTTCAGGCCAAATGATGCTGTATCTACTTTGGAAGCGCTCGCCCCCATTGTAACACGAGCCAGGTATGACTTACTAGCTTCTGACAATGGAAAGTCGCTAAGCAACGATCATGAAGATTAGACAATCCACCAATGACAATAATTGACAAAAATAGTAGTTTCTAAATTTTAGCAACTACTATTTTTGTCTACTATTCGTCTACTATTTAATAGTAGACATATGTCAATCACATATGTAAATAGTAAATTGTAAATAATAAATGTAAATATGTAAACAATAGACATATGTAAATCAGTAGACGTGATGTCAATCACTCCTTTTTAATCGGCACACGTAAAAATTTCTCCAAATAATTTTCAACAAATAGCAGACTACGTACCTTTGACGTGTAGGTGTTATGGAAAACCATGTCCTCACGGGTAGATGTGGAGATGAGGTCTTGACACCACAAATTTGGTATATGGGCTCCATTTGGGGTCTAGTTGTGCCGCAAAGCTTTTGGTTGATGTCAGTCACTTCTAAGGGGTGACAATTGAGGGTTGAAATGTTCAAGAGTGCCCTAGGTCGAAAACTCTAGAAATAAAGGTATCGTTTTTCCGCCAATTTTAAGCAGTATTGAATTAAAAAAAAAAAAAAATTGAGACCACCCGGAGCTCTGCAGGGCAAACCGTTAGCTCCTAGCTTAAGGCTTTTCCTTCGATAAAACAGAATCACGAGTGTGAATAACCAAAGAGGTCCAATCTCAGTTCAAATTGTATCTGAATAAAATGCGATCGATTTTAATTCAGCGATTTGTATTCAGTTTTGCTTTCTCAGCAACCAGTAATTAAATTTCCATATGAAGCTCCTTATTTTTCGAATCGAGTGTGAAGCGTTTAGTTCTTTCTAATAAACTTGATTGTGAAGGTGTGAAGGCAGTAGGGGAGTGGGGGGCACATTTGACACTTTTTCGCATTTTCCATCCTACAAGGTTGAAAGTACGAGAGGTCTTGAATTTCTTCCTTCTATCGTTAACTACGGTATTTTTGCTACCCACATACATCTCGTTCCTTTTTCTATCTGCTTGCCAAGTATTTTTTTTTTTTGTACATTTTCAAAATGCTTAGGAAGTGACAATTGTGCCCCACCGGTGGGGCACAATTGGCATGAGAAAGGGGCACTTTTGACAGTTCACAGAAAGTACCATAATTCTAAACTAGTCTTACCAAAAAACCATGGAACGTCCGGCAAATCATTATCTGGCAATAATGTTGAGTCAGACAGAACAACTATAGACCCTGCAGCCTGTAACAATCAACACTACCAACACAATTTCAATTAGATGAGTACCCACTCTTCTTTCTCATAGGAACACCAAGTTTTATGGATGTAGGAATTGAAGTAACAAAAAATAGTGATCAAAACAAAGATGTTTATTGAAAAACGTCAGGTCGAGTAGGTATTCAAAATCCTACATCAACATAGCATTGACAAACTTCATAGGTATATAAAAATATATGTCAAAATATATGTCAAATGTTCCCCTAGCAAAACTGTCAAAACTACCCCGAGGGTAGCCATTACTAGAGATGGGTCGCTCATTAAAGATCCGGCTCTTTGAGCCGGCTCTTTCAGAAGAGCGAGTGAACCACGGGTCAGCAAAAATGAACCGCGGCTCTTCGGATCTTTTGAGCTCAGTGCTTGTGGTGTTCGGTGAAGATCGGTTCTTCAAAAGAGCGAGTGAACTGCGGATCAGTAAAAATGACAAATGAATCGCGGTTCTTCGATCTTCGGATCTCTTGAGATCCAGTAAAATAAATGAACGGCGGCTCTTCGATCTTCGGTTTTTTGAGATCGGCGGTGTTCGGGAAAATTAGGACCTCCTTTTCGTCAGCTCACTGTTGCCAACCCGTACGATAATTCCGAGGGAAAATACGATGTAAGTCGATCAAACAATACAATTTTGCGGAATTGTATCGTACCACCACATGCATTATTGTATTTTTGGTCGTAAACTTTACCGTATTTTTCCAGTGTTTTCTGTGACCCACTTTCTGATTCTTTCCGTTGTTTTTTCTCCCTGTTTGATTTTTACATCATGATTTTTTGTGAGGAGCTTTCTGATACAAGTTCAAAAGGCAAGCAAAAGCACATCCTTATCTTACCATTATTATCAATATTGAAGCTTACGTACTTATTGGTTCGTTTGTTCTCTCTCAACTTGGTTACCTTAATTTCCTTTGTTAAATACCATGATATAACATCAAAATGTTATACCTACTAAGAAATTTTCTATATTTATATAACATCAAAATGTTATACCTACTAAGAAATTTTTTTTTAATGGTGGTTTGTCATTAGAGGCATAAAAAAATGCAGATTTCATATAAATAAATATTTTACCAAAAAACTGTATTTTTAAATCTTACTTATTCATTGCTTTAATCTTGTTCATTTACTGTTTTTCGTTGATTTTTTGAAGGATTTGTTGAGCATCTTTATTGAACAACAGCGCTTTTTGGGTTTTTATTTTCAATAATGAACCATTGGAATCGAGCAACAGAGAAATTATTCCCTCTCGCCCTCAAAATTTCATGGTTTAGGATTCAAGGTAGTGCAGAATCCACTAATCGAATAAACATTTTCGGGCAGAACTAAAATAAACCGTTGTGTAACAATTTGTAGCGTTTTTATCGTATTTTCATCTCTACAATAAATACGAGCTCAAAAGAGCCAAAAAGAGCCACTGATCCGTCGAAAAGATCCGGATCTTTTGAATGAGCGGAGCGCTCAGAGCCGTCCTTCTTGGTGAACCGTTTTGCCCATCTCTAGCCATTACAGTAAAACCCAAGCCAACCTCGAACGATGAATTGTTTTGAAGAATCCAAGGAAAACACTTGTATGGAGACGTATACGACTGACAAACTGGATGAGCTACATTTGAAAAAAAACTGAATCCACTCGGTAATCAACGAAAAACAAAATGAAAAAAAACTTACTTTTGAGGGGTCCAAACACTCAAACCGCCATGAGCCGACTAGATGATTTGTAACCTGCACGATTTTCACCTGGAATGGTTCTTCTTCTTCTTCTTCACAATACAAAAACACGAAATCGCGGTAAAATTAAAATCTTGTGTGACAAACAGCCATTGTCAAATGTGCCCCTATGTCAAATGTGCCCCCCACTCCCCTATTGTGTGGTAGGTGGTACCTACCAATGGTTGGCAGGTAAAAAAAAGTTGGTAGGTGAAAAAACCTTTGGGCAATGATTTGCAGCGTTTTTGTGAAAAAAGACATATCCATGTCAAAGAAGTTTTTTGGTGGACAAAAATGGCTTAAAATTAATCATTATAAATGATCTGACTGTAGAACCGTAGGTCTACCGTCCGTATTTTCACAGGAAGTTGTACTAGCAAAACATCGTTAATCAAGAATAGTTGGTTCTATTATAGAATAATATAATTTGGTTATAATAACCAAATTTCGTTTTTTTCGTATATAAGGGAAAAAAAACTGATTGACCTGAAAGTCTATCCGAAGAAAGAAAACTTATTGTGTAATAATTACACAATAAGTTTTCTTGATCGTGACTATAATTATTCTAGTGTTTATATCCATGCGTATTAGAGGTTGTCCATTGGATAAGGAGTACATCGTTCAGTTTCAACCTCTAAGCGATAAAACGTATATTTTTCAATTTTTTTCTTGGTGAATTCCAAAGGTTTCTATGTGCCACGCCAACTTCTCGGCGAGAAGATGTTTTACTGACAAAATGGAACTTTTGGGCAAAGGACAAGTGCGGATCAACTCTTGTTGCAAGAGTTTGGTGTTTCAAAATGATTTATTATCGTAAAAGAAACTGTTAATTTAGAAGGAAGGGAATGGGTTCAAGGATAATCGAATAGAGTAACTACCAAATATACCGTTCCATGTATTTAATTTTTAATGCTATGAATGATAAACGTAGAAGGATACAAGAAGTCATTCAATAAATATGTTCTTCGAAGAGATCAACTCGGAAATTCTGACCACCGATGTATTTATGTTCATTTAGTGGGTGTATTGTTGATAAATTGTGACAATTATTAGGATAGATAGCTGGTAACTGAACTGCACAATGACTGGTTGTCCTTTGATATTAGGATGTTAGCAAGATATGTAGGATATCGAGGTAGCCCTTCGGAATACCATGCAGTCCTTTGTATGTATCACAGAAATTATTCCTAACTACAAAGACCTAAGCTCTGGCTCTTTTAAGAAGAGTAAACCCTTCTGAAGAGATCTTGTCGCCGTATATATCTTCCGAGTCATCCTCGCCGAATTTCGTGAAGCTTTGATCTTCTTCGGGTGTCTTCATTTTTGGTTTGATAGTCGTATCGTCCGTAGCAACGTCTTCTTCTCTTTGGCAGGACGGATGGGTTCCATCGCCTCGCTTACTCACTCTGTACTTGATCTGAATCCACCAAACATCTCAAATTAGATGGTTAACATTGGAAGGGCAGATGGAAGATATAATCGATTTTCCACCAAAATAGAATGGATTTGTAAGTGAATTAATCTATATGAGAGCTCCAATTGAGGTACTGAATAATATTATGATATTATATAGGTATGTATTGTATTATTTAGAATTGAGGAACTAAATAATGTTAATATATTCGGACAATATTAGAGTACAAGACGGGGAAATGTCCGGAACCCAATAATACCAAATTGAATCTAGGTTTTTCCTTGAAACCCGCGTCATCCCTTTGCCATGGAACTCGAACAACCTTCGATTGTTGATCGTCGCAAATTAAGCTTGGTTCACATAGCTGCGTAATGTCTGTAAAGCGTAGTGCCTAATTGGATGCTATTGGCTGGAGCCAATCGAGGAGGCGGGACTGGTCTTTGCGGATGCCGACTTTTGGAGTAGAGTGTATCGTTTTGAAAAATTGAATAATTTACGCATTATGGACGAACTTTGACAAACTTCGGTAAACTTCGTAACAAACTCTCGTCATTTATTCACGGCAAGTTTATTGACTCGGTTTCGTTTATTGACAAAACAACCAGAATCATTGTTATGGTTTGGAAACAATTCTGTGCAGAACGTATTGCGCGCTTCTGTGTAATCGTGTAATCATTCAGCCACGTGAACGCTCTTTTCTGCATCACGCACTTTCTGCATTACGAAACACCCACACTTCTCTTTTTGCGCATTACGCATTTTGGACATTTCGCACCTATGTGATCCCAGCTTGAGCTTGGTTCACATAGGTGCGTAATGTCTGTTAAGCGTAGGTAGTGCCTAATTAGATGCTATTGGCTGGAGCCAATTGATGGAGCAGGACTGATCTTTGCGGATGTCGACTTTGAGTATCAACTTGTAACGGTTCCATGTAGTGATAAAAACTCATCCCTTACCAGTCCAGTTCCACGGACTGATAAGATATCATGGAATGGCTCTGGACCGGGTAGGGATCTTTCAGACCAGTAAGGATGGAACTTGTATCCAGTTCAGTTCCATGTACCGAGAAGCGCCCTTGCCGATTCTACAGACCAATAAGATATCATGGAGAATGGCTCTGGATCAGGCAGGGATTTGGACTGGTAAGCATGGATCTTGTCTCCAGTTCAGTTCCATGCAGCTGAAAGCGCCCTTACTATTTCCATGGACTGAGATCATGGAATGGCTTTGGACTGGGAAGGGATCTTCTGGACTGGTTAGCATGGAAGTTGTCTACAGTATTCTTATTCTTGTTGTGTTCCTAAAATGCAACGAAAAATCATTCTTTCTTTGAATTGTTTGGTCACTATCATTTATAATAAGTTGCAAGTTGAGATCATAAGCGTGGATGGAGGAAGATAGGGAGTTATCTGCCTTCTTCTTCCATGTCCTGAGAGTGGGATCTGACCGCCCTTAGTAGGCAGTACTGGTAATGAAACTGAACCTGGAACAGTTGACGTGATTTGGAACAGTTAAATCCTTGTCACTGTCACCGTTGGAACCGTTCCAGGAAAATATCTGGACCGACACACCCCTAGTATCGTTCAGAAAAAAATTGAATAGTTTCCGCATTACGGATAAACTTTGTTAAACTTCGATAAAATTCGTAACAACCTCTCGTCGTTTGTTTACAACATGTTTATTGACTCGGTTTCGTTTATTGACGAGAAAACCCGAATCACTGTTTTGTTTTGGAAACAATTCTGAAACGTACTGCGCTCTTCTGCGTAATCAATCATCATTACGGAACAACCCCTGCTTCTCTTCTCGCGCATAACGCATTACGGACATCATGTGAACGCCTATGTGAACCCAGCTTAACCTCGTACGTAGAAAGAAAATGAGGGCATACGAATAATGCTACTTTATAATACACTCGTTCCAATAAAAGTTTCAATAGTGATTCATTGATCTTTCATTTTACGAGATTTAAAGTTTAGCCACAAATCTTACCATCTCGGGTGTTGCACATTTGAGGTCATAGGCCCAACCAATTGACGCGAACCAGTCGACGATATGAGAGCTTACGTTCCACCTCTTGCCGAATTCTCCAGCCCTGTAGTCCCAGGGGAAGGTGTGGTGGTAATTGTGCCATCCTTCGCCAGAACTGATGAAAGCCACAAACTCCGATTCCACTGGTACGATGTCCCTTCATGAAACACCAAGATCATAGTTAGTATTATCACTAATAAGTTCAAATTATTCTGATTCGTGTTCTCTCCTATTGGAAATGAAATCAACCCTAAAGAGGGACTCATTTATTTAAAAAAATTGTTTTAGCATAGGATTATTGATCGAAATACTAGGTTTCAAATGCTCGTTTTCGAAGTTTTAGAGAAATTACTTTGTTAACATAATAATAGGTATTTGATGTATTCGGAATCAGCGTTGAAATCCCTACAAAAATACCTTATCAAAAATAACAATTTATAATAGTAAAAAAATTATTCATTTATTCAAATTGCACGAATGAGCCCAATATACAACTTTCTGCTTCAAATAAGCGCTTGAGTAGATCAAATACAGAGTGAAATTACGGTTGAGAATTAAAAAAAGAATAAAATAAAATAACGCTATCCATGACATCCGAGAAATATTAATTTTTTCAAAGTTACTATTTCTACACAATACGTAGATTGCTTAACAACTCACTTGCTGTAGGGTCGGTAGCCGTACATGTGAGCGAAACTGTTGACTGTCCAAGTACCGTGTAGAATCAACATATAACGGAAAAAATACGGGATCAGGAGCGCATTTGAAAAGCTTTCGCCCCAGCAATACACAGGAACAAATACAGGAATCCCGAAAGCGAACACCGCGTACAGCAAATAGTAATACCTGCGAACATAAATGATCATTTTATATCAAGAAAAGAAGAAGAAGAAGAAGAAGGAAAATTACTTTATTTTGAAATTAAAATTTACAGAAAAAACCCAGAAAAATACACTTCAAAAGTAATATAGGCTTAGCCATAGGCTCAAGAGTATCAGAGTGATATCATTTGAAAGTGAAATTTGATGGAAACCTTCTTCTAATTTCAAAATACGATTGACGCGCAGAAAAATCAATCAATTCAATCGGAATTTAAAATAAATATGAATAATAATATTACTGATAATAAACAACATTTTCAAAAAAAGTAAAAAATGTGTGTGTTGTGGTAATGTTGTTATATTTTACCCATTTTTTTATTCATTTATTCTTATTTTTTTCAAATAACATCGAAGCTAAAAGAAAAACATTTTTGTCTGAACAGTGAAGAGTTCTTTGATACGTTGATCGAAAAAAAAACTTTAATACTCGTTCAATTGTTCCATTCGTTTACATTAGTTCTGGGTTACAATCGGAAAGCTAATTGAAGAGTAGCCGTTCTATTAGTTTACATGTAGACTACATATTTAGTCTGCTGCGAACAGTACCATTGATTGAGTTTATACAAACACCTATGCGGCACACATTTGTTTAATCGAATACTAGGTTTTTAGAAACCGCCCCCCTTCTTCAAAAAAAGAAGATAAAAACATGCTAATTCAATAAATCAATAAAAAGCTGCCAATAAATGAGCGAGCAATGGATTTGACAATTATCCAAAGATTCGAAATATACAGGGTGTGTAGACGATCCCCTATGAAAATCATCATCCCCGGACTGATAGTCGCGACCGCGCATGCGCAAACGTGAATTCCTTGTGACGGCCATGACTTCTACATTTTCCATCCGATTTCAATGAAATTTTCAGGGATGTTACAAATTAGTATTTCGATGGTCCCCTATGAAAATCACCACCTTCGGACTGATACTAGCCACTGCGCTTGTCCCCAATGGAAATAACGGCTCCCAAGTTTACGGTACTTAACCACTGCGCATGCGCAAACACAATAACTTGTAACGGAAATAAGTTATGTATTTTCCTCCCGTTTTCAACGAAATCGTCAGAAATCTTGCGGGTTGACGCCTTATCAACCGACCAGGTTCTATGTAATTTGATAAACAAAATTATTTCTTCCAAGAGCTGTTCTCAGTAATAGCTCTGACCTCTGACGCCCCAGTTCACTTGTTATTGCTACATACGGGGGGGGGGGGAAGAGCTATCGCCTTTGACCCTAAAGAGTGCCATCCCCTTCATTGTTCCGTCAGCCAGCATTAAAACCCCTGATCTTCAACCCTTCTAGGTCTCCCCCACTACCTACTTACAACCCTTCCAAAAACACACCCCACTAGTCTCCCCCACACATACACAGATGCTGAAAACAAAGCGAGACTGAAAACAGCGTAGAGATTGATGTTTTGATATCAACTACTATGCATCGGATCATCTATACAATCGGGTTATGGATACGAGGGAACTATGTGCCACACCCACTTGGCAGACGTTTTTTATTTTTATTTATTTTTTTATTTTATTTATTTATTTATTTTTTTTTTTGAGGAGGGCGGAAGAACTGTTACTGTCAGCTCTCAGCGTTACCGTTCCATGCTGGAAACATATTTTGAACCCGAATCGGACCATTTGTCTGTAGAAGAGGATATGGGGGATATCGGCTTTCAACAAGTTTGGGCTACAGCGCACACAACACAAATCTCGATGGTGAAACTGCAGCAGATGTTTCCTGGTCGCCTTCTCTCTCAGGGGTGATGTCGGATGGCCGGCGAGATCACCAGATTTAAGTGTGTGCGATTTTCTCCTATTTGATTTTCTCCTCTACTTGAAAGGAAAGGTGTTCAAACACGAATCAGGGAAGGAATCGCCACGATTCCCATCGAAATGTGCCGGAGGGCAATTGAAAACTTGAAAAATCGCCTTTATCAATGTATCGCTGCTGAGGGCGCCCTCCTTCCTGACGTAATTTTTAGGACCCAATTTATCAAAATGGGGTGAGATGTGGAGTCAAATAAAATAATCCGCATTCTTCCAAGTACACCATCTGTTTTGGCTTACCCTGTAATAATGACACTTGCAATTGTGGGATTGCAGCTTCAGGAGCTCACCCCTTCAGAGTAATTTGTTCTTCCTATTTTTCACCAATAGCTACATGTACATTTTGACAACTAGGAATATGTACCAACTAGCAATTTAGTACTTTCTACAGTTTCTATGGAAGTCGCGGATTGCACTTTTTGAATTCTACACCGTTTAGCTTATTGATAGGAGTATCAATGCATTATACAGCGAATACTTCAACATTTTCGCTAACTAACTATCGCTTCTCTGTCATAGTCAGTTTTTTACACATTGGAGTGTTCTGAAAAACTTACTTTTTCTGGAACATGACTAGTGGCTCTGCTTCCAAATCCGACATGTCAATGTTCTTCCCCTTCAATTTGACCATGGGATGTTTCCTCTGGAGCAGCCAGCCCATGTGGCAGAAGAAGAACCCGCGAGTGGAGTTGTGAGGGTCGGCGTCGGTGTCGCTGTACTTGTGGTGAAGCCTGTGATCCCGAGACCAAATGTATACGCAGTTCTAAAAAAAATGTTTTTTGATTACGTACTCGATGCACTGAAACACGATGGAGATTCCATCCACTAGACAGTCCTCTCTTCAAAATGACACAATTCGGGTTCACCAACGGCCCAACTCAAATAATTATCAGGACCTGCGATCTCGCCCGTGAGCGGTCACCAGTCCAGATAATCTTCCGAGCCGACCGGCCTATAAATGAAAACCTGAGGAATTATTGGAAGAAATCGAAAGTAACGTTAAAGTTTAAACTTGTCGAGGTTTATCGTCAACGGATGGGGCGGTTTCTTTGGCTTTCTTTACTTCCTGATTCTAGTGGGAAGAGCATAATATGCTCTTTGAAGTATATTATACTTCAAAATATTATTTTGTAGTTTCCTGCTTGACATCTCCAATAAGGCAGGAGAATGCATTTGAATTTAAATAATATGATCAATATTAATAATATCAATAGTAATAATATATGTCAAATTGAATGGGAATGAGGTCCTCAGGAATATTTACCACCTTCCTGAGGGCTCAAATTGAACCTACTGAACATCACATCAGCTTCAATCAACAACCAGGTAGTTGAAGATGTCTCTATAACTGGTGGATAATGAAGATTTGGAGCTATTGCAGGTAAAAAGAAAAATAAAAAATGGAAAAAACAGATCCTCATATTATTTTACTTAATATTTATAGCTGGAAATTATGTTTAAAATCCTCCTCCCCCTCTTTTTTCCATTTTTTCATTTTTAATTTTACCTGCAATAGCTCCAAATCATCATTTCTATCAGTTATGG
This sequence comes from Apolygus lucorum, assembly GCA_009739505.2. Lineage (NCBI taxonomy): Eukaryota > Metazoa > Arthropoda > Insecta > Hemiptera > Miridae > Apolygus > Apolygus lucorum. The sequence continues at coordinate 26,607,579 of CM019177.2, read as the reverse complement.
AGGCATATTTAACTACCTGGTGGTTCATTGGTAACACATCCTTCAAGCCCTGAGGAATGTGATAAATTTTCAGCAAAGGAGGAGTTTTATTCCTGAGGACCTCATTCCCAATCAATTTCACAGAGGATTGTGTGGTGTGTCGATCATCATATTTGCAGAAATAATATTAATAATGAAATTATCTGTAGTTTAATATCTGAATAACACAGGTGGCCCTTATTGTGAGAAAATTATCTGCCGTCATGCGTGCCCATGATATGGGTTATGTCACACGGTTTGTAGTACCTATCCATCATATATCAAACTATCTTCTGTCTCTTTACTCCCTGTTCCCACATCAAAGATGGGAAAAGAAACATTTTTGTCATCGTCATATCTCAAGACAAAGATGAAACCAATCCATAAAGAACTAGTTCCAAAACAGGTTGCAAAACTATGGTCTGTGAGTCTTCATTTTTGATGCCACGGACGAGTAATTAATTACGAAATTACCCACTAGTTGTGGTGGCCCATTACCTGTCCTGCTATGGTTTGTGTTATGATGGCCAGGAGTTTGAACCATGTGTTCCCTTTGAAAGTTTTATGGGAGAAAAATCTGTGATTCCCCACCATCACTCCTTCGGCAGATGCGAATCCAACTGCGAGTGCTGCAACATAAAACACCATTATTGGACAGTACTCATTATATAATTACTCGTGAATAGTTCCTGAGTACGAATAAAAAAGTGAGCAAGTGAACAATTGGACATTAGATGCTGTTTATTATTGTTAATTTCACGATTTTCATTGATTGCGACTTTATAAGGGGTGAGCTTATTGCTATTAAACACAAAATATTATACCTACCAATTTGTAATCTATCGAATGGTTGATTTATTTCAAAGCAGTCTGTTCTAATACACTTGGAATGAGGTGTCTAGAATACAAAAGGCATAAGTGCGATTTTCATGAAAATCGAGTTTAATGCCGAAATGGGTAGTTAATTTTCGTAAAAATATTGTGTCTCAAGAATTTTGCCAGGGCAAGAAGAATGATGTGTCCTAAAATTGAATAAAAAAAAAAAATGCACTCAACAAAATTCTTAATAAGATTGAAATACAAGGGGCCAACTTCACTCAAGCCCCTTGTATCCCTAATTTTTTATCAAGTTCTTCTTTTTGTAGGGATACAAGGAGTTTAATGCACCGTCTGGCTTACAGTTTCAGAATTCTGAAATCAAAGTTCCTTTACAGCACTCGACAACATTTTTGAAGAGTTTAGTGCACCCTGTGATTTGCAATGTTCACAGAACTTTGATATCAGCTGCTAGGAAATCTCAAAATAGTCACTTATGCCCCTTGTATTGTATACACCGCAAATGAGATTTCTAATAAACTTGAAATGCAAGTTTTTAAAAATAGAATATGATTTGCAGTAAATTTTTAAACAAATGTACCGACAAGTCAATTCTTCTGTTCTGCTGAAGTGAATATACGAAATAATGGAACGTTGCATGAAAAAGACTTTTCATGTTCAATGATCGACCCTCAAGAAAATCAGCTGCATCAATGGTCTTAAACAAGTGATCAAGGACCAATAATCACAAAGTATTAACATCTAGTACAATCACATAATTACCATTAAAGAGCTGGTGACTTACTCCAAATTACAGTTAACAAGTGACATTGTATCGTCAAAAATCTCCACAGTCCCCAAAGTCCACCGGTGTGTAAAATTGCGAAAAGGAATATGTTCTTCCACACTATTTCCGGTTCAAACTGTTCATTTTCGGATTTTCGGTCGTCCTTCTTCGAGTCTTTGACCTCTTGTTTTTCGTTACCGAACAATTTCCCGTATCTGCAAAGTATCCCAAAATGTAAAAATAACGTGTTCTAGAACATGACAAGTGTGAAGTCGAGTAATGATTACCGACATTTCAACTGTTTCAGCTTCACTCTGCTCCACCCGCGTCAACTATTACTTGACTGATTCTTGTGGACTCATCAGGTGGAAACACGTGATACCAACAATATGCAAACTGTACAATATTGTGACGACCAATACTTACTCTTGGCAGATGTCCGTGAGAGATGTATCCAAGTTGAGGAGCGCCATGATCGAACTGACAGTCTCCCTGCTTCTTTCGACGTACTGTGATCTCTGCACTTTATTGCCGAACTTAACAACCAAAAACCTGAAGAAATGTGAAAATGGTACATTTTGGTTTTTTCAGTTTACTGATAGGTTATAAAACAACCATCAATAACTTTAAAAATTTCAGAAAGATTGGTTTTATTATTATTTTAAAGAGCCAATTCTCAACGAACACAAAATTTGAACGAAATTTTTTTGTAGGGTCCTGGGAAATCAACCAATCGAAAAGCCCGTACTGGTTATTGACACAGATGAGTCACGAAACATAGTTAATCGCTCCAACACCTTCAAGTTTCAGAAGGTGAGTATATAATTTAGTAGGTAGAATTGTACATCCATCACTCCACATTAATAATATCAATTTTGAATTTTTTGATCAAGAAGATGCTCCACAAGAACGACCAAATGGAAACTCTAAACTTGTTGATGTGGAAGTACAGAACTATAACGATCAAAAATTGACAAGAAGAGACTCAAGAATCAAAGAACATTGAAGAAATGAAGATGAACAACGAAGAATAGAAGCAAAACAAAGAAGAAAAGAAGAGGAACGAAGGATTTTAGAAGAAGAAGAAAGGAATAATAATGAAAGTCCAGATAACCAAGACACCGAGCATAATGAACAAAGCGAAACCTCCTCTGAAGATTATGAAGAAGCTGCATCATTTCCTAAACGTCCAATGAGAGACAAACATCCTCCTGTGTGGGCTAAATAGTATTATTTTAAGGATGATTATGCCATGTTGACTGCAGTGCAAGGGCTTCTGAAGGGGTAACATAGAGAAGAATGGAAAAATGCTATCAAAACCGAAATTAAAGCTCACATGAAGAATAGGACTTGGGTCGTTGTTGATGAAAAGGATGGAAAACGTACAGTTGATTCAAGAATGATTTTAACGAATAAATACAAAGCGAGTGGAGAACTGGGAAGAAGAAAAGCACGATTTGTTGCAAAAGGTTTTACACCTGGTTTGGATTATGTAGAAACACACTCTCCTGTTGCAAAACTAAGCTAAATCGGATTCGTTCTAGGATTAGCTGTTGAAGATAATTTATTTGTGAGTCAAATGGATGTGTTAACCGCATTTTTGAATGGTGACATAAACGAAGGAATTTACATTAAAACACCAAATGACTTGGACAAATCGTTACTAGAAATCGTGGTTGAAGAATGTGGACAGGAAGATCAAACAATATTTACAAAAGCAAATATAATTTTAGAAGACCTCAGAAAAACAAAAACAGAAGTAAGAGAAAGAGAGAGATACGGTTTAAAACAAGCGAGTAGACTAGGGTTCACTAAACTTGATCTGAAAAAAGTGAGTACTTGAACCATCTCATGCCGATCCTTGTGTTTATACCATGTTTTGTGGAACTGATAAGCTTGTTATTGCTGTGTATTTTGACGATTATATAATTGCATGTACGAATAAAAACAAATTGGAGGAATTCAAAAAAAAAAAAAAAAATCAAAAGAACTTTCGAAACAAGAGATTTGGGTACTTTAAACTATTGCCTGGGGATTGAATTTAAACACTACAGTGGATCAATTTATGCATTTCAAGAAAAATATTAGAACCAAATTCTAACCAAATTTAAAATAGAGGACTTCAAGCCTGTTGTAAACCCTATGGAGCCCGGAATCAAGTTGAAGAAAGCAGAATCCGGTACAACGAGCTGCAACTTACCATACCAGAACCTTATAGGATCTTTGATGTACCTAGCGACTGCTACTAGACCCAACATAGCACACGCCGTCAGTTATTCGAGTCAATTCAATAATTGTTTCGGGAATGAAAACTGGTAAGCGGCAAAAAGCTACGGTATTGGAATAGTACGAAAAACTTGGCCTTAAAATTTCATCGAACTCGACAAATTCTCATTGGCATGGCAGACGCAGATTGGGCAAGTGATCAAACAGACTACCATTCCTATTCTGGATATTGATTCAGTTATGGGGGAGCTGCATTCAGTTGGAAATCCAAGAAACAAAAATCCATAGCACTGTCATCATGCTAAGCTGAGTACGTGGCATTGACACACGCAGCCATGGAAGCTATGCACGTCAAGCGATTGGCAAATTACACTGGACTCAAATCAGCCCAAGATCTAAGCATATGAAGATTCGTGAACATTTTATCAGGGAAGCAGTTTGTGACTGACAAGTAAAAATCGAATATCAGTCAACAGAAGAAATGGTCGCTGATATACTCACGAAAGCTTTGCCTGGACCAAAAATTTATACATTTCAGAAGGAGATTAGGATTTGACATTAAACCATGAAGTTTATAGAATCAAGCCTGTGCTCGTGAGGGAGAGTGTAATTTAGTGGGTAGAATTTTACATTCATGACTCCGCACAGACTTGGAACTATTTATAACACATGTTTACTAGGCAACGGTTTTCTCGATTGTCTTGACTTTTCCAAATTTCCGTATCTCTGTTATTGTGGATGTCGTTCTATTTCGTGCTTGTGCGAAATATGAGAAAACAAGTTTATTTAATTCATTCTGAATGTTCAAATAATTTAAACGAAGATATAGAAATCTGATAGAGTATAAATCTTGGTTCTGAAGGACTTTACTTGGCTATGTCGTTCTCCTCCTAGAAATGTAGCGGTATTTTTCTATCATTCTCAAAATTGTTTATGAACACAAAATCAAAGGATTCAATAGTTGGTACAAACGCTGGGTTCTGAATAAAGATTTACCTATGTGGAGGAATATAATGTAGAACGTTGTTTACATCATGTAAATAATGAGTTCCAATATTATATGGGTTTCAAAGGTTAGGTAGTCATTAGTGATGAAGTCACTACTCATAAAGTAACAAACCCATTGGTGGAGAACGTGAGGGGCCTTAGATACCCAATTGATCAAATATCTTGGGCATCCCTCATCCTACTCTGAGATGTGTGATGTTCCGGTCATTCCACCCATTATTGCTTTATATCAAGGGGGAGCATTAAACTTGGTGGTCCGAGGGCTTTCGATCTATGAAATTATTTGGCCACTTTAGAGTCTCACATTAAAAGAACGCAAAGAGCTGCGATAATTTCCGGTCGAATCGGACTCCATCAATTTCAGCTACCTCTCTTCATCATATCATTGATGTAAAAAGTGCATAACATCGCATAAGCCATAAAGTTGTATACGCCAAACTATTGATGGCAGTGTCTGAGAAGGAGTTGGTCGATAAAACGGTTGGGTGAAGATGGAAGAAGTAGCTGGTCATACGATCCGGTTTGCACTTATGCCATGGCCTTACTGAAATTCGTTATTTCAGAAGCCATCCTTGGCCAAAACAGAACTTCCCTCCCGATCAGTACGAGTGATATTTTCAACCTTATTGCAGTAATGCTAAAAAACAACGTTTGTTCCGAGTCTACCAAGGTAGCGGAAGCGTTGTAATTTCAAGGCTGAGAAAAAAGTTTTCCAAAATCGGAATTTCCACTCGCCTTTTACGTTTCAGACCTTCCTGAACAATTTTGGTTCCGTGTCCGTCTGTCTGTCAAGAAATCCTTGCCACAGCCTTAACTTCAACAATTCTCTTCCGATTTCGATGGGGATTAGGTTGTAGATGATCCCCTATGAAAATCATCGCCTCCAGACTGATAGTAGCCGCTGCGCATGCGCGAACGAGAATTCCTTGTAACAGCCATAACTTCCACATTTTCGATCCGATTTCGGAAAAATTTTCAGGAATTATGCAAATTAGGTTGTAGATGGTTCTAATGAAAATTGAAGGCTTAAAATTGACAGTAGCCTCCGCGCATGCGCAAACGTAAAATCCTTGTAACAGCCATAACTTCTACATTTTCTATCCTATTCCGACGAAATTTCTCAGGAATGTTCAGATTAGCTTGTAGATGGTCCCCTGTGATGGTAGTACTTAGAGATTGATGTTCGAGATTAACTACTATGCATCGGATCATCTATACAATCGGGTTATGGATACGAGGAAGCTATGTGCCACACGCACTTGGCAGACTTATTATTAGAGACCTAGGTGAAAAGTGGAAGTTAAATTTTTGACTCTTTGCTCTACTTTGTTGGTTTTTTCAATACAGGAATTAAATGTCTCCTAAGAATCTGGAATGGGCCACAATGAAGATAAATCTCTAAAAATTTCTCCCTTAGAGGAAAAAACAATAGATCATGGATATGTCCATTATTTATATGAGTAAACAGCATTTTTTATTCTAAAAGAAACTCTCCTATCACACGTAATATATCTGAGTATTCTATAAAACCTCGCTTCTTAGCTACCGATTTGTAGCTATGATCTTGTTTACTGTTACCTATCGCGTTGAATTTTGTGTGGCAATAAAAAGTGTCGGGAAAAATTCCTTGACCCCCATCAAAAAGACTTAACTATGTCAAAACATTCGACATTTATAATAATGTTTCTTGCAGTCTAGTTACAGAATTTGTTTCTCGGTCTCACATTAAAGTTTTCGATGTGAAAATTGGGTAGGATTAAAACATGACACCCAGCCCATAGACATGTACATCTCAAAAACGAAAAATCATTAATATGATTGTGAACAATTTCTCTATAGTATTGTGGTGATAGATGTTTTTAAAATTGTAATCAGTATTTATACAGTATATTTTATCAGTATTTATACATATTCATTTTTTACTGAGCTACTACAAGAACGTCCAAAATTTATTTCTGGCAAGATCTACGAGGTACTACGTGACTTTCGTATTTATTTTCATCCGTGAAACGACGTGATGAAGTCAGTTATTGGATTTCGCTTCACGAGTTTATTATTCGTCATAAAGAAAACCATTCTGTGGTAGGTAGGTACCTAATCACTGTCCTTGGATGATTAAAAAACAAAATAATAAGAATTTTGATGATTCTATCGTGATGTGTTGTTGTTGTGATTCATAGAGTGAATCAGTCATAAAACGGATTGTTAATCTTTGATGACAAGAGGTAGGGGGCAACTACGTTTTACGTTTCAAGAAAAATCATAAATCGTTTAAATATTAACGTTTTTAAATTTATGAAACTCGTCTCATTTGGGATCTTGTTGCGCCCGGAAGTTTCAGCTATCATCAGAAACTTCTTGATGTGAAAAATAAGCGATGAAATGTACAATACTTTCTACAACAAACAATCCTGATAAAATCCACGATTTTATTTGTATTTATAGGTTTTGATTTGAAGAACTTAATGAAGCCTCTAAAAGCTCCGTGGGACCAACTAGTAGGTACGAAGGATTGAACGAAATAAAAATCTCAAATCGTAATTTTACTGATGGATGAACATATCTCCTTTCATGCTTCAGAGCTAATCAACTGTCAATTTTCCCTTCGACTCGAGTTTCATGTGCCTCTGTAGAGCTTTCTCAATAGCAAAATTTCTTTACGACACCCTAAAATTTCGGTTTGTGAACCTGGCGCGATAGTTTGGCTCTAAGGTTATTATTGGTTAACTGGCACTAAACAATAAGCTGACATGTAATCATTTGAGGGTTTTTTTATTTTAATTTTTCTTTTCTCACAAGCTCTGAGGTACAATGGTACTGAATTAATGGCGATCGATGTTTTGGGCAATAGTTTTGGATCCGACTTACAATTAGGCTACGAATGAGAAAGAACTCGATTAAATTTGAAGTTGATTTGATGGATTTCCGATGATGTTCATTGAGTCTATTCGTGAGAAATCATGTTCGCGCAGCACACGCTTTAGGTTTGGTTTTATAGAGATCAAATTCTTCGGTAGACTTGATTCGCACTCGTCTACAAAATCACCAACCATCCAATATGAAGAAAAAAATAAAAAATAAAAATAAAAATAAAATTAAAAAAAACCAAAATCACCAACCATTGATCGCATTTTGGTCAGCTCTAATTTGAACGGAGATTAGGCCTCTTTTGCGATTCACACTCGTGTTTTGATTTATATATACATATATATTTCAATATAAACCCTTACATTTTCGTAGGGAGCGAACGGTTTGTCCTACAGAGCTCCGCGTGGTCTCAAAAAATGCTAAAAATTCTATAGAATCTTAAATTGAAGGAAAAACAATACCTTTACATCGAAATTTTTTGAGTTAGGGCGTTTTCAAAATTTCAAAATTGATTTTGGAACCCTTAGAAGTGACCTACGTCAACCAAAAGATTCGGGGCACAACTAGACCCCAAATGGAGCCTACATACCAAATTTCATCAAAATCGGTCAATGCTAAGTGGCAAAAGTGCCGCGTACGGCGGACGGACGGCCAAATTTTCATTCGATTTTTGGATTCTACGTACCTTGAAACGTAAACCATCAAATTTTGAGGGGGTGTTAAATTTTTTTTTTCTTGGTCGATTCCAAAGGTTCATTATTGAAAATAGTAAACCAAAAACGACAAACTTTTGGCGGAAAACTATTATATAAAATGAAAGCATGTTAAATTTCCTACACATTTTTTTTTTTAATTTTTATTTTCTTTGTTAGATCATTTGGCTAGGGTCCAGCGCTGGTTGAAAATTTGCGTATTTTCGCTGTCACCGAGAAAATTACCCTTTTCCTTTCAAAAACTGTGATAAGTACATAACTAGTTATAATAAATTAAAATTGTATCTTTACTGTGATTTTGTATTAATTGGTATAATACTATCTCTAGTAGTTAGGTAAGTATGCACGAAATTTTGGTGGCAAACCTCAGATTCGGATTCAGCACCTCAAAAAGAATACGGAATCGAAGAAAACAAAAACCCCCCAAAACTTTCCTGTTACAAACACAGTTTGACTGGACTAGAAAAGTTCATATTCACTTTCCGACATTCACGTGAATTTGTAAATGTTTCTTTCCCCTTTGAAGGAATAAAAAACTACCGTGTCGACAGTAAAAGCGCGGTTCATGGTGCTGTGATGTGTAAAATTCAACTTCATATTTTGAACTTGACAAATAACTTGTTGCTGGCTTTTCGAGGAAACAGTTGGAATGCGAAATGCCAGGAAAACCTCTGATTTGAACAGCAATTTTTATTATTTTCAATAATGAAACATTGGTATCAAGCAAGAAAACAACATTTGAATCTCCTCTTAAAACTTGATGGTTTCGTTTTGTTGAATCAGAGGTTAAGGTATGTAAAATCCAAATCGGATAGAAAATTCCGTCCACCGAACCCCAGAGGTCTGACCCCCATGTACCGATTTTGATGAAGTTTGGTAAACTGGTTCCAATTGGAATCTAGTTGTGCCCGAAGGTTTTTGTTATTGTTAGTCACTTCAAGAGTTAGAAAGTGGGGGAAAATGTTTTCATAACGCCTTACCTCGAAAACGTTTGATATACAAGTGATATTTTTGGTTTATTATTATCAATAATGAACCTTTGGAATTAACCAAGAAACACAATTGTTTAACCCCCCCCCCCCTCAAAATTTGCTTGTTTATGTTTCAAGGTACGTAGAATCGAAAAAAAGTGGCTGTCCGTCCGCCGTACGCGGCACTTTTCTCACTTAGCATTGACCAATTTTGATGAAATTTGGTATGTAGGCTCCATTTGGGGTCGTGTTGTGCCCCGAAGCTTTTGGTTGATGTAGGTCACTTCTAAGGGTTGAAAAATAAGGCTTGAAGTTTTAAAAACGACCTAGCTCAAAAATGTTCGATATAAAGGTATTGTTTTTCCATCAATTTAAGATAGTATTGAATTTTTAGAATTTTTAGAGACCACACGGAGCCCTGTAGGACAAACCGTTCGCTCCGTACGATAACTTAAGGGTTGGACTTATGATTTTTCATAAACACGAGTGTGAGTCACAAAAGAGGCCTAATCTCCGTTCAAATTTTAGATGAACGAAATGCGATCGATGTTTTTCTTCATGTTGGTTTGTGGTAACAATGGCAAAGTCGTGTTCTTTGCAGACGAGTCATCTATATAGAAAAAAATAAACCTTTGTGTAATAATTTGATAATTTAACCACCCAAAGATCTGCAGACCCAGCCGTTTGCCAATGGGAATAAATAATTACCTAATTAATGAATGTTCCATGACGTCTTCTCATCATTAATTTTTTAGTAACTAATGAAACCACCCAGACGGTAAACTATCTTTAATGGGCAATTATTGTGAAAATTATCAAAATACAACACCCTCGTGTTAATATCCTTGTGCGCCGGCCCATGAGGAACCCCCCTCCACCTCTTCCACCCGGCGCTTAGAAGGGTCGGAAGAAGCCGGGATCGTCGCAGAAGGGTGATTTTCACAGAAAAATAGGTAATAATCCGTATTTTAATAATTTGTATCGTTTTCTTAATTATTTTAAATTCTTAGTCAGCTGACCTGCTCTGGTGGTTTCCTTTCAATTTGAATCTCCGAAAAAACATGTCTTTTAATATTGAGTCGTGAACTCACTGGTTAACTCTGGTTTGACCCGCACTTGATTATTCGACCATCAACTTGCAAAAACTCGCAAAATGAATCTACTCGTAGCTACAAACAACCTACCTAACATTTAAATAACTGACCTTTAAAAGACAAAATTCACAAAAAATGTCTCAAGGGACCTGTAGTACACATGTTGGTTCTGATAAGCTCAATGATGATTTGGTAGGGTTTGATACATTTCAAATACCTCAAACATGATTATTTGATGGGTAAAAAGTTAATAATTTCTTATATGGATTGATAGTGGACCTTGACCGTATTGGTATTATCATAGTTTTCTTATAGCTCGGTTGTTTATTGCTATTACGCGAGTTAACAGTATTATGCGATCATAACTGATCAAATCCATCAAAAATGTAGCTGTCAATAATAGTTATTATCAATACTATTTACTCGATATTTCCAAAGAAGTTTTCTAAACATGCTATCAAAATTACATCCAGGTAGATTTAGGAGTACTTACTGATACGGTGGAACACCTCGCTGTAGTGTGCCTCAGTTGGAGAACCAGGCCTATTTTATACTATTGAATTTCATGCAACGCCCAGCCATTGTCGGTTGTGGAAGTTGCGAAACTCGTCCGAGTCGGATCGGTGACGTGAGAAATTTCACGACGTCAAATTCGTGGTTGACAATATTCCCCTAGCCTATTTTGATATCGTAATGTGACGTCAATGTTTTCACTGACCTAGTCTACGTTCAGCGTTCCCTCAGGTTCAATGACGTCCCAGTTGGGCTCCTCGTAGAAGTTTTTTCTCCGCAATTTTGAATATTATTATTTGCTAAGTGCATAGTGAGCGTTTGCCCTGCTTTCGATTTCTTATTCCTACTAAAGAACCATTGTTAAATTTTAAATTTTGACATTCAGAATAAGTATAAGTAATAAGAATCATTTTTTCATTTTACTTATTTCCAACTGAATATTTTCTTGTTGCTTCCTCTTCAGTCCTAATTTAATCGCAGAATTACATCCAAACTTCGGATAATAACACGGGTTAGGAGGTAATAGGTACCAATAGAAATAGGTATACCAAAACCTAAATAGGTACCAATTAGCTGACAAAATTACGTCCTTTTGGTTTATTATTTTCAATAATGAACACTTGGAATTGACCAAGAAAAAAAAGTTTTCAACCCCCCCCCCCCCCTACCCTCATAATTTGTTGGTTTACGTTTCAAGGTACGTAGAATCCATGAATCGAATAAAAATTTGGCCGCCACCCGCCGTAAGCCGTACGCGGTATTTTCCTCACTTAGCATTGACCGATTTTGATGATGGTATTTAGGCTCCATTTGGGGTCTAGTTGTGCCCCGAAGATTTTGGTTGATGTAGGTCACTTCTAAGGGTTGAAAAATAAGGTTTGAAATTTTGAAAACGCCCTAACTCAAAAATTTTAATATGAAGTTATTGTTTTTCCATCAATTTAAGATAGCATAGAATTTTTTTAGACCACACGGAGCCCTGTAGGACAAACCGTTCGCTCTTATGGTAAATTTACGATAAATCAGAAACACGAGTGTGAATCGCAAAAGAGGCCTAATCTCCGCTCAAATTTTAGCTGACCGAAATGCGATCCATGTTTTGCTTCAAGTTGGTTGGTGGTAACAATGGCAAAGCCGTGTTCTTTGCAGACGAGTGATTTTTATAGAAAAGTAATTTAAGTAACTTTGTGTAACAATTTGCAGCTTTTTTAATTAGGGACGAGTAGATAATACAATGATTTGTTTGTTGTGGTAAGTGCAGAATGAACTACTGAAGAATTATATAAGGTTGTGTAATCATTTGCTACTTATTTTATCTATTATTCTGATAAGGGTAAATAGTTGTCTCAACACCATATTGTCCAATTCTTCTCAGATTTATTTGTTAGTTATTACTTCCCATGTACTCTTATATGACTATCTACACAATCATGTTATGAAAACGAGAAAGCTATGTGCTACACCCTCTTGCTCGATTTTTTTCTCAGCTCTATTCTTTGATGTGTGTTTTCCTGAGTGTATGTTGTTTATGCTAATGTTAATTCTTTCTCGTTTGTGCTTCTTAAAAAGAGATATTTCACAAAATTACGTCTTTTTTCCGTACTACAACATTAATGGGCTATTAAGAAGAGTCCTTAGTAATTACAAGAATAATTGTCTAAGTAAACTTTCTGATGAATTTCCTAGACATTTTTCTATAGTGGAAGAACAGCTCGAACATGAAAACAAAGATAGAAATTGTGGCACCAATGGCGTAGAGAAACAAGCCTCCTTGTATATGCGATATTTCCAGGTTTTTCGGTATGTCTTTGTAGTGTGGGTGGTCCGCTTCCCTCAGAGCAAGTTGTCTCCTAAAGGACGGAAAGTCAGAGACCACTCATTGAGCTCGATAAGTACTCTTGATTGATTAGCAAGTCGACCCAACAATAGGGATGTATAAAGAAAATCAAACAAATATTAAGTTTCTTGAAAATACATTTTAAGTTCTCCACTCACCTGGAGTGCAAATATTTCCTCGACATTTCTCCTTCCCAGTAAAGGTAAAGTCCTCCACACAAAACGTTGCTTATAACTTTATTGAAGTATTTCCTATACGGAGATCCTGAAAAGAGGTATTATTCATCAACATCTTTGGAATTACTGTACCTTCGGAAAACAGTGTTTCACCTTTGTACGTACCCTTTCGAACTGCAATAACAGGAGGAGAGCCGAACAGATTCTCAGCCATCATATGCGACTGTGCCACTATATCATCCGTTACATGATCTTGCTCTGTGTAATGACCTTCGAGAACAATTTTACAGTACCTTATATTATTTATCTTCCATATCATATTTCACTTCTTTCATGTGAAATAATCAACACCTATTTGTGCGTAAATTCATTTCGATTTATCGGAGAGCTCTCAAAAATGTTGATTTGATTCATACCTCCTGGGAGCCTCTCAACGATCAGACCGTATTCTCCGGTAGGGGCTAATTTCATCAGCTTTTCGTGTGAACAAATCTGTGAATCCCAAACAGAATGTTGAATTTTGAGCAGTGAAGTAGTGAGGAAATATTTTTGGCAGTTTCTAGATGATTCGAATCGTTCGATTATATATTTAATCTCTTAATATTATCAAAAAAGATTCGACAGGCCGAAAGGACAAGTAACATACACATATGAAACTCGAATTGGAAATAACTGTATTTTGAAACTAAGAGACTTACAAAAGTAGTACAGTAGTCAAACATTAAAAACACCTTTTCCATGCCGTATTTCGAAATTCTACAATGGAAACTGAAGGTTGAAAAAACGCTCCTACAAAAGGGTTTAGTACCCATTTTTTTTTTCGTTTTTCCAAATAAATTTTTTTATTCAACTAAATTACACTGAGATCTTTTTGAGACTAACCGCACTTCAGACTGGTATTTCATAAGTTACTGATTTTCAAAGCTAGTAACCTCCGGAAACGTGACTTGGCTCATCGCTTTCTTCTTGAGCGAAATGTTCTTCCAAGCGTTTCCTCGCCCTGCTCCTTTTCATCCTCGCATCTTTTGAATTGAATTCTTCCTTATACAAATGTTGTCATTGTTCTTGAGGGCTATAGCACAATTCCCAATTTGTGTAGAACTCTGCAGCGGATGATGTTCCCTTTGTTGAAAGTGGATAAGGTGTCAAATATTGTTGATATCAATTGCACTTTCACGGTCTAATTCTACAACTTTCTTCATGGAAGGAGGTCTATTTTTGCACTTCTTAAAAACTAGGCGATTTCGTGGCATAATGAAGCTGAAAACTAGTAATGAAAACTAAAAAAATCAGAAGGATCAAAAGTTTTGGAAGACTGATTTTTTTTTTTTTTCAAAACAATAACAACGAAGGTCACCTTCTTCTACATCTTCGAAGAAATACTCAAAACTCGAATTAACCATTCAGAAGTGTGGAGGAAGAATACCTTCCAGGTAAAGAAAAATAATAAAGTAGGCAAAATGAGAAGCTAGCGAACAAACGCCGGCGAGTCGAGTGGCGTTCTGGAGGACGGGATAACGTTTTTGAAGGCGCGAGGAACAACCCCCCCTGTATCGAACACAGCCTGATTTCGTGTTGTTGTCATTGCTTTGTATGATAATATCATATATTATACAGCTTATGAAATTTACGCAGATGGAGCCAGAAGGGTTCACCGTACGCAAAAACCACAGCAACATCAGTTACATCCGCCAAAAGGTTTATTATTTCGTTAATTTTTTTCTTCATTATTGGTTCGCGTTATACTATGTACAAAATTTGTTTTCCCATATGTCATTTACAATAGTTCTCCCATATGGACCTTCTTGTCACTAAATCATCCTCTCTATTCCTCTCCAATCACCATCAGCAATACTCAACAACCCCACCACGACAGAACACCCTCCATCACAATGCCTGTACCCTCCCTGGCAGATGAAGATTAAGGCTGATGTAAGGACTCAAGCGGCCAGCTTCTAGATCCTGTTGCCCGTGTACTTCCAGCCCATCTTGGCGAACAAAGACACGGCACGATATAGATATAGGTACTCAACTATTGATAAATGTTTACGAAACCATCACATCAGGATTTAACCCCTCAAAAATCTTTGATCAAGTGTCAATTAGGCACCGAAAGCTATTCATGGCTGTACATGGCAGTTTTCAAAAGTATGATCATTTTTTAATTTATCACAGAACGGTTCCATTATTTTCCTGTACACATCACCCGTTGAATTAATCCTAATCACACCTTTCAAAAAATTATGAGTATATAATAGTGAATCGATATTTCTAAAACTCACAAGATAATTATTGACAATATTCACTATTTCCGGATCCGTCATCCCCCTCAAAGAGTACGTCCATGATTCGTGCTCTCCAATCCAAATCATGCCACTGTCGGAATATTCAATCAATGTGTCTATTGGCTTTTCATATCTAAAATCAAAGGAATCATAATAATATCATTTAGTATTCAGGAGCCTCTCCTGGAAAAACATGAATAAACCTATGCGTGCCTTTACTGAAACCTTTCATTATAAACAATGTTCCCTCGCTCGGAATTAAAAACGATGCAAATTACTACACAAAGGTTTATCATTTTTCCATATAGATCGCTCGTCTGCAAGGAATGCGGCTTTGCCACTGTCACCAACCATAGATACTACCTACCTACTTCACAATCAAGTTTATTTGAAGAAATAAACGCATTACACTCAGTTCGAAAAAACAGGGAGTTGAGGTTGCCCTAACTATTGAGAATTATGATTACTGGTTGCAAAGGACACAAAAATTGGTAGAAGAAACAAACTAGCATTCTGATCAGCTAAAATTGCGATTTTGAATTTGCTGTTTTGCGATTCACACTCGTGTTTCTGATTTATCGAAAGTCTGACCCTTAAGTTCTCGTAGGGAGCGAACGGTTTGTCTTACAGAGCTTCGGGTGGTTTCAAAAAATTCTAAAAATGCAATACTATTTGAAATTGACGAAAAAACAATACCTTCATATCGAAATTTTCTGAACTAGGGTGTTTTCGAAATTTCAACCCTCAACAAAGACATCAACCAAAAGCTTCGGGCACTACTAGACCCCAAGAAAAAGTAAAGTAAACAACCATTTCAAGTTGGATTTTCGTTCGGCTGCCATTCTTGGCGTCGCGGAGGTCATCAGCTGTCTTCCAAAGGGAAGATCAGAATTTGTTCTGTTGATTTAGCTCATGCCTTCCCATTGCCTCACTGGGGGACGATGAGAGCCCCGGCCGCCGAAAAACGCACGCTGCCAGTGATGAGCCTTGAACTCACGATCCCCGCAGAGGTCGCTCCAAAGTTCACCGCCAAACAACGATGCTCTAAAGACCGTAGCCACGCCGCTACTAGACCCCAAATGGAGCCCATAAACCAAATTTCATCAAAATTGGTCCATGGTAACTATGGAAAGTGCCTCGTACGGCGGACGGACGGAAACATTTTCATTCGATTTTCGGATTCTGGATAGGTACCTACCTACCTTGAAACGTAGAACATCAAATTTTGAGGGGAGGTGAAAATTATTGAAAATAATAAACCAAAAGATCTTTAAAATATACAAGTGGAAGAATCAAATGAATCACAAGAGTCAGATACCTGGGAACTGTGAGGTAAGATGCGAGTTCAGCGGCATATATCGAAGAGGCAATCAAAAACAAAAACTCAAAGGAGGTGAAAAGATGTCTGATAGGCGTGTGAGGCACAAGTGGGGTACTCGGCTGTTGAAGTACAGCTAGGCCTAAAGCTCTGAATATGCAGTCCAATTTGTCTAGGAACATACGTCTTTTCTGAACTGCTTCAGCAAACCCTGAAAATCGAATGAGGCTGTATAATGTGATACAACATTACCATGGTCCAGCGGTTTGTTTGAATTGTAATTGTACAAAACAAGTTGACCTCGTTTGCTTTACATTATCGTGAACTTACTTCCTCTGTATACGCGGAAAATTGATAGTTCTCAGGCTATCACGATTTTCATCTTGGTGGAATGGGGGGTGCGCCTGATTTTATTTTAAAATTTTTAATCGAAAGTAGACCTCATCCTGAGAATTTTGACACCAGCCGTTCTCTTTACGGACGAGTAGATCTTTTTCTATGATTTTTCAAAGTTTCGAATGTTTATGATCACGCGCCCCTCCCGCCTGGGCGGGACCCCCTGCCAACTGTGACGTCATGAACATTCGAAACTTTGAAAAATCATAGAAAATGGTCTTCTCACGCTAGAAGGTCTTCTCAGAATAAGGTCTAGTTCAGATTAAAAATAAAAATAAACAGTTTTTCCGACCCATACATACACCCCATTGATATACAAAAATCCGCATACCACCTGATCCTCCAGAATGAATTTTGTACCAATGTCATACATGATTTTTCATTTAATTGATATTGTATTATTCAAATTAACTTACTGGTGTACTTAACCGTCAGGTAGGTGATCACATACATGAATACTGCTGCCATGAGGACTGATAGACCATAGCTTATCCATGTGAGCATGTCGAAAGGCAAGAAAGGAGTTCTCCACCCGCTGACTGGGTGAGGCTTAGGAACTAGAAGAGTAGATGCAGAATAGAGGTAAGAAGTGGAGTAATCAACGAAGTAGAAATATGGGAGCCACAAGTAAACTGCTGCAGCTCCAAAGTCAGCTCTACCGTCGTAAACCATTCCTGCCAAACCTATAATAATTATAAGTAATTATAAGTAGCCTATAATAATCTATGAATCTGAAATAATAATTATTTCAAGAACGTAAAGACTCATAAATTGGCAAAGCACGCAAAACTTGAGGGTTGCAAATCTTGGATAGAATTTCAAATGATGATGTAAGGAAAATCATAAATATACTCCTGCTCAAAATTAGTGCACCACCATCTATTTCTTCGTTTGCCCCCTTATTTTTTCCTTTATCAAGTTTTTATCTATTTGCACACATTGTTTGCAAACTCAGAAAAAAAATGTAACCAAAAAAGGAAAAAATTCGGGAAAAAAATATGTTTTCAATGAATAATAGAAAAATATATTTCTTGTGGTAAAATTATAAAAATTGAAAAAAAGGTTTGAATTATGCCAGTTTAGCTTCTCAATACTATGTATTACCTCCTCTAGCTAGGATGAGGGCTTGCAGCTATCGACCGATGCCTCTAATCAAGTTTTGGATACCTTCCTGGGGATATTGTCCCATTCCTCTTTCGCTGCTGTTTCCAGCTGCTGAAGATTGTCTGATGGTGGATCTCTGGCTCGAATTCTTCTTTTCAGCGTGTCCCAAACATGCTCTATCGGATTCATGTTTAGGCTCCTTGGTGGCCAGTCCAGGATACAAAATTTATAAGGGAAGAAGGAAAGAGATAAACGAAAAAATGGATGGTGGTGCGCTAATTTTGAGCAGGAGTGTAGTTGCAGTGTATTGACGATTATGTTTCATGATGTCTAATTCAACTACACACAGGCAATCAATACTCGTATCAATTCCGACCATTGAAGTTGTAAACAATTACAGATATCTGGGGATCTGATTGAGTCCAACGATTTCGTTTGCAGCCCATCTTTAACCCCGGATTACCACCCCTAGGTCGATTCGACCTAGAAACATTTTCAAGCTTTCAGAAATATCCGTCAGGAGCGCTCTCGGGGCTTGAGCTCCGAGTTATGTACTCTTCAGTAAGTAATGCTAGTGCTGTTTAGGGAGAAGGTTGCGCACTTCATATACCAAGTGAGTACTGGTTCATTTTCCATTACATAGGAGGTCTAATTGACCTACAGGTGGTAATAACCGCTCAATCTGTGTAGGCATTTTTGACCTACATGTGTTAATGACCGTTCATTCTGTGTAGGTATTTTTGGCCTACAGGTAGTAACGACCGCTCATTCTATGTACATAATAATTCTCGATTGTCTACTTGGAGTTCTCATCATGGCTGCTGGACTTCGGGACAACCACCTCAGCATTCGAAGTATGATGAATACACACTTGTGTGGAGAAAAGTACCATGCAGCATTTTCAAGATCTCGATTAGACTTTTCGCTCAACTGCCTTCGTTTTGATGATCGTGCAACCAGAGAAGAGAGAAGATCTGAAAGCAAACTGGCACCAATATCTGAACTCTGGTCCTTGTTGAATGAAAATTGAGAAGCAAGTTACAGCCCAGGTTCCTTTTTTGACTATAGACGAGCAGCTGGTCGGCTTCCGGGGAAACTGCCCCTTCAGGGTCTACATGCCATCAAAACCGAATAAATGGGGCATCAAAATATTTATGATGTGCGATAACTTCACCAAGTACATGGTGAGTGCAATCATATACCAGGGGAAAGGTTCAACCCCTCCTGATGTTCCTCAAGCTGAACATGTTGTGCTGCAGCTGGTTCATCCTATAAGAGGTACACACAGAAACATAACTTGTGACAATTGGTTTACAAGTATTCAACTCGCAGAAAAACTGTTGAAAGACCATGGTTTGACTCTTTGAGTAGGTATAAGTTACCAATACACAAACTTGTGCCTGTCCAGACAAGTGAGGAAGTTCAGCAAGGTATTACTAAGAATCTGTTCAAATATATAAATTTCTACGTTAAAAATGTTAATTCTTTGAAGTTTCAATCTGTTTTTCCTATTCAAGTTCAATTTCAATTAGGTTTAGATTTTATTTTGAATTATTGTCCTTGCTACTCAAAACGTGTTACAGTTCCTATTTGCTGTTGTCAGATATATACGTAAGTAAATTAACTGTGGTGATTTAGTTACCTACGTTACGAAAGTACCTGCTTCAAATATTTCAAGGGTGATTTTCTTTTGAAAATTAGCTCAATACACATATACATTGTCCTATTGCACAATGATTATTAAATTTTCTCCTGATTTCTTCAAATATTGTCGAGAAAACGACGATTTTTCGACATGTAGGTCGAATGGACCCACAGGTGGTAATAGACGATGGGAACTCAAGGGTGGTAATCCAGGGTTAAGAAAAAGCGGGTGTTGCAAAGCTCGCATGGAAAAACTTTTTCTCACAAGAACGGGTCCCTTTCTCAGCAAAAATGAAGGTATTTTTTGCTACGTATCAGAAATATGGGGCTACAAAAGTTACGACTGTGTCAAATCGGTACTCAGGATTTTCTTGAATATGATTTTTTTTTTCTTCCACGTAATACCCCAACGTATGTGTAATTTTCTTATTCACCCTGGAGATGCACTTCAATTACCCAACTTCCTGATGAAGGCTTCTTTGAGTACTAATGTCTTCTGGGTCAGAGAATGGGATACGCTGTCTTCGGAGTATGGAAAGGAGTTTGAAAGGAGGTAGAAGTTTGTCTGAGGAATGGCAGCTTTGATGAGGCACTTTGTGGAATCGCGGAAAATATGGATCTTCGATTCAAAACAAAAGCGCTTGAAGGTAGGATGCATGGGCAGTACAAAGATATTGATATTCAGCTCTTCTTTGAGTCAAAATATCTCTATCTTGAGGGACAGGCCCTTTAGGCCTTCTAGATGGCTCTTTAAGGCGAGGGGAGACGTCTTGCCTCTCCGATTCCGTTCTTATGACGGAGACATCGAACGTCAAGCCTTCCAGTTAAGCAGCCAGGAGATGACCGAAACGGCTTTTCACTTAGTTGCCCAGTGCTCCGCTTACAGCAGCGTTAGGAGGAAATTCTTCGATGTGCCAGTATTGTCCAGGAGCTCGTTCTCATTGTTGCTTAGGGAAGCTTACATTTGGGTGGCTGGGTTTTGTAGAGTGGCGTGGCAGTTAAGATTCAAGGCCAACAATGAGTATGGCTTTAATTAGCTTCGACTTTTCATAAGTAGCTTCAATCTGCTCTCTTCTATGCAAGAGTGACCTCTATCTGTCGGTCCACAATAGACCAAGATATTTCATTGCTCTTCCTGTTTAACCAATTCATATGGATTCATATTTGGTTAAATAAAGAGTTGTTCATTATTATTATTATTATTATTATTATTAATATCAACACTGGCTTCAAAATTCGTGAAAATTTTGCTGCATTGCTCTCAAATTGATATTCAATGTATTCCATAAAGTTCGCCATGAGAGCCAGGTCCTGCTGTACAAATTATGAGAAATCATAGCTAAACCTGACAAATAGCGCTTTCTGTAAAGTTGAGAGTTTTCCACCTCAGCACGACCGTGTGACTTTAGATACTGGTAACATGTAAATGGAAACTGGGGGAGAGTATGCTACAACTGATGCCAGTTGATTGGTATCGTTTACTATAAATATCTAGCTTACTGGTGTCAGCTTTCGGCATTTCGAACAGTAATGTTGTCGCCAGTCTGAGTACTTAGGATAAGTCAATCTTGAGATTCATCTTTTATGCCTGAGTTGCAAAAATATTCAAAACCGTTGAAAACCATGAACATAGTTTGGTGGACAACATGGAGCAAACCAGAACGCTTTTGTCACTAAATATCACCATGTAACAAAAGTGAACATTAGTGGTATTCTTTTCAAAGCTACCCAATACACATAAATATATATTTCGAACAGATAGACGTGCAATATTGCGATTCAAATAATCCAGTTTAGGAATAAAAATTTATCACTTGCTAATTAACACTGGTGATACCAAGATGTACTCAAGAACAGTAAAATAAGGAGAAGTACCTAACAATCAAAAACCGTATGAATTAATATTTAAAGAAAAAAAAAGACCGTCGGAAGTGCCGTTTTCGAAGATGTCTCCCCAATAGTGGCCGTCATCGACAGCAACCAAGGAGCAGTTATGCTTTTTGCAGAATTCTTGTATCAATTTGATTTCTGTTCCATCCAATGGCTCAAAGTGGGTGTACGGATCGTAATCAAAAGTCATTATTTTCAGAGCTGTAAATAAAATTGTCAAAAATTCTACAAAAAAAGCAATTAAATAATAACAGATGAAAGGATAAAAAACAAAGATAATAACAGAATAAAAAAATAATAACATGCAATTCTATCGCTTGTTATTTCAGCAAGACTCAAACGTACTGTCCAAAACAAAATGCAGTTTTGTTCAAAATGTAGGTTGATTGAATATTTAATTTCTCACAAAATTTTCCGTAATTAGGAGTAGTATTCCCATAAACAACTAATAGATCTAGGTAAGTTTTTTGTAACCATTAACTTGGATAACCAACAAAGTTAATGTTTTCGCATGACAATTACTATGTTTCAGCATAATTACACGCCTGAAAGACATGTAAACTTGATCCGTTATTGCCAACATCACACCTCGCAGACGAACAAACATTCGCGGGGGTCACAGTCGATCGCCGTTCGTTCCAGGTTAGTATTTCACTCAAAAACCGGCGCTCGAAGTTTGAAAGTTGTACCTAAATTTGAAATTCAAAGGATTTTTGGAATTCATTAGTGCATCTCCCTAGGGAATTGAAAAACTAAGAGATCGCCGCTGGAATCATCAAAATCGAAGAATAATCACGGGCGGCAAGTGGGAAAAATCGTTTATTCACCAACTAAATTCCCACTGTTCGCCGGCAGTTATTGTTTAATTTTAATTATTCCAGCGGCAATCTTTTAGTTTTTCAATTTCCTAGGGAGATGCACCAATAACTTCGAAAATACTTGAAAATTTCAAATTTATGTACAACTTTTAAACTTTAAGCGTCGGTTCTTGAGTGAAATACTTACCCGGAACGAGGAACCAACGGTTACCGACTGAGACCCGCCTAATACTAACAACAGGCCACCAAAGTGCAAAAGGAATTAGAAAAATGAATGCAATTTATCACTAACGAAGTACTATTGGAACAGAAGAGTGCTTGGGACAGCGTTCCTCGAAGGGGAGGCCTCTTCACTGTGAAAGTTACCACTAACGCCGTATCAGTATTAGTAGAGTTAAAAGATCATGTAAAATTCACCTTGAATGGATCTCAAATTACTTAAACGCGGAAGTGCGTACTCAGGAAAATTTAGTAACTGCTATGTCAATGTGACTATACATATCACCTGTATGTAACCTACAGATATCCTTGATTGCAAACTTACTTTTATTTTGCAGATTTTGAATGAAGTCGATCATCAAATTCGCATCATGTCGAAACGACGCATAAGAACTCCATTGGTCCAGAAATATCTTCGGATTTCTTCCCGGTTTATCAACTCTTTCGTAAAAGTTACTCGTGTAAATTGAGAAAGGCCAATCTACAATACAGTTTGATTCATTTCACAGTGTAATTGATAAGTGTGACAATATACCACATTGTCGTTATATTAATGATCAGTGTGTCTCAATGGTTCAAAAACTTGACTGCTACAGACAAGAAACATGGGCGTGAGAATCCCAAACGTAATTTGCATAATGTTACTTTGTTCCTTGCTAGCACAATGGATCACAATGGAGCACAAATACAGCGAGTTTTAGGGAGAACAATGATTAAAGCTGTAATTGATATGGTTCCAAAGTGACTGAAATAAACAGTAAGAAATGTTCGAAAGTTTCTTCATTAAAAAATGACCTACCTACTCATATGAAAGAAAATAAATATGAGACTTTCTCATATAAAGTTGTATGTACGTATTGTAAGTTCATTTGAAAATCATTAGAACATGATTACGGAGGTACATGGTGCTTCAAAGGGTCGGAATAAAACTGATAGAATAACGTCACCAGGAACAGACAAAGGTCCAATAAAGTCAGTCACAAGTTTGAGCCGGAATAATAAGCCTTTTAACTCTCCAGCACTGTGGTGTATAGATATGGCGAGAGACACCCTCCTTGAGGAACTCCTGCAAGTATGGGTCTGATCGTTGATTTTTCCCCTTGAACGTCAACTTGAAATGTTCTGCCAGTCAGGTAGTTATCTATGAGGCTAAACAGATTGTTAGGCAAATGTGGTCTTAGTTTCAAAAGAAAGCCGTCATGCCACAGTCGGTCGAAGGCCTGCTCGGCGTCAAAGTATGTTGCTCTGCATATGTGGTTATTTTGGAAAGCAGATTTGATAAATGCAGTGAAACGTTGCAGCTGTAGTGGGCATGACAAGGATTCCCTAAATCCAAACTGTTGGTTCGGAATCAAGTGACCTGAGAAATTCAAAAGATGAGGGAGGAGAAGGCGTTCAAAGATTTTTGAGAGTAGAGGGAGTAAGCTGATTGGCCTGTAAGAATTTATGTCGTTTGCTGGTTTGTCTGGCTTTGGGATAGTTATGACGTGAGCGTGCTTCCATTTTCGAGGAAAATATCCTATCCTCACTGCAGACGTGTATATGTGGGCTAGATGAGTGATAAGTTTCCTTGGTGCGTGTAAGAGGAGGGGCCGGACCAACAAGTCATGTCCTGGAGATTTTCTAGAAGAAGACTTTCTTATAATGCCGTGTACTTGTCTTGGCGAGAAGAATATTGCAGGCGGAGGGAAGTAGCCCGAAATCGGTTCGACTTGAATACCGGGATGAGGCCATGACCTACCCCTCCCAGAATCGCCCGAGTTCTCAGCACTTTATGCCGACGATCTGGTTTATGCCGTAAGTTACCCCAACACAGAAACAGCCTCTGCTCGACTGCAACAGCTACTCGACAATCTGGGTCAATGGTGCACCAAATGGCGACTTAAAATTAATCCAGACAAATCGAAAGTCGTAACCTACACCTACAAACGTTCATTCACGAACCACCCCTTATTATATCTCGGCGAAACTATTCCAACTGCCACCTCCCACCGCTACCTGGGATTAATATTGGACCAACGACTCACCTACCATGATCATATTACTCAGCTCCTCAGAAAATTAAAAGTTAGAACCAATCAACTTAAATCATTGCTAAACAACCCCAATATACAAACTCAGAACAAAGTAAGGATTTACCTCGCCCTCATTCGACCCATATGGACGTATGCTTTGCCCGTATGGGGAACATGCTCGAAGTCAGAGTTCCGTCGAATCGAACAACAGCAAAAGGCGACTCTTCAACACTGCATCGTCCACTCACCACCATACGTCCGAAATAAAACCATTTACGATGATTTTAGAATCCTCACACCCTCTGAACTCCTCGACAAACACACCAGCACCTTCATCCGCAACAATCGCAACCATTTCAACCCACTGGCAGCAGAAGGCCTGACTCCGCCCCCATCAGTGCTAAGATTAACTCGTCCTCGATACATTTTTTGTAATTTTGTTGAATCATTATAACGAATCACAGAGTTTCATTCTAAGTATGATTTGAAATACTATTTATTTACATATATATAAAGCAGCTACCCATTGTCAATATGGTATGTTATGCATATAACGGTCATAAATAAAATCGTCAAAAAAAAAAGCACTGTGGTGAATTTCTTCACGTGAACAATGTGGTCATTTTCAATTTTCTCTAATTTACTAAAATAAAGGCGTAAATGATAATTTTAAGGCTTTTATGTGTCACATCAATCAATTTAATTGATTGAGATGATGACTTTGGCTTAACTGTTATCTGTAAAATAGTTCCGCAGATAAAATTTATCTGAAAATTTATCTGATTTCAAATAATTTTTAATTTTTGGTGTGATTGTATTCTGCGGTTCTCAATTCATAGTTTATTACTCTGAAATAAATACCGAAACCACAGAAAAATGTTTCCGTTCTTTTCCGATGAAAATATCAAGGATATTAAAGAGACATTCTTGAATGATAGGTACTTGGGTACTTTTCATTTATAACATTTCAACGAAACTTCAATAAAATAACTCTTTTATTATGAACGAATCGTGTTGAATCGTCAAATTAGTAAAAATGAATAGATTTTTAGGAATTAACAGTTAAAATAACAATAGGGTAATACAAAAAATAATATGAATATTATCTCTAAGATTCATAAAAAGAAGTAGAGAGGAGGGGCTCTGAGAGGAGAGGGGGGTACCTATGCGCAAAACACCTAAAAATCTTAAACAGAAAGAAACTACACACGTAAACTAAAAGCTGAAGTATTACGTGCAAATTTGTTCAAATCGGTTCTCTTTAAAAAATCTTATCTACTCAACGTCGGTGTTGTACAAATGGTACAGTATTGAGGACCAAAGATGGCTTAGTAGGTAGCATGCGATGAGATTATTAGTCGATTAATTGGTCCAGCTGGTAACAACGAACCTGAGTTAGTTTCGTCGATATTAATCGCTAGAATTGACGAAGAGTAATCGGACTCCTTCAGTGTGAAAACGTCATCGGCCGTTTCAGTTTGCTCAGGGTAAGCAGGTAAGAAGAGTATCTCAGGGTGCCATCTCTGAATAGTCTTCCATTGTGCATCCAACCAAACTTTGAAGAAACAGTGCACTTCGGAGATTTGAACTATGAAACTAAGAAAGAAATACTTATGGAAAATATTTGCATGAGAAAATACTCGTACGTATTTTTTTACAATGTTATACATTTTATGAACCATCGAATAGCACCAAATTTCGAACTCACTTGTAACACATCTCATCAAACACTGTTACCATCGCATTCAGTGCATCAGTGTCGTTACAAAAATTGTCTGACACGAGTCGGATAATTGCCGCTCCTGGAACGCTGAAAGTTCCCATAAACCCCGGCCTTGTCATCAGCACGATGCAACCTTTACTTGTCTGTACGTAGTATTTAGTTGATATCTCCTCCGCCAGAGTCGTCAGAGCATCCTCAATCGACTCGGTGTTATGCGTGAAATTCAGGGCTTTTGTTGATCCAGAGAAGAGCAGAGCAACTTCCAGAATCATTACGATACGAATACCTTCCATCTCGACAGAAGAGGCAAAATCAACTTCACGAGTTTCGGGAACGTTCTAAAGAGAGCTTTGAACGTACGTAAATGAACCCGTTTCAACTGACGTACTACATGGAACAGCTGCAATCACCATTATGTAGGTAACGTCTTTCATCTGACATGTTTGAACCTCTTGCCAATTACAAAAGGAATGAAAGCAAATACGAGTACGTCGGCGACATGACAATTGGCTTTAAATTGCCGTCTTTAGGTTGTCTTCTTCGTTTGAGCTTGTCGTCAACGTATTTGGCATGAAGTAAATTATTTTCGCTCATATTTTTGTCAAACGTCGGACGAAGACGTACTTAAGAGAAAACAATTGAGTTCGAAAGAATGGATGGGCTTGTTTGCCTTTCTATCAAATTCTACATGATGTTTAAACTCGTTTGAAGTTGACCGAATCCATGTATAATAGTTTCAACGATATTTCAGCTATTTGTCTTCGAATTTAAATAAATCGTTACAAATTATTACACAATGTTGTATAATTTTAATGTAGTGATTACACGTATTCGTGGAACTCGGCTTTCACTACGTTGCCAAAACCACGCCTCATGCGTCAAACACTTTTTGACTTGTATAGTTTTTTACATTCTTGTATAGTTTTTTATCGATTTTAAGCAACAACAAACAGTATTTCGCGAAAAAAAATTGTTTTTCGTTCAATTTGTGAAAAGGCCAAAGTGTTGGGCCAGACACATTTGGGAATAGCCGAGGTTATGCAATCCCGCAACGACTCATTCATTTCCTCTCCTGGTACCTACTTTCATAACATTTTTCGTTGTAAATACAAGGTAAGTATAAGTAAACAATGGGATAAAGGCACTTCGGCAATACTCATGTAGCCAAACAGAGAAAAATGTTTCTACTTACAGATTTTTTTTTTTTTAAACAAAATTTCTAAATTTTTTTCTGCCTGTGCCGTTCTCTGAAGCAGTTGGGAATGACCGATTTCGATGAAACTTGGTGTAAGTGCTCCATGTGGGGTCTAGTTGTGCCCTAAAGCTTTTGGTTAATGTTAGTTACTTCTTAAGGTTAAAATTTCGAAAACTTCCTATCAAGATTTTGATGTATTAAAGGTTTTTATTTATGTTTGAAATAAATGTAGAAGGTGATTGATTTTACATTGATTCGGTACAATAATAAATCTATTGAATCGAATGGGACCACGCAGAGCTCTGTCGGACCAACCGTTCAGTTCCTATGATTTTCTCTGCTGAGAACAGATTCGACACCTTGGACTTACTTTTTTTTTGGTCCCACAGTTGTAGAACTCAAAAGGTTATAGATGAACAATGGAATACCGACCTGACAGTGCTATGAAAACAGTGTCCTTGATCGAAAAACAGAGTAACTCAACCTGTCGGTGCTACCTACCTCAATAGGTGGGCAGTCTCTAGGGATAAGTCACTGGTTCCCTCTGTTGACTCCAGAAACTAGCTCAGTGAAGACGGGGTAGTTCATTTGTGATAGGAATCTAAAATTTATGTGGGCGCCAGTCCGCTTGGTATTTTGGGTCATAAAAAATGAAAAGCGTATTTGATATACTAGTGTAAAAAAAAGGTAAACGGACCAACCCTTGACTTTTGACCAGTAATCTGACCCTGACGAAAACAGAAGAACAAGAAATAAAAAAACAAAATTCAAAATTAAATTCCTGTATTTAAAAAAACTTGCTTAAGTCCTGCGAACTTGAAAAGGTGGGTAGAGGTAAAACTCGAAGTACCTAGGTAGTACCTAATTTTAATACGAAATGGATTATACTCGTAATACCTTACAGGAAACGTCCCTATGGTGCACCACCTACTTCGCCCTAGCCTAATCTTAACATATTATTTTCTTATTTTTATCTTAATATAATTCTTAAAATACGTGGCTTGTATAGATGGAGTCCCTAGGTGTGGATCGCTGAAGCATTCGAAGGAGGGTTAAAGGGTAGCCCTGGAGGGTGTATGGTTGCCCTGAAGGGCGAAGCTCCACACTGTGGAGCTTCCTGGATTTTAAATTCTGTGTCTGTAATAATCTGGTGTACTAATGTATGGAACGCCAGTCAAAATGTCAAATTTCAGGCCACAGAGTATAGTTTGTAGTCTTGGTAGAAGACACACTTCGATTCAAATCAGGGGTGCGTATTATTTTCCTTCAATAATACTCCGAGCATATAATCACCTGGAATGGTTATTAATCCCGCTTATGAGCAGCTAAATTTATCTTCCAAATTTCCACGTGGAATACGTTGACTAGCGCAAGAAAACATCCTGCCAAGCAGTTATACACTTTCAACATCCACTCGCCTTGAGCCGACTGGCTTCTAAAACGTGGAGCATTTACCGCCAGGTAGGTAAGGAGTGGGGAAGGGGAAGTTCGCAGGACACAAAGCTTCTTATCGAGGATTACCGCCCGAATGGAACAACAAGATTCAGGTCCATCGGACAGCGATAAGCACCGGTCCACCGATCGATTAAGAAAAATATGCATCTATAATTCCAACGTAACATCCCCCTGATTCCTCCCCAAAAAAAAATTTGTTAGAAATTTTTTTTTAAATTTTATATTTCAGACGTATCTTGGTCTCGTTGAGATTTGATGTCTTTCGGGTGCCAAACGCCCAAGTTTTTGCCAGTAGTGTCTTCTAACTCATAGGCCGTTTCTGAAATCTTTTTCAAAACCCTGCACTGTATGAATTTTGGGGTTAGCTTGTTTGAAAAATCTTGTGACGCAACTGAAAGTTGGAAGTTGCACTTCCACACGGTCTGACCAGGCTCAAAAGAAACACGGCGCCTCCTAAGGTTGTAGGTGTTCTTGCTTCTCTCGTAGGCAACCTCCAAATTTTTGGCAACCTTTGCATAGACTTCTTGCAAGTCATTCTTGTTACCAAAATGCGGGCCCGACTGATTTAGCAGTGGAACTCCCTGCCCATCAGTGTGCAACCTATGTTCATTGCCTGACTTTTTCAGCTCTCTGCCAAAGTTTATGTATGCCGGTGAATAGCCTGTACTCTCGTGGATAGCTGAACGAATGGCAAACCCGATTTTTGGAATTTCTTTATCCCATTTCTTCTGGTTGGTCGTTATGTAGGATTTTATGGCAGTTTTTATCACCCTATTAGCTCTTTCGGTAGGGTTGCTTTGAGGGTGATAGTTTGGGGTGTACCAAATGTCCACCTTGTACTCTTCTGCAAGGTTCTTAAATGAAGAGCTCCTGAATTGAACTCCATTGTCTGTAATGATGACCTTTGGCAATCCAAACATCATAAAAACTTGGTTTTCAATGAACTTCACCATCGGGGCTGTAGTTGCTTCTGGCATGGGATGTAGCAGGCAAAACTTCGAAAAATAGTCACAGACTACTAGAAGGTAACGGTTTCTATTTGACGACCTTGGTAACGGACCCATCAAATCAGCAGTAATGATTTGCCATGGCTCAGACACCTTTCTCTGTTTACCATATTTTCCTGCAGGTAGCTGCTGTTCCGGTTTGTTCGCCAGACAGATCTTACATCGAAGTACATATTTGGTCGCATCTGTGACCATGCCAGGCCAGTAGTAGAGCTGTTTCATCCGATGGATGGTTTTATAAATTCCCAAATGTCCAGCAGTCGCAGCATCATGACAGTCAGCAAGTGCCTCAGTTCGTTGGGACTTAGGGACTACAATTTTCCACGGATTATCAGTTTCAAGGACATCTTTTGGGTTTTGCACATGATGAAACAGTTTGTTATTTTCCAATTTCCATAAGGGAAATTCTGAGGGGTCCTGTTGAACTTTTCTCTTCATGTTACACATCCATGTGTCCGTTGGGGATTCCTGCACTTCAATTGCCTCCACGGCTTCATGGACACGTGACAAGGCGTCTGCTGCAGTATGTAGTCGACCAGGTCGGTGTATCACCTTGAAGTCGTACTCTTGGAGTTCTAAAGCCCATCGACCTAATCTTCCAGTTGGATCTTTGAGGTTATGTAGCCATCTGAGGGCACTATGATCAGTTATGACTTCAAATGATCCTCCCTCAATGTAAGGCCGAAACTTTTTAATCGCCCACAACACACAGAGACACTCCAGTTCACTGGTAGAAAACTTCTTTTCTTCTTTCGTGATCGACCGGCTGGCATAGGCAATGGGCTTCTCACCTTCTTCAAGGTTTTGTGCCAGAATCGCACCGAGGCCAGAAGTGGATGCATCTGTCTGAATAATGAAGGGTTTTGTGAAGTCTGGACATGATAACAGCGGGGCAGAAACAAGTAGAGTCTGAGTTTTTCGAAAAGCTGTTTCTTGTTCATCTTCCCATCTGAACGGTTTGTTCTTACGCAGAAGTCCAGTGATAGGAGACATGATCTGGGCAAAACCCGGAATGAAGCGTCTATACCATGAGGCTAATCCATTGAATCGTCGTACCTGCTTCACAGTTTTAGGCTGGGGGAAGTCCAATATTGCTTGAACTTTCTCTGGATCTACTCCAAGTCCATTTTCATTTACAATATGTCCTAAATAACGAAGCTCGGGTCGACAAAACTGGCACTTGTGCCAAGACAATGTGATGCCCTCTTCATGGAGTCTCTTCAGAACTTCGTTCAGGATTCGCAAATGTTCACTAAAACTTGGTGTCACAATAATCACGTCATCTAGGTAACAGAAGACGTAAGGTTCCAATGCTGGACCTAGTATTGAATCGATGATACGCTGCCAGCGTTGAGCTGAATTGTGGAGTCCAAAAGGGATCCTCTTAAATTGGTAGAGTCCTCGATACGGTACTATAAAGGCTGTTTTTTCTCGGCTGGATTCTTCAAGAGGAACTTGCCAGATGGCGGACTTAACATCAATGGAAGTCAGATAACGTCCATTCCGCAGTCGATCCAAGATGGAGGACACAAATGGCAGAGGATATGCATCCTTTTTGGTGACTTTGTTTACTTCGCGAAAATCGATGCAAAATCTTTGCTCTCCATCTTTCTTCTTGACTAGGACGACTGGGGAAGACCACGCACTTGTTGAAGGTTCTACCACTCCCTCTTTGATCATTTTGTCAAGTTCAGTAGACATGATCTTCTGGACGAAGGGTGAAACTTGATAGTACCTCTGCTTTATCGGTGGACTATCTCCCGTGTCAATGGTATGTTTGAACTTCAAGGCACACCCGAGCTGTTTGCTTGATTTGTTTTTGTAGAAAGCGATCATCGAATCTAACTGAGATTCTTGGTCACTGGTGAGCAAACGGCGACCAATGATTGATGGTTCTGGAGTTAAAGTATAAATTTCTTCTGTGAAATGGTAGACTTGGTTTTTCAGATCCACTACAAGTCCCATGGCTTTCCACCAGTCTGCGCCTAGAATGAGTTGTTCCCTGATATTTGGAACAACCAAAATCCTAGTGAGATGCAAGTGGGAGTTCAGACGAATCGGTATCAAAGAAGAACCAGATATGGCTTGCGTGGTTCCGTCCGCCATGCGGACATGATGAGGAGGCTGATTAGGTTCCAACTTGTGTCCAAGGGCTGAAATTTTTGCCCAACCAGTCGCGTTCATCAAACTGCCAGTGGCGCCTGAATCTAATAAGCCTATAAATTTGATTCCAAAAATGTCTACGTTGATATACGCTCGAGGGTCTCTAGATGTATTAGTTTTGACGAGAGGATGAGTTATACTGTTACACATTAAGTTCTTTACAGTTTTGATCCATTCTCGCCACTCTTTGTCTTGCCGGTTTATTAATGGTTTCGGGGATAGGTCCCATGGCTCTGGAAACTTCCCCTTTCTTCGTTTCCCGTTTGATTAGGTGAACATTTGATGCAATTTGATTTGTTGGTCTCTTTCATTCCACAGCCTTCGCTGTTCATCAAAAACTGTCTTTGATGAACGACAGACACGGTAAGTGTGGCCTCTTCGACTACAGTTCCAGCAGGTTGTGTCTCTGAACCGTGAATTCACAGGTCTAGGAGGAGGTAAGTTCTTCGCAACCTCTGCTACCTTACACTCGTCAACCTTCGTCGTTGGTTTCCTATATTGGCTTGGACGATACCCTAAATGTGGTTCTAGCAGACCCTTGGTTTGAGGTTCACGGTACCCTTCGGCTCGTTTTGTCCACAACTCTAGACGTGACAGTGCGATCTCCAATTCCTCAACAGTGACGTAGGAGGTGTTGGCTAGGTGTGGAAGGTAGACTCTCTTCAAGTTCTTCTCCAAAATTCTGAGTTTCTGTAGTTCTGTAACGGGGTTGGTAAGTCGATTGAAGAGACATTTCATCTTGGCGAAGTAGATAGCTGGTGACTCGTCGTGGCCTTGTGTTCTTCCTCTAATTTCATCGAGCAGCTTGTCATCGTAGTCAGGGTCCTGGAAACTCCGCCTGAGATGGTGTACCAACGCATCCCACGTAAGAAATCTCTCTCGGTTGGCTCTAAACCAAATGCGTGCAGTCCCTGTGAAAAGATCAGAAGCACAGTTGAACAGCGTATCCTTTGAGACTTGACATGAGAGACGTTTATCTTCTACGTCCTCTAGAAAGTCACCTAAGGACATCCCTGGGGTATCGCCAGAAAACTTTATACCCCACTTGTAGATCTTAGGGTTCCAGTGTTTTTTGGTGTCCACAGATTCATCAGCATCGAAGGAAAGATTCGTAGGAGTCTTCTGGGGTGTTCCAGTTCCAATTCCAGCTCCGTCACTCGTTGTTGCACCTAAGGTTATGGTATCATATAGCGCCTTGAAATTGTCTCGCAGTTCAATGCGTTGTTCATCCAGTTCATCTTTGAATTTCTGTCTGTATAATCGCTGATAGGAGTGTAGCACCCTGTGTAGGTACTTCCTCACCTCGTTCTTGTCTTGGAATGACATGACTTCAATACTGTCAGACAGTTCCGAAAATCTTTCAGAACATAGAGTTATTTCAGTCTGGGGATCTAATTTCTTCAGAGCTTCTTTATCTGGTTGGATTCCACTGGCTAAAGCACTGTTCAATCGGGGTATCAACTCTTTCACTGTACCATCGTTTCTAAGTCCCCGGATGAACAACTCATGTTTAATCTCTTCTTTCAATAAGCGAGACAAATCAAGCCTGACTTCAGTAATGGACGTTGCCATTGTGTTCACAACAAACCACTTTAATGTCAAAATCAGAAAATTCCTATCAACGGGCCCCACGCGTGGGCGCCAATTTGCCACCTACCTCAATAGGTGGGCAGTCTCTAGGGATAAGTCACTGGTTCCCTCTGTTGACTCCAGAAACTAGCTCAGTGAAGACGGGGTAGTTCATTTGTGATAGGAATCTAAAATTTATGTGGGCGCCAGTCCGCTTGGTATTTTGGGTCATAAAAAATGAAAAGCGTATTTGATATACTAGTGTAAAAAAAAGGTAAACGGACCAACCCTTGACTTTTGACCAGTAATCTGACCCTGACGAAAACAGAAGAACAAGAAATAAAAAAACAAAATTCAAAATTAAATTCCTGTATTTAAAAAAACTTGCTTAAGTCCTGCGAACTTGAAAAGGTGGGTAGAGGTAAAACTCGAAGTACCTAGGTAGTACCTAATTTTAATACGAAATGGATTATACTCGTAATACCTTACAGGAAACGTCCCTATGGTGCACCACCTACTTCGCCCTAGCCTAATCTTAACATATTATTTTCTTATTTTTATCTTAATATAATTCTTAAAATACGTGGCTTGTATAGATGGAGTCCCTAGGTGTGGATCGCTGAAGCATTCGAAGGAGGGTTAAAGGGTAGCCCTGGAGGGTGTATGGTTGCCCTGAAGGGCGAAGCTCCACACTGTGGAGCTTCCTGGATTTTAAATTCTGTGTCTGTAATAATCTGGTGTACTAATGTATGGAACGCCAGTCAAAATGTCAAATTTCAGGCCACAGAGTATAGTTTGTAGTCTTGGTAGAAGACACACTTCGATTCAAATCAGGGGTGCGTATTATTTTCCTTCAATAATACTCCGAGCATATAATCACCTGGAATGGTTATTAATCCCGCTTATGAGCAGCTAAATTTATCTTCCAAATTTCCACGTGGAATACGTTGACTAGCGCAAGAAAACATCCTGCCAAGCAGTTATACACTTTCAACATCCACTCGCCTTGAGCCGACTGGCTTCTAAAACGTGGAGCATTTATCGCCAGGTAGGTAAGGAGTGGGGAAGGGGAAGTTCGCAGGACACAAAGCTTCTTATCGAGTATTACCGCCCGAATGGAACAACAAGATTCAGGTCCATCGGACAGCGATAAGCACCGGTCCACCGATCGATTAAGAAAAATATGCATCTATAATTACAACGTAACATCGGATGGTAAACATTGGAAGACGGTTTCTAGCGGCAATTACACCATTTAGAATCATCTGAAGTGTCACCCCTGGTCTCCAGTAGTGGCAGGGTCATAATAATTAGTAAAAACCTGCGAAACTCCACATTTAGAAGCATATTGAGCTCGAAAAAAATCAAAGTCCGAAGCGAGGTTTTTCAAGACGCTCCGGCCATATGCTGGGCCAGACGCATTGGCGTAAGAATGTCGCGGCCCAACTGTTGAGCCAGACGAAGTGAACTACCTAATAGCATTGACATCGCTATCATAGAGCTATGAGTGCCGTCATTACGCAATTTGGTTCTTGGTTGCTATGGAAGCCCGACTGATAAACGTAAAACTCTATTGAAAAAAACAAACCAGTGCAGATGCACTTACGAATTTCAAAAATCCTTGATAATTTCAAATTTAGGAACAAATTTTAAACTTTGAGCGTCGTTTCTTGAGAGAAATACTAACCCGGAACGAGGAACGAACGCCGACCGACTGAGACCCCCTGGACTTACGATAAATCAGAAACACGAGTGTGAATCGCAAAAGAAGCCTAATCACCGTTCAAATTTGTTTCTCCAGGTGCTCAGTTTTGGGTCCTTAGCAACCAGTAATCAAATTTCCTAATGAAGGCACCCACAATTCTTTATTTCTTCAAACACTTGATAATCTCGACCACTATAATGCTGGTGCATGTACACATACCTGTGCATGTACCTACTAAACCAATAAAACGAATTTAAAAAAAATTTTCGAATTCCGTGTAGAGCGTTTATTTTTTCAAAATAAACTTGTTTGTGAAACGAAAATATTGTTGGTAGGTATATACAAAATCGCAAAGCTCTGTTCTTTGCAGGCGAATGATCTATACAGTAAAAAATCAACCTTTGGGTAATACTTTGCTTTTTTTTAGGTTTGAATTTGACCATTAGTACCTACCAACAAAACATGGAAGAAGAAAGATAGGGAGTTGACTGCCTTCTTCTTCCATGTCATGAGAGTGGGATTTGACCACCTTCGGTAAGCAGTAGTATACTGGTAGTCAAACTGTATCGGTAATTTGGAACGGTTACATCTTTGTCACTGTAACCGTTGGAACCGTTCCAGGGAAATACCTACCTAGACTGACACACTTGTCTCCAGTACTCTGTGGACACACCCCTAATGAGAATTTCCTATTTTTGACCCCAAAATCGGATTCAGCACCTCGAAAAACCTCCTAATGCAAACTTTCAGCCCGAACTTCCTAATTTACGAATAAACAAAACAGTGTAGAAAATACGAATATTTAAAAAAAAACGGGAAAATGACGTCATCCTGGAATAGTTCATTTATGGCCGCTTGAAGCGCTGAGATCGAGAAATCTTTAGTCCCCAGATACAAAATTTCACGAAACAGTGAAGTTCGAAATCGAAAAACTGAAGAAAATATATAGATCACTCGTCTAAAAAATCACCAACCATCCAATATGAAGAGAAAAAAAATAAATAATAATAAAAAAATAAAAAATAAAAAAAAAAATAAAAAAATCAAAATCACCAACCATCGATCGCATTTCGGTCAGCTCTAATTTGAACGGAGATTAGGCCTCTTTTGCGATTCACACTCGTGTTTTGATTTATATATATATATATATATTTCAATATAAACCCTTAAATTTTCGTAGAGAGCGAACGATTTGTCCTACAGAGCTCCGCGTGGTCTCAAAAAATTCTAAAAATTCTATAGAATCTTAATTTGAAGGAAAAACAATACCTTTATATCGAAATTTTTTGAGTTAGGGCGTTTTGAAAATTTCAAAATTGATTTTGGAACCCTTAGGAGTGGCCTACATCAACCAAAAGCTTCGGGGCACAACTAGACCCCAAATGGAGCCTACAAACCAAATTTCATCAAAATCGGTCAATGCTAAGTGGCAAAAGTGCCGCATACGGCGTACCGCGTACGGCGGACGGCGGACGGCGGACGGACGGCCAAATTTTTATTCGATTTTTGGATTCTACGTACCTTGAAACGTGAACCATCAAATTTTGAGGGGGTGTTAAAAATTTTTTTTTCTTGGTCGATTCCAAAGGTTCATTATTGAAAATAATAAACCAAAATGGAAAAAGCAAGATGGGGAAAATTAGGTTTCCCCTGTTTTTGTTTGATAACTTTTCTCTTAGAAAACACGATTTCGTCGTCCCAATGGGCAACACTGGGAGGAGATGGCGATCCGAACAGCCCAATTAGCGAGCGTTCCCGCTTCACGTCCGTTTTCCCGGTTAGTTTTGAAATCAAAAATTTCTATTGTCTCCCAAAAATAACAGGAGACTAATTTTCCGAAATCAGCCCGATTTTCATCTATCCCACACCATTCACTATTCAGGAAAAATGCAAACAGAATTCGGTGAAATTCCTCATTCACACGGTAGGATTCCTACCTACGGACGGATTTCTAACATTTTTATCCGATTTTCGGACTTAGGTAGGACTTGTTAGACCTTTATTTCACTGTTTTCTTATTGAAAAATTTGAACCAAACAATTCTGACCTCCAAAACCGAAATTGGGCACTTCTGGTTCTAGAGCTCTTTTAACATTTCAGATCCGTTCTAGGGATGGCAACGATATATCGATATATGAAATATATCGATATATTACGTTTGATATATCGATATATTTATATCGATATAGAGAACCGATATTATCGGTCAATATCGATATATTTAACGATATATCGCGACCTGTTTTCAAGTAAAAAAAACTTTTTTTTTTTAGTAAAAATTAAATATTGAAATGAATGGACGAGAAGGGACGCCTGTATTTATAAAAACATCAAGTAATTTTATTCCAAATTTTGTAGGTACCTACTGATGGGTTGATTTCAGACTGTTGACTTCAGCTCAGACATGATTGTGTACATAGTAATCACCTACAGTCGCTCTCAAGGCTCAAATACTTGACTTAAGCCAAAATTAATGGAGGGTCGTCCAGCTTAAAACTACCTACTATACGAAGTGAAGCAGGTTTTCACAACAATTATTTTCAATTTTGAAGGATCATGATCGTCCACAGTACCTATACCCCTGTCAATTTATAAATTAATTTAACATTGCAATGACATTTTCGCACTTTTTTCCAGTTTTTAAACAATGAATTTCGATCATTCATACCCAGTAACTTTTGAAAGTAGGTTAATACGTATTTCACACGGTTTTTCCAAATAGATCTTCCGATAAGTCCAAAATGATGTTAGTAACTTTTCTATTCACCTACCTACTTACTTCTTCAAGTTTTTCCAAGTAGACACTCCGATATGTCCATAAATGTCATCCTAAATTATTTATATATTGTTTTAAAACTATTAAATTCACCTACCTACTTCACATGTGACATTTTAAAGTAGATCTTCCGATACGTTGAAAAATCGATATATTTTCTCCGATATATCGAAATATCGATATATTTTCTCCGATATATCGAAGGTATCGATATCTCATTGACGATATATCGTTTGATCGATATATCGATATATTTCATTCGATATGCCATCCCTAATCCGTTCTATTCTTGTCTTTTATAGCTACCTACCAGAAATCATGGGTCGATTTTATGGGCATTTATAGGTTAGAGAGGGCTAGTATCGAGATGGTCCTCTACGTACTTCATGAAACGAGATTCGCTCAAACATAAATTTCTAACAATAACCAAATTTGTTCTCAATTCGATCAGTAGTATAGGAAACAGATAAATCGTCAACATGATCGGGAAGGACAATTCAATCTTGCTGCTGTTTGCCAGCTTAGGAAACCATCAACATACTCGAGAAAATCCAGTTTCACATTGCAAAATTTACCTACAGAATAACCGCTCAGTAATGCAATCAAGCATTCTCACACTCATTACCTCATTGTACATTTCCGGTCTTTGTTATTATTCGCGAGAAAGGTGTATTGGGATAATTTAAGAAATCGAATCAAAGAATGTATTATTTAAACAAGTTATTTTTAATGACAAAAATCCTAAATTTGATCGGAATAACGAGATACACGATAGTAAATAACAAAAAGTAAAATTTCAATGGAGATTTTTCGATTTAATTTGAATCACAGATATCGAAGAATTAACGAGCGGTAATTTCAAAAGCTTTATCGAAGCTTCTGATAACATAATATTCACACTACCAATAATTCAGACCTGATTGATTTCTTACGATGAGGAAGAAACCACTTCTTTCTCGAAACCTGCGAGTGTCACGTCGGGGAAGTGGAGTTCATTGAGTTGCTTATCCTGGTTCGCCTTTGCCAAAAGGCTGCGATTCTTCTTCGCGATTACCTCCCTGCAAGTATTGATCCTTTGCATCCTGGAGGTACCTCTCGAAGTCAGTAGTGACTCTGTCAGCTGCCTCTTCCCACCTGGAAAGTGAACTTTTTCTTTATAAAATTCCGTGCCGGAGACCAGGTCGGATTGTGATATATTTCATCCTTGCAATGAAATGTTCAACCCACCGCCGCGGCGGTAATACCAAAATTCTGCCAAAATGAGTGTGAAGTGGTCCAAGAAATGTCTTGACTCCTCAAAGTAATTCTAGTTCAGGATATGCCCTATGGATTTGCCTGGTTTTTAGCGGCAAATCAAATGATTATCAGTTACATTCAATGCTCAGAAAAATTAAGAAAAAGTGGAGAGCTGCAATTTTAAATTTTAGGATTTTTTGCTTTCCTATGAAATTCAGATGAGTGGATCTGTAGGATTTTGGAACGGCAGGCCTCGACCTAGTTATACTTGTAAACACATGTTAGAGATTTTTTAAAAGTTAATTCAATTTGTTTAGGTTTACAACTGTTTTAGGAATCTACTTGACGAGAAAATCACCAAGTCACTCATGGTTTTTAGGTAACCATCACCAGACTCTTTAAAAGTTCAAAATATGATCTGAAAAAATTTTTTTTTTAAATTCCAAAACTTTTGGACTTACATTTAATGTAAGTTGAAAAACGAAATACCTAGTCTTATTTCTTATTTCTTATTCTTATTTTTTCCCCCTACTCTTATTTTCGTTTCGAATAAGTGTGTGGCAATTCCCGACGAGTGTTATGTGTGTCCCTATGAATTTATATTCGTTTTACTATGAACTATTCGTGTCAAATTGAAGTATATTAACCCTAATTGGACCATATTGTCACTAGTGTCACCGAAAACATCCCACGAACTCCACACCTGTCCCAAGGTGTCACCGGAGTAACCAAAATTAAATTGCAATTATAAATTTAATGAACAGCAGAATTTTTTGTGGACTGTTGGAAGTCTCTTAATAGAGCTATGACAAAAAATTTCCAAAAAAATCAATCAACAAATTTTCAAAATTTTTGTCATAACAATTTTTTAACTTTTTATAACTTAAAAAATGGTATAAATAATTCAGCTCTATCCATAAATTTTCAAATTGCAATTTAAATCTTTGGGACAGCTGTGGAATTCATAAGATCTCTTCGGTGACACTAGTGACACCATGGTCCAATTAGGATGATTGTTGTTGTTTGATGTTGAATGTAGACGCATGAACGGTAAAATAGAAAGTGAATATATTTTGAACAAACAAATCAACAGGTGAGAAATTTGGATCAGGTGAATGATAATTTGGAATTTTGACTGACCAAAATATTGATAAAATATAAAGCAAATGACGCCACAAATGGAATACAAATTTTTCGCCCATCCACCGGACGCCGTACGCGGCACTTTGCGCTTTTCGTATGAATAAGTTTAGATGATAATATATTAAGGTATATATCGGCTCCATTTGGGGTCTAGTAGTGCCTTTGCTTGTTTTTAGTCACTTCTAAGGAGGTAAAAAGTGGGGAACAACGTTTTCAAAATGCTCGACCTCGAAAGCTTCGGATATACAAGCGTTGGTTTTTTTTCACCACTTCCAGGATCCATGAGAATTGAATGATACCACTCAGAGCACTGTAGGCCCATCCGTTCATTATTTAGAATAAAATATTGACCTTTAATGAATGTTAATGACTTTTTTCAATCATTTTATAAAGTGTTCAATTTCTAGAAACGAATGAGACCTCCCGGACGATGAAAAATAGTGATAATGGTCATTTTTAGAGAAAATTATCAGAACACTGGGTGTTTGCCAAGCTAAACTAGTAGCCCAGAATAATGTAATAGTGTAAATACGTATTATTGTCATATTCAAGTAATAGGATTAATATTGTAATTACGTAAGCATTTCGAAACAGTAGAAAGAAAAACGTGAGCACCTATTCATTATTTTTATGTGTGGAAAATACACTATTTATAATTTCACTGCAACCCCAAGGTTGAATGGGAAACACAAAAATTGAGTTAGCAACGGATTGTGAGTAATTTCGACGATACTTAAGTTCATGGCTTCTGCACTTAAGATCGTTGTAACAATGACTCTTTCCGAAGGTCAGTGTACCGCAGAACGTATCCCAAGCTAACTGCATTGCAACAGTCGTGGTTTAATGTTGATGATTTTTCCTAGTTAGTGTCGGTTAGACCAGTTCTTACGAATTTCGTTATCGCATCGAACTGACACTAGAATGATCTTGACTCGAATGATGAAGACTTTTCCAGGCTAATAGTTTTGATCAAACTGCTTGGTTTAAGATTTTAATTCATTAATATAATTAGTATTCACATGCCAGAAGTGTATGCTTGAAGAACAAGGGGTGTAAGCCAACTACGACGGATGAAGACGATGAAGTCGTCAATCCGATTTGAGTATCGATCAAAACTATTAATAACTGATATGATTCAAAAACGCTGCAAATTATTTCACAATGGTTTATTATTTTTCTATATAGATCACTCGTCTGCAAAGCCACCAACCATCCAACATGAAGAAAAACATCGATCGCATTTCGGTCAGCTAAAATTTGATCGGAGATTAGGCCTCTTTTACGATTCACACTCAAGTTTCTGATTTATCGTACGTCCAAACCTTAAATTCTTGTAGTGAGCGAACGGTTTGTCCTACAAGGCTCCGCGTGGTCTCAAAAAATTTTAAAAATTCTATAGTTTCCTACTATCTTAGATTGATGGAAAAACAATACCTTTATATCTAAATTTTTGGGTAAGGGCGTTTTCAAAATTTCAAATTTCATTTATCAACCCTTAGAAGTGACCTACATCAACCAAATTCTTCGAGGCACAACTAGACCCCAAATGGAGCCTACATACCAAATTTCATCATAATCGGTCAATGCTAAGTGGCGAAAGTGCCGCGTACGGCGGACGGCCGATCGGGCGGCCGAATTTTTATTCGATTTTGGTTTATTATTTTCAATACCTTTGGAATCGACCAAGAAAAAAACGTCTGCCAAGTGGGTGTGGCACATAGCTTCCTCGTATCCATAACCCGATTATATAGATGATCCGATGCATAGTAGTTAATCTCAAAACACCAATCCCTAAGTACCTTTCACTACCCTCATAGGGGACCATCTACACGCTAATCTGGACAATCCTAAAAAATTTCATCAAATTCGGATGAAAAATGTAAATGGTATGGCTGTTACAAGGATTTTACGTATGCGCATGCTAAGAGGCTTCTATAAATTTTAAGGCCTTGATTTTCATCGGAGACCATCTACAACCTAATCAGCGTAATCCCTGAAAATTTCATCGAAATCGGGTGGAAAATGTGGAAGTTATGGCCGTTTCAAGGAATTCACGTTTGCGCATGCGCAGTCGCTTCTATCAGTCCGGGGATGATGATTTTCCTAGGGGACCGTCTACACACCAACCCGCACAATCCCTGAAAATTTCATTGAAATCGGACGGAAAATGTAGAAGTTATGGCCGTTACAAGGAATTCACGTTTGCGCATGCGCAGTCGCTTTTATCAGTCCGGGGATGATGATTTTCATAGGGGACCGTCTTCACACCAACCCGCACAATCCCTGAAAATTTCATTGAAATCGGACGGAAAATGTAGAAGTTAAGGCCGTTTCAAGGAATTCACGTTCGCGCATGCGCAGTCGCTTCTATCAGTCCGGGGATGATGATTTTCATAGGGGACCGTCTACACACCAACCCGCACAATCCCTGAAAATCTCATTGAAATCGGACAATAACTTCGTATAGTTATGCGCGTTACAAGGAAATCATGACAGACACACAGACAGACAGACAGACAGACACACAGACACACAGACACACAGACACTGAACCAAAATTGTTCAGAAAGGTCTAAAACGCAAAACGCGAGTGAAAATTTTTGTTTTGGAGAACTTTTTTTTTTCGTCCTTGAAAAGTGAAAACAAAGCTTCCGCTACCTTGGTAGACTCGGAAGCAAAATTTTTTTTAACACCCCCTCAAAATTTGATGGTTTACGTTTCCAGGTACGTAGAATCCAAAAAAAAAACGAATAAAAATTTGGCCGTCCGTCCGCCGTACGCGGCACTTTTGCCACTTAGCATTGACCGATTTTGATGAAATTTGGTATATAGGCTCCATTTGA
This sequence comes from Apolygus lucorum, assembly GCA_009739505.2. Classification (NCBI taxonomy): domain Eukaryota; kingdom Metazoa; phylum Arthropoda; class Insecta; order Hemiptera; family Miridae; genus Apolygus; species Apolygus lucorum. The sequence continues at coordinate 26,564,048 of CM019177.2, read as the reverse complement.
AGTCCAATTGTGCCTCGAAGAATTTGATTGATGTAGGTCAAAACTGAATTTTGAAATTTTGAAAACTCCCTAACTCAAAAAATTTTGATATAAAGGTACTGTTTTTCCTTCATTTTAAGATTCTGTAGAATTTTTAGATTTTTTTGAGACCCCCCGGAGCTCTGTAGGACAAACCGTCCGCCCACTACAAGAATTCAAGGTTTAAACGTACGATAAATCAGAAATACGAGTGTGAATCGCAAAAAATGCCTAATATCCGTTCAAATTAAAGCTGATCGAAATGCGATCGATGTTTTTCTTCATGTTGGATGGTTGGTGGCTTTGCAGACGAGTGATCTATACAGAAAAATAAAAATAATAAACCATTGTGTAATAATTTGCGGCGTTTTTTAATTATTCGTACCTTGAAACGTAAACCAACAAATTTTGAGGGTGTGTTAAAAAATAATTTTTCTTGGTCGATTCCAAAGGTTCATTATCGAGATCAATAAACCAAAAGAAAGAGAGATTTTGCATCTACGAATATTGTGGATTTCTTCCACTCATCCAGTGTTGCCCAATCTATCAATCATCTGGATACGTTCCTTCAACTCGATAGATGGCATTGAAATATTAATACTACCCAAAACTGGCTCCATTCGTGGTTCAACTTTCCTAGTCTCATTGATTTTCAAAAGTTTGCAGTTGACGTAGTACTTTTTTTAAAGTAAAAAAACTAAAGTTTAGAGTATAACCTGCCAACATTACAGGGAAAGAGTGAATCATAGAAAGTTTGAAAGAAAAATACAAAAGAAAACCTTTTCGCAAGTTTCTTGTACCGCTCCGTCTGTGTCCTGTAGTCCTCGCAGTCTGGGCAGGGCGCTTGAGATTTTCTCGCTTGAACCAGCAAAGTTTCGACTTCTCCCTGTAAAACTGTCACCTGCCGTCTCAAAGTGTCTCTTTCTTCGTACCACATCGACGACTCGCTTTGCCTTTTGCTTCGAACGTCGTCCAACTCTCTGGCCAAATTTTTGTTGGACGACGACAACTGCTTTTCGACGACTCGACATTCGGCTTTCAAGCTTTCGATTTCGTGGGAGAAACGGTTCCTTTCTAGTGTCACCGTGTGGAGTTGAGAAGACAATCTGTCCACTTTGGATTCCAATTCCGTGCGAACTCTATCGACGTCCTGGACAATTTTTTCTTCGTACTCGGCTATTCGATTTGCAAGGTCTTCTTCCAGTTGAGCTTTTTCCTCGGCGATGCTCGCTTCGTTCGACAGAGCATCCTGCGCCATACTTAAGGCATCTGCTACCTTATCCCTGGCTTGCAAACTCACTTGTTCAGCCACCTTCAACTTTTCTTTAGTCTGCTCCAAAGACAATCTCATAGATTCTTTTTCCTTTTCCATCGTTCTTATAATCATTTCTTTGTTTTCTAGGTCTCGTTCGTAATCTCTAAGTCGACCATTGAGTTCTGCTATCTTACCTGATAAATTGTGATTTTCTCCCACCGCATTTTTCAATATAGTTTCCAAAGTTGTACATTTATTTTCCAGCAACTTTATCGCTTCGGAATACTCTAATTTCACATCTTCAAGTTCTTTCCGAATCTCCGAAGGCACTTCTGAGTGAACAGTTTCAGCCACTTGCTTCGTCAACTGCCACATTTCCATCGCGCAGTCCCGCTCTTCCGTGATCAGCGTCAGCCTGTTCTTGAGGTCTTCTATGATCTCGTCCGCCGTCATGCTGTACTGCATAGTTGGTTGTTTACTCGGTCATCCTCGAACAGCTCTTCCCGAGTGAACCCGGAACACCTCCCGCGCGAATAGAGGGTACGACGGCCTATCACTGGAATTCCAAACATTACTTGTAGTCTGAGGTTACACTAACAGCTGTGCTTCGGCAACCGTGGCCATGGTGACGGCCCACAACACCCCAGGCAACACCGCAACCGATAAGCTCGCCGCGTGATTATGAATTACTTTATTACTGAAGATAGCTTACTTTCTGTAACGTTCAAAGATGTCACCTTGTAAAATAGTAGGTGTTAAAAACAAACATAAATTACTTACTGATTGGGCAACGGAAGTTAGTGAACAATCGATCCCCTAACACCATTAAGTTGATTAAGAAACTCCCAGTAATCTAACCCTATTTACTGAAAGCCTCTTTACAAATAAGATAAATTATTATGGAATTACGTTGCAGAATTGTGTTTCAACTTTCACCAGAAGTTCAATTATAGATCACCAAGTACGTGTTCCAGTTATCACCAAAAAATTGTCGGTCATCATTAAGTTAGTGTTTTTTTCATCTCAAAGGAAGTAGGAAGTTCCATTTATCAAAAAATTATTCCCAAGTTACAAGAAAGGGTCATTTGGTTCATTCTGAGGGGGGTGTAGACAAATTATCTCAAAATCAAATTTGAGTAGGTAATCCCTCTTTTGCTTGTTTACAATGGTAGCAATTACCTACTGGGTATTACAAGAGTTAAACCAGTCATTAATCACTAAACGAGCACAGGACTGAGCAACAACGTAGCCATTCACGCCTTCCTTCTTCGTTTTTTTTTTACATTTATTTTTATTTTTTCTTTAAATGTATTAATGATAACTTAATTTAATAACAAATATCAACATCAAAGATGTATTTTTTTTCAGAGATAAGAACACGATTTAATCATTGGTTGCTAAGAACGAAAAAATGAGTATAACTCGAAGAAACGAACAACGATCGGATTTTGGCCAGCTAAAATTTGAACGGAGATTAGGCCTCTTTTGTGATTCACACACATGTTTCTGATTTATCATAAGTCCAACCCTATTTATGTTCTTATGGGGAGCGAACGGTTGGTCCTACAGAGCTCTGGGTGGTCTCATTCGATACTTACAATTCAATAATATTTTAATTTGATGATAATTTTCAACCCTTATTTTGCAAGCCATAGAAATGACTGACATCAACCAAAAGCTTCGGGGTGCAATTAGTCCATGGAAGAAGATAGAAGAAGATATCTTCTTCCTTGATTAGACCCCAAATGGAGCCCATGTACCAAATTTCGGTATACGGACTGAAAACATTGTGTTCGATTTTCGGATTCCACGTACCTATCTTGAGTCGTAAACCATCAAATTTTGAAGGGCACCAAAAAATTAATAGGTTCTCAATATAAATTAGTATACGATTACAATGCTTCCCCGCTTTTGATAATGAGAGACAGAACAATGTCACGTACAACATTTTTTGGATGTTTATGTTTATGAATTCAACTTAACCCTCAATATCCTGAGGTATCTTTTTAGAAGTCCGAATTTTACCTGCAAAAGTTTATAAGCTTTTAAACAAAAACTGATAAACTGATAACCAAATTCTATCTTTATACTCCAACCGTGGAGTTAGAAAACTTGTGTGAAAAAAAGTAATAAAAAAATATAATAATTCAAATTGTTCGGTTTTCTCAGAGAGGGCGCCACTGTTTAAGCAGCCCAGATTCATCTATGAAATAAACCTTCTCCACCTTTTTTTTTTGGTTCTGTGCTTAATGAAAAGTAACTGACGCCACCACCAAGGGCTTTTCAAAGTTTTCTTCTTCCACTCCAACAAAATTGGGTTGGGGATCATTATTCAGCTTGCAGATATTAATAGGACATTTGAGGTACCTTCTGGTAAACTATTCTATATACTTGTCAAAATACATCTAAAATTGAATTAAAAAAATCCGAAACAACAATATTTGAACAAGTGGAAAATCAACAGTTAAAATTTCTGGATCAATAAAAGTTTACTATTACTCCAACAAAAATGTTGATCGCCATGTTTGAAGTACGTTCAAAATAGTGTATATTGTTACATTTGATTATTTTCCCTACCGTTGGTATACTTACTATGTGAAGAAGCTGCAGCCCACCCAACTTAGCAAGTAGTTTCCATTTACTTAGAGGTTAGTTGATCAAAGTTGTGCTGCTATGTTACATTAGGAATCTATTGTTTCAAACCAGTGATATCGTCTGTCGCTTCAGAAATGCGGTCAACAACTTCCACTCAATTACACATAGGTATGGAACTGATAGGTCATGGAAGCCCATAGGTAGTCCTCTCAACGGGTCTAACCTCCTAGAGAAGAGGGTTTCGTGTGACTCAGATGCCAGAGCTGTAATTAGTTGTGCTGGCTAACATATCCGGTGGCACGACCTATGACAAGTGACGAGGGACCTCCTGCCCCACTCGACAGGGTCGGATTGAAAGGCGGATCATCAGGGGAGCTGTCGGATTGATAATGAGACGACGCGACGGCGAAGCTCCATCCATTATTCGGCCAATTCTAGAGCCCTTGTGGCCGTGAATTGGTCCTTTTGCGTCGAGTTTAGGTTCTGAGATTTCATCGGTCGCTCACCGCACCTTCTACCGAATCCGACACTTACAATATTTATCAAAGAAGCTAGGAATTTATTGAAAAAATTCTTTTGTTGATAAAAAAAAAACTGTTGGCCGAACATACATGTAGACACAACCGATGCAACACATGAACGTTTTCGTTACTTTAGTTTTCAGCCACTTGAAACTTCCAAATCTCTTGAAACTTTCAAATGATCACGAGTAAAATTGTGTAAATTTTAATAAATTCTTCCTTCTTTAGCCTCGTAAATAGCGAAAGTCGTCTCATCCAGAAAGTAAGTTTAAAACATTCTACAGCGCTGCAAATTATTACACAGCGGTTTATTATTTTCTATAAAATTTTTATTAAAAAAAATAGTGACAATGGCAAAGCAGTCTACTTTGCAGAATCTATACATAACCCTTCATTTCCATTTGGTTGGTGGTTGGGGTTGAAGTTTTCAAAAATGCCCCAGTAGGTGGTAGGTACTTATGGTTGGTAGGGAGTGATCTATACAGAAGGGTGGTCTATACAGAAAATAATAAACCTCTGGGCAATGATTTGCAGCGTTTTTGTAATTTACATTGTAAGTTTTCTTCAAAATTCGCAAAAACAATTTTTAGAGCAAAAACAGCCGAATACGAGTTAAGAATAGACAAAAAAGCCAAAAAACGACTCCATTCTTGTTATCTCTTATTCGCTCTCCTTCCAGATTCAGACAAAATTTACCTCACCTGGAATCACAGGAAAACAGGAAAAAGTATGAGAATATTAAACATTCCCAGAAAATTTTTCTGGGAACGTTTCATGAGTCTCCTGTTATCCTGCATTGTCGGAATTGTCCCGCGAATGTGAATAACTGGGTTTAGACACCTCAAAACACCCAAACTCCAGGAGGAGGAGGAGGGATCTCAGTTTCCAGGGATGACGATTTTCATCTTTATTTTTTGATGTTTGAACACCTTGTTTTTCTTTTACAAGACGGTGTTTTATGAAGACAGTTTTCCACTGACGCAAAACACAGGGCTTTTGGTGTCAATAACTGGAATATTCAACCTCGAACGCTGTTTACAATAATAGGTACTTTTCCTCAAATTAAAGAATAGTTAATATGTGATGCTATACTAAATCAACCTTCAATCACACTTACTACATCTTCATGACACTTACACAGGATGTAACTGTATTTACCAACAATATTTTGAATTTTAAGTAACTCTCTTTTGAAGTCACCGCGGTTTTTTCAGGAAGTTATTGATTCACATAACAATTTTATCGGAGCAGTTAGAATGCCTTTGGTTTCTTCAAAAGTCCATCAAATTCATTTTCCTTTTGAATGTAATGGAATTTTTCTGGAAACTGTTCACTTCACTCAATATTCTTCAACCTCATGTGCCTCTCTATTCACAGTCGACTGTTAACTCCTTCCGTTTCTCATTTTTCGGTACATCGTTCGGTAATTGAAATTTGATGACGTAGTTGGCACTTGATTTCCCTGGCAAACTTTATAGAACACTTCTCGATCTTTTTTTATCGATTGCGTTGAAAGACAGTCGCAGATACTCGTAATTAACTCACGATTACCTACCTGTGTTATTACTCTTGAAAATTTTACGGCTTCTACATAATCATGCATTGGAGGTAGTTTCCGGGGTTCTATTTTTTGCAATGGGAAAACTATAATTCTGATCTCTCACAATCGATGGTTGAGAAACTTTGTATTCATGCGGAAGGTCTAAAATGCATCACTCTCCTAGAGCGAAATTTTGTTCAATATTCACATTTTTCGACTATAAGTTTTTTCATAAATTTGAAAGATGGTACCTACTGTATTTTGAATCTTCAGGATCGCCATTCGTTGTCGATAGGATGAGAAATTAATTGAAATAGGGAGCTATAGAACACTGCCAACGGTCACATCCTTCCGCTATTTGTCGTATAAATTCAGTAGGTATTATTTACGAACCGTTGTGTAATAATTTTCAAAGTTTTTCGTTACGTGTATAAATTTGATGCTGAAAGGTTGTGTTTCACCATGCTTGAATCTTGAGATAGTTTGCGTGATTAAATCAAATATACAGGGTGGCCAAAATTAATAGGACCAGCCATTTATCTCCGTAGTTTCCAAACCTTAAAAAAATACGAACTATTCCACTAATTTTTTACGGGGAATTCAAATATCCTATTTTCGCTTTTCAACGCTGATTTATGTGGTTTACGTTCTTGAGAAGGAAGTTGAAAGAAAAATACATTTTAGTGTAAAGTGCATTTTAAAATAAAAATGAAAAATAAAATGTCTCTCTCAAAATTGCTCAAATTGTGAACCGAAGTTGACTACCACGGCTAGGTGATCTTTCATACAGGCAAAAATCGTCATCGCGAAAGAAAATAGTTAGATCTTGTGGGATCGCAGTAATCAGTGGATGAGGATTTGGGTCAGACGTGCAAAGGTGAACATTGATTTTGCTCACCAGGAAAAGACTTCAAAGGTCGATAGTTATGCTGTTTAGTTCATCTCGATGAATCAAAACGATAAATGAAAACGAAAAATCATCAGAGCCAAGGATGTCGCCTGGCTAGAGATCACTTGCGGAGATCAATGCTGCCAAAATTCAGAAGTATGAAGTTGACCTCCAATTAGAGGCAGCAGCATCACTTGCCAGCATATAAGAAGAAGACAAGTGAAGGGGATTGGAGCAACAATTACCTACCTGGCGTGGGATATGGTACGACAGGTCAGACGACGATCTTGTACGATTGGGCTACCCATTGTTCATCCTAGGGTGAATGGCCTGTCGAGTCCTGACAGAAGGAACATGAATCTGGTCTGCAATCAAAGGTGCAACTATTCAACGATGTGCCATTGCCGGAGCAAGTGGGCCCCGTGAGACTTGGAGCTGAACTCTAACCTCATGGGGAAGAAAAGCGTCGGCTGATGGCGTAGCCAGAAAAGGCCTCGTCCTCCCACCATGAACTCATTTCAATCTTGTCCCACACCCCTCTGTCCGAGATCGGATCTCAAACCCTAAAACCAAGCAGCTCGATGAATATGGCTACTGATAGCTAAAAGTTCTGATGTACTCGTAAATACTCTGATGTTTATAATTATGTGCAATACCATTCATTCTTGTAGTGAAATATTTTTTCCAAATATAAATTGTTGCAGGAGAACCAAAATTGTCTGTCTCCCTGGAGAAAATTTTCTTCCAATTTTAGCATTTTCTCAATAAATGAGTTTTTCATCTATTTATTAGGTAAGTACTCTATTTGGAATATTCAGGATCAACTATTTGTTTCCAATAAGACAGGATAATATCCTTAATGCAGCGAGTTTGTAAGGAACCGTGCTTGAAAATTGAAATATTTTGCGTTAGAACTCTAATGAGTCAGAAAGCAACATGCGACTGAATCTCACAAACATCGCTACATTTTTTGAAATATTTATAGTGATACGATGTTTTTTATGGTAGCGGATAAAACTACCATTCAACCTTTTTCTTCGTAAGACGTTCGTTAATGATCTAATGTTTTTCCTTGTAGGAAAATCCTTTAAATTTTTCCATAAAATGAGTTTGAGGCATCCCTCAGCTTTGTTTCCGATTTGATAAACCAGGTATGGAGACAAAATGTCAGTGTATTATAGAAGGCAGCATATTGAAAGTGTGCGGGGACAAATGCAATCTCCAGACTTTCTACGTAGACGGATCTCCTCGTGGCTCGAAGAAGAATAACTCCACGTTTTGCGTTTTCTCAGGCAAACAAGAAAACTATCGTAATTAGATTTGAATACAATCGTGACGCGAAGAGACAAGCGGATCCAATATCTCATTGTCGGGCTTTCCGATAGCGACATCCCAGTTCCATCTGTTGGAGGGGACCTGCCTTGATAACGGGGAAATGACAAAAGGCATCAAGAATGCATAGACAGCAGGGAGTCTCGAGGATTGTCTTAGAGTTCTACTTTGGTATGCATTAGCGTTGACACGATCGGGTTCTGAGCCCAGCGGCTGGATATAGGCTTTTCAACTGCCGGGGGCTGCTAATACTACTGGACAGCAACCAGCTTGAAGATTTCCCCCCCCAACGGGTTGCTGACATCTTGAGTAACGAATTTCCTATGTCCTTATTAAACCCCATTCGAATGGTAAGTAAATCATGTAGTAAGTGGTTTTGCCAAGAAAACAGTCCGGCAATGATTTTTTAAATATTTTCATAGAGGGTAATCCAAACTTTCAACTTTTCCAGACCGTACGATTACCCTTCTTTTGGGGGAGGAAGGAGCGAGGCTCAAATTTGGGTTACAAAGTGGAACTTGAGAGATAGGTACTGTTTTCAATGTAAAATCAACTGAATGGGATGAGACCAACTGTAGACCATCACTAAAATCATCAAAGTCTGATATTTTAAACAAAACCAACAACAAAATCGATACAAATTATTATATGAGGTTTAATATTTTCAATGATGTAGCTTAGGAGTCAACAAAAAAATAAATAAATAACTCCACCTCAAAATTTATTGGTTTAAGTTTCAAGAAAGAACTAGAATCCAAAAATCGAATAAAAAAAATTTTTCCGTTCTTCCGCCGTACGCGGCACTGTTCTTAGTTATATCACGGACCAATTTTGATGAAATTTGGAATATGGGCTCGATTTGAGAGCTAGTTGTAAAAAGGGTAGCTAGTTGTAGCTACCCAGAAGCTTTTGAAGGATGGCAGTCAGTTCTAAGAGTTGGAAAATAAGGGTTGAAAACGCCCTAGCTCAAAACATTTTGATAAAGGAGCGGTGTTTTTTAACCAGTTTGATAAAGTATTGAATTTTTAGAATCGAATGAGACCACCCAGAGCCCTGTAGGACCAACTGATCGGTCCTCACAAGAACTTGAAGGTTGGTCTTACGATAATAAAAAATATATTAGCTCACCAAATTACGTTCGTTATTCGTTTCTTCGAGTTGTGCTCAGTCTTGCGTCCTTAGCAACCATTAATTAAGTAATCAAATAAATTTCCTCATGAAGGCAACCACAGCTCCTTGTTTTTTTGAACTGAGTGTGTAGCGTTTATTTCTTCCAAATAAAGTTGCTTGTGCAATAGGTATGTGGGAGGTAGGAAGTACCTATGGTTGGTGACAATGCCAAAGCCGTGTTCTTTGCAGACGAGTGATTTATATGGAAAAATAATAGAACTTTGTGTAATAATTTACAGCGTTTTCTTCATAGCTCACTCGCTAGTAAAGTACACAGACCTTCCATTGCCACTACTACCAACCGTATTTTTGCTTAACAATCAAGTTTATTTTCAAGAAATCACGCTTCACACTCAACTCGAAGAAATAAAGTTGGGAGTTTCTTCTTGAAGAGATTTGAATATTGGTCGCAAAAGACACACATCCTGGTGGGTCCTGATATAGTCGAACAGGAAACCAATCCCTTCTGATATCAGGAATTTTGCATTTTGGTTCCTGTTACGATGGTATATCTGTCTTTCAATCAGAATGTTTGTTGGATTTATTTAAAAAAAACAGTCTTATACTGCCCAATACTGTTTAGATTCAAGTTATTAGGTATTCACTTAATTTCCAAATTAGATGGTGATCATGGGAACATGTGCATAACGAAGACTTTACTGGTCTCAAAATAATTTAATATGTACATCACCGCGTATTTTTAAACATCTAGATAATATTTGAAAGAAGGATTCAATGTATCATCAACGCAACACGAAAAACACAGCACGTAGGTTCGTATGTTCACTGTAACACGACTTCAGTCGTTTTTGCAAAAACAACCGTCAGCTGAATTGGCCAGTATCCAGTCTACGTATTGCGTGACTCTTGTGTAGACTCCGGGGTAGCCTGGGCGAGCACATCCATTCCCCCAGGAGACAATACCTGAAAATGAAACGGAAACTTTTCGAAAATTATCACTTGATACAGATACAGATTCCTAGAAAGTGGAAGATTGGAAACCAACACTATAGCCCAAGGGGAAACAAAAATGCCTTCGAATGATAACTAACAGTATTTCTTAGTGGAAGGAAATAATTTCTAGCAGTTTACAGGTTCTGTAGTCTTTTCTTCGGATAGGCTCGACAATAACAGTCACCGAACGACAGCTTTGTTTTTCAGATTTCTTTAAAATCTCACTTTTGACGTAGAACGCAAGAATGGGGAACATTTTGGACTCGTCGTGAATTACTGTAAAATCTAGATTTTTGACCATTTTATATTTGGTAATGGGTTGATGCTCATCTCTTCATTTGATTTGAAAATAGCGAGACCTAGATTGGTCGTTGGCCACCAGGGAGCCATGTTTTCTCCTCTTCCATTGAAGAGAAAAAACAAAAATAATGATCACTAGAACCAAATCAAGGGTTTTTTACGTTGTTTCATCGGGAGAAAGATAGTTTTGGGAAAACAATAGTTCAGATAAAAGTTAAGTGGGAAGTAATAAAAAATTGGAGAAAATCTCCAACGCATCTGAACTGATACATTGTGACATGTCTCATTGCACTTAATAAGTATTTGTGGCATTGTTACAGTCACAAAGAATGCGATTCATCATGAAAACGCTGCAAATTATTGCACAATGGTCTATTATTTCTCTATGTAGATCTCTCGTCTGCAAAGACCACGGCTTTGCAATTTTTACCACCAACCAACATGAAGAAAAACTTCGATCGCAAGTAGATATGAAAATAATAAACCAACAGTCGATGTAGTGGGTTAAAAAAATTACTCGTCGAGAGTACGATTCAAACCCAGAACGCTAGGGCTGAAGTCTGACGCGCTAACCACTGAGCCATTAAAAATAATAAACCAAAACTTCCGATTTCACCTCAATACCACCACTGGTTATCACTCTCTATACTAAGAGCGAACAATCATCTTTATAAAAATAAAATAGAGAATGTTTGAAGGACAATTCATGTCATCATTGTGTAGCAGTTCCAACTCGAACAAGTTCCAAGTTCGAACTGCTCCGCGAACTATGCCTGTGGAGGCGTCGCTGCGCTCCTTGACTGGGAATGAGCTCAACAGTCAGTCACTTTCCTGCCTTGCTTCTGGTAGGTGGTCTCTTCTCATTTTGCGGTTTCCCTTGATACTCAAACTCCATTCACCATAGGTATCATTTCGGACCTATATACAATTCAAGGGTCAATATAAGTGAAAGTAAGAAGTAAACAACCTTATCAGGTTGGATTTTCGTGTGCAGCCATTCCTGGCGTTGTGGATGTCATCTGCTGTCCTGCAGAGGGAAGATCAGAATTTTTACTGATGATTTCGCTCATGGCTTCCCTATGCCTCATAGCCCTGGGTTATGACGAGGGGTGGGGGGGGGGCTGAGCCCGGGACACACAAAAACAAGCCTCTGCGGCGAGATTCGAACTCACGACTGCCCGGCAGTAGCCGGTCCGAGACTTTGCTAAAAGACGCGCACATCCACAGCTGACCCCATTTTATCAATAAGATTGACCCAAGTCAATCTACATAAACCACGCTCCAATTTGTTATTGAACCATATACCCAATTCATATCAATATAAATATAATTTATTTAATTGATAACTCTAAATTATATTAAATCATTGGGTAGAAATACGAGCTGGTTGTTCTATCAGAATATTTCCAACTCTATTCACTCGTAATTAGGGAAATGTTACTCAGTCGGTTTTTCTCCTGCAAAAATCGTTATCCACTCGTCGTAAATCTCGATTTATCTCGACAATTCACGCTAACTACTAAGCCATAAAAACAAAGAAACCATGTCAAATGTTCCCGATTTTTCGCGGAAATTTGGAATTTGGACAAAAGTTTCATTTGACCCAGGGAAAAGACACGTGCATGTCAAACTTTTCCGTCCCGAGTTCCGACAAAATGGGACTTTTGAAGATAAATCCTTAAAAATCCTCGAGACGTCCGATTTGCTACGCCATGAAAATTAACTTTTTTGTGGTCAATTGGACCAAATTTATATTTTTCGGAAATCCAAGTGGAATTTTTTTCATCGTTCAATTTAAAAGAACTTGGCGAAGCATTTTATTACCTTCCATACTCTTTATTATGGAGTTATATAATTTATTAACATTTGTTACCTCTCATTATTTATAATAATTATTTATTATCATTAATTAGCATTTATAGTCTATTATTTTTACTTAATATTTGACTTATAATTACCTATTATTTATTATCTTTGAAAACGCCTACTATTATTTATTATTTACAAAAATCTACTACCTACTACAGCAGATTCCATTTAGAGCGATGCTCAAGAAACTGTGATAAATTATCACTATATCCGAAACGGAAAACGTTGCAAATTATTACACAACGGTTTATTATTTTTTATAAAGATCACCCGGCTGCGATGAACAGGGATTCTTCCGACCCTTCAGGGGAACAGGGTAGGTGGAAGAGAAGGGTTTAGGGGGTCCCAGTCGGTCGACGCTCGTTCCTCGTTCTGGGTCAGTATTTCACGAAATCGAAGGGGCAAAAATTAAAAAAGATCTAATTAAATTGGAAATTTTAAAGCATTTTAGAAATTCAGTAGTGCATGGGCCTTGGGAATTGTAAAGCTGAAAGATTGCCGCTTGAATCCTCAAAATCGAACAATAATTGCCAGAGAAAAATGAGGAAAACACGGGAAAACCCGTTTATTCAGTAGTTTTTCCCATTTTTCTTTGGCAATTATTAGTCGATTTTGATGTTTCCGGGGTCAATATTCCAGTTTTTCAATTCCCTGGGGCCGGGCACTAGTGAATTTCTAAAATTCTTTACAAATTCAAATTTAGGTACAATTTTTTTAAGTTTTCGCCCTTTTAATTTCGCAAAATACTGAACCGGAACGAGGAACGAATGGCGACCGACTGAAACCCCCTTAAGAGACTTTTTTTTTTAAATCCAAAGGTTTATAGTGAAAATAATAAACCATAAACACATAAATCATAAAATAATAGACCTCATAATAATAAATCATAGAAACCATAAAATGTATATAAATAATAAACCAAAGAACTCTCACTACATGCAGTATCGTTATAAAAGGAATTCTTTGTTCTCATTTTTTGTAACTTCTGAACACTTTATAATAGGTAACCTATTATTTATCACCTATGAGAATATCTTACCTACTACTTATTATTTACTCCTTGTAAACACCATGTTATTTATTCCGTATAGACACTTTATCACCTCCATCCCCTATTATGATTCTTACTCCCTATTATCGATTATTATACCTACCTATTACTACATATGACAATTTATTACCTACATATTATCACCCATAAACCTTTATTACCCACTTATTATTACCTATAAACATGCATTGCCTATCGTCCTCTTATGACATGACCTAATCTACAATTTGCCAGAGTACAACTTCAAAGTCGGGATCTTCTGGGTACCTGGTCTTATCAGGACTTCTCTAATCAAGCCATACGAAACTCGATATGATACCCTCAGAACGGCCTAGTTAAACCCTCATTCTGTCAACACCTGGTGATTTCCTCCGATATCCGGTGACTGAAGTTTAATTCCACACCCCATTGATCCGTGAATTCACGAATGAATGGAAATCGAGCGAATAAACCAAGCACTTCGTCGAAGGAAGAGTTAATTGGATGCTGGTTGTGGTAGGTATTCAGTTTCTTATTACACTGAAAACGGATTAACAAAAACCTGAAGATTATTTAGAGGTTATCGATTTCGCAATAATCAGTAGGCATCGGAAATGATGAGAACGTTTGTTGGAACGAGTGTATTCCAAAGGTTCCATATTCAATCTGACTTCAATAATGGTTTCAATCACAAACATAATATTTCTATACCGTTTTCTACGCTTGCTGGAACATGACTATAATATAGTTATTTATTCGGGATGTTATGCAACTAATATAAAATGGAAGCCCATTGATATGAACCACTTACCTTTGAAAGCAGCTCAATGTGCTCATCTTGCACTCCGTAAGTTTCTGAACTTCCTAAAGGATTTCTATTTTTTTTTTTTCTTAGCTAAGAGATCTTTATTGGTTCTTACTGATGATGACTACCTAACTAGGTAGTTATTATAGTCCTAAGTAGACTTAGGTAGTTAGTTATTTATAGTCCTTCATTTCCCCCTCTTCATTGATGCATATTAGTTTATTTTTTGGGTCTCAATTAGTCTGCGCGCTTTTTTCTTAATGATAACCTTCATTTTTGCACCTAATTCGAATACAAAAAACGTAAAAGATTACACAGCGATATTTATTCAAAATTTTGTTAATCTGACTGTACATAATAACGACCAAGAATATTTGTGAGAGAAATAATGTTTTACGAAAAGAGAGAAAAAGAGAACTGACAACTTGAATAACATCGAACTTTTTGACTGATTTCGAGAACAGTTACATTGAGCAGGTACCTACTATTGTATTCATCGATGATCATGAAAACTAAAATTTAATTCAATCACAAACCATGACGTGCGTCATAATGTTTTGATTCTACGATTCAACGTATAATTATCTATTTTGCTTCCGAGTCTACCAAGGTAGGGGAAGCTTTGTTTTCACTTTTCAAGGTTGAAAAGAAAAAATTTTCCAAAATCAAAATTTTCACTCGCGTTTTGCGTTCTAGACCTTTCTGAACAATTTTGGTTTCGTGTTTGTGTGTTTTTCATGAAATCCTTGTAACGAGTATAACCAATACCAAGTCATTGTCCGATTTCAATGAACTTTTCAGATTCTTTTCCAATTTGACTCGAACCCATGCACGACCCCCGCAGAAGTCAGTCCGAACCCCACCACTATAGAATCGCGCCCCACCACCCACGGCTACTCCGGGTCCCCAAAAACCATTGTGTGTACAGCCAGTTTATACATTTTTCATAATATTAAAAATATTATTTACAATGGTACTAAATTGATTGAAACAAGAGTATTCTAACAATGCAAGTGGGGGGAAAGTGTACTTTCCACGTAGGGCGTTTCAACTATTGAAAATGGGAAAAACGGAGTTTGTCAGCTCCTATGGACATAATGCACATGTACGTACATCTATCTTATTCAAAGGTTTAGCTCGTTCCTGGATTCAATGAAGTGTCGGTTTCATATCCAATAAGTGTTGGATGTATTCACGGTAGTGCACTACAAACTGCAAACTTGCATCGTTTACGCCGTCATAACAAAAGCGCTCAATTTGCATAATCGCGCTTCCAAACACACGTCGGTAAGCGCTCATCCGTTTATTTGCGCCGTTTAGGTAGGTCGGCTCTCTCATAAAAACGGACCTCCGTTCATTTGACCGTTCAAGCCGAATCGTTATACCCAACGCGCCTCATTGGTTTCAACGGGCATACTGATGAGAAAATCTCATCCGTCATTTTGGTCGGTCGCTACGGAAATTTTTAAAAATTTGCCAAAGCACGCACCGCTGGTCGTTTTGATTGCGGCAACCCGAAAGAGTGGTAGAAGTGAAATATCCGGCAAATCCCGAGTTTTATCTGATACAGTGATCCTGTGTCCCCTCTCAGAGGTACTCCGGAGGCAAATATTGGTCAAACTTTCGTGTTTGCAATCACGCTCAGGTTGAGTTGATTTTCCAAGTGAAATCTTCTGGAGAGGGAAATAGGCTTGGAGTATAACATTATGCGACTCGTTCACGCTTTTGTGGTCACGCCTTGCGGTCTGCGGGGCATATGAAGCAGGTGACACCGCTCCATAGGCTGTCGCTACTTCATAACTGCATCGTTTGGGATTTTATTCTGTAGAGAACTCAAAATTACGTTTCTCGCTGGCGAGTTCATACCGTCCATATTGTCGACGGGGCATGACTGCGATTTTCATTACGCGTTTTCACCCTCCTCGAAAATTGACACGATTCATCCAACCGTGGGTGGTATATGCATAGCTTGACATACGTGTAATGTCTGAATGTCACCGCAATCATCTTCCCTGCTTTGTGCTATAATCAGTGTGGTCCTTCGCGAACACCACGAGGAAAAAGCCAGGTTAGCTAACTTCTAAGTTTCTCTTTCTATTGGCTCTTTCTAAAGCAATAACAATGTCGAAAGAGAGGGAGTAAGGTGAAGACCATATGAGGGAATCCTCGAAAAGAATGTATCAACCTTGTAGCATGGCCATATGAGCGAACTTTTGAGCGGAGTTTCTATTGTTGCGACCTCATTTCAGAACAAAATCTCAACAAGGACACATTTTCAAGAAATTTTCCATTGTGCTGTATGATTAAATACCTAAACAAGTTTTTGGGACACAACATTCCACTGTGTAGTATTAAAAACGACTAGAATTGCCTATGTGGATGTGTAACCCGTTACCGGAGGGGTAAACAAATTTGACTCGTACCTATTATTTTTAAAAAATAACATTTTACCTATAGTTGCATCTGCAAGAGAATTACCGAATGACTTGTAAATTCACATGTAGGGCTGTAACAGGCTGGACGTAAGAACAGTGAGATAACTAGGGGTTTATATGAACTGCGAGCTTAAATGAGACGACGTACACTTGAAGTATATCACTATCAAACTAAGGAAAATAGCTTTTATTTTCTTATGAATGAGCTCAAATTCTGTAAACTGGGCCCCAGTACAGTCGTCCTCACAATTCACTATTGCAATATTGGGCGGAACAAGAAGAAGAATTTTTCACGAATTTTCAAAACCCAAAAATTTTGATTTAGGGTCGTTTTAAGCGGGAAAATTAATCACTCTGTACAGTGACTGTCAATTGGGTGTCGGTTTCTCAATCAGGTTTTGGGTGGCAAAGTTCTTGGGAGGTATAGGCAGGTATACGCTATCCAGGACGTCCTTGAAACTACTTTTAGTCCTAGAATGCTCCCCTTAGTGGCGTTCAATGATCGTCAGCATCCAAGCAAATTGATCTATATCAATATGTATATATATATATCTATTAAATATCCCAACTTGAAATTTGTGTACCGTTTTGGTCATTGACGTTGATACATGTTTAATCTTTGGATTTTCTATTGGAAATCCAAAACAATTATCATGTTCTGTCGTTTTTAGATGAATCACTTAAGTATTCAATCAATAAGAATAAACTCCAACACATTAAAATTACTAGATTTGAGGTTCGTATCTTAGTAATTGGTACCAGTAATAAACAATCATTAAGTAAATAATCGTTTTCTTTAAACAACACCTACAGCATTAGTTAATGTATCCTCCGCTAGGGCAAGTAAAACATTTTTCCCTTGAATCACCTGCATCGCATTATCTCAAGCTTTTCCAAAATAGGTAACTAAGCTTATCTCACATGATTCAAAGGAAAAACGGTATATTATCCCCAGCGGAGGATACATGAACTAATGATGTATGTGTGGTTTGGACGCTTGTGTAAATAATACCTTCGACATCAATGAATTCTGACGATATTAATTTATAAGTTAGGTTGTAGGTCGAACAAAGCTAGTAATCGAATCTTCCTGATAAGTTACTTGGACATTAGTGATTTATTCTTGATTCGTACTGAATAGACCTAATTGTATGAGTATGGATGAATACTAATATTTTCGAACGCTGTATTCATGATAAGTGTAAATGTATTTTACAATTCTATAACGTAAACATCGTCAAGGTATTCATGGAGTTGAACTAAATTGCTATGTAATTGAGATATAACAATTAGATCCTAAAACGAGATCTGAAAGAGAACAAGGACTAATCTGAGAGCTATAAAGCTGGGAGTTCTTGTTCTTCATCCAGATCGAGGAATCCAGCAAGCGATAACAGGAAGGAAATGCCGAGTGTTTCAGCTTACATTCAGGGTATCTTTAGATCTATCCAATTCAAAAGATGTTGCGAGCTATTCCGTGTTAAGAGAGTTCGGATAGAAGAAGCATGAAAGGAAATTCCGTTAGAAGGAACGGTTTAACACACTATTGTCGCGTACGGAACATTTCTGGACCCCTTTTGATTGTATTTATATTGCCTACATAGATATTTATTGGTGGTGCTCCGGAAATAACCAATATATCTAATTATGATGTGATATGAAACATGGGTAATGGGAATTGATTATTGCTTCCGAGTCTACCAAGGTAGCGGAAGCTTTGTTTTCACTTTTCAAGGACGAAAAAAAAATTTCTCCAAAATCAGAATTTCCACTCGCGTTTTGCGTTTTAGACCTTTCTGAACAATTTTGGTTCCGTGTCTGTATGTCTGTGTGTCTGTGTGTCTGTCTGTCTGTGTGTCTGTCCGTCTGTCATGATTTCCTTGTAACGCGCATAACTATACGAAGTTATCGTCCGATTTCTATGAAATTTTCAGGGATTGTGCGGGTTGGTGTGTAGACGATCCCCTATGAAAATCATCATCCCCGGACTGATAGAAGCGACTGCGCATGCGCAAACGTGAATTCCTTGTAACGGCCATAACTTCTACATTTTCCATTCGATTTCAATGAAATTTTCAGGGATGTTACAGATTAGTATTTAGATGGTCCCCTATGAAAATCGCCACCTTCGGACTGATAGTAGCTACTGCACATGCGCAAACGTGAATTTCCTTGTAACGGTCATAACTTCCACATTTTCCACTTGATTTCGATGAAATTCTCAGGGATTATGTGGATTAGGTTGCAGATAGTCCCCTATGAAAATCATTGTCCCCGGACTGATAGTAGCCATTGCGCATGCGCAAACGTGAATTTCCTTGTAACGGCCATAACTTCTACAGTTTCCATCCGATTTCGATGAAATTCTCAGGGATGTTACAGATTAGTATTTAGATGGTCCCCTGTGAAAATCACCACCTTCGGACTGATAGTAGCTACTGCGCATGCGCAAACGTAAGTTTCCTTGTAACGGCCACAATTTCTACATTTTCCATCCGATTTCAATGAAATTTTCAGGGATGTTACAGAGTAGTGTTTAGATGGTCCCCTATGAAAATCACAGAGAATTGTTTATTATAGAGGGATTCATTCATAGAGGGATGGTCTCCTGTGAGAATCTCAAATCCCATTAATTGCAGGTTATCGGTAGCTCAGAGGATAAAGTCTTGGTTTGAGCTCCTAAGGTCGCGGGTTCGAAACCCAGCCGAGGCTATGTATTTTTTTGATCCAATCACATACACCTACTCACTTAATTTTTCATCCGAATTTGATGACATTTTCTAGCATTGTCCAGAATAGCGTGTAGATGGTCCCCTATGAGGGTAGTGGTACTTAGAGATTGGTGTTTTGAGATTAACTACTATGCATCGGATCATCTATACAATCGGGTTATGGATACGAGGAAGCTATGTGCCACACCCACTTGGCAGACGTTTTTTGAATTACGATATCTTCATTATTTTGGAGTAATCGCTATGCTTATTGTATCCCAGTTGAATAAAAGTTGTTAATGCCAAATTCTGACTTGTTGTGCTTCAAGTGATCTCACCACTAACGGTGATGTTCAAAATTTCATCTTCAACTCTTCTACCTAGAGACCTTCGAATAAATCGAGCGATCTAGGTAAGAAGTGAGTATCAAAGAGATAAGAGCTTGAGAATAGGATTGGACTTGGTCTTCGTGACACAGGACCCTTCCCCCTCTCAGGAGTCCATCAATCGGCGCTACCGACGACAGTCTTCTTGATCAACTGATAGCTTATTTCATCACACTATTACGCCCTTTGTTGCTCTTGTTTCGTGCCACGTGCCCTCTTTCACCTGTCATGCCATACCTATAATCTCAATCATTCTCATCATTAGCTCTCATTCGCGCCATTCATGCGGACTTACTTCCATCGGGGGCGCCGGAGGATCTCTGGCCATCCACCTTTACCAGGAAGCAAAAGTTCCAGCAAAGTTTTCTCCCGGTAAGAGCTTTTATTTATCCAACCTTCATCAAGTCGATTTTCCTCATCATTCAACATCATCATCATCAGGGCTTCAACGTTAGTCGATTTTAATGTGTTTCTTTTATAAGAGAAATTGTTCAATTTCTAAATGTTATTCATTTCGCTCGTATTTTGTTTTCTTTTACATCAAATTCACTCGCAAAATTCATTCATCAATTCAGGTCCTTCGAAAAATTCTTAATCAAATTCAGCAGCGCCTGTGGTTCATAGGTAGTTAATTGGAAATTGGAAATTTCGCTTAATTTCCCCTGCACCTATCCAGGGGGAGCAGCAAGCTGTTCTTCAATCTTTGCCGACCTGTATCAAACTACCCCTTTCGCATGTTTGAGAATTTTTACTGGAAACAGATCGAAACTATCCCGGTCAATTGTAGTACAAGTTTCTATCCTTCCTTCAAGGGCTTTCGAACTCTGCGGAATCATTTCATGTGTTCTTGTCTGCAGCTCATCAGTGGATGAGTGCTCCTCAAATTGCACTTCTCTGAGGCATCACTCTTCAGCAAACTGATCTTCCTTCTAATTTGTGGTTATTTGCCGCTCTTTTCCAGAACGCCCTTCCGTGTCACCACCAACTCCTGTTTCTGGTAGAATTATACAGTCACCGTGTGCCTGATTGAGTCGAGCTGTCCGGTGGTTTGGGAAGAAGAAGACATTTTTTCTGCCTTTGATACCCCGAAAGTTGTCGGACGTTTTGATCTTGTCACATCACCCTGGTCAGATCTGTCCTTATGCAAAATTTTTATTTTCTATTTTCACCTACCTAACTACTCTTTCATGGTATAAACATGGAAAGTTTCTTTTTTCGAGTATTCGAATATAGAATTTTTAAATTATTATTTATCTAAACAATATTAAGAGGAGCTGCTCGTTCTTTCATAGGTACTTTCTAGAAACACCTAAAATATTTTTCCCCCTAAAACTTTCATTTGAAATTGTAGAAAAGGCCGAAATTTGGCAGGATCTAAATTTCGTTCAAATGCATTGACGAAAAGAGTAATTGGTTTCTCAGAGAGCCCCTTTGTTTCATCAACAGTTCTGAATAAATATAGATATGAATATATCAAATTTGCTCACCTATCAGTTCGTATTTCTTGTCTTCTCTTTCTCTGATGAGAGGGCCTCCACTGTCACCCTGAAACGTTCAGAATATGTCATTAATAACTGCAATTTACAGAAGTAACTACTCAAATATTAGTTATGTGTAATATTAGTATCAGTTATATTATTAGTATTAGTATACTACTAGTATTAGTTATGTGTACCTATTTAAAATAATCGTTATTTCACCAACTCATTGAAAATAGATAAAATAACCCTTGGCTGGATCTGGTTTCGAATTTCTTACATTCATAAATAACACAATTGCAAAATTATTTCCGATTTATGTCAATTTCCAGGATTTTCTGTATACCTACCTAATATTATCAGTTTCCCTTCTGATCGGAGAGCTATGGAATTCATCGGCAACTACACTCTGAAACCTACTTTTAACTACCTCCAGGATGGAACAAAATCTGGTGACTACATCGTAATAGAGAAATTAAGTTTCTTACTGTTGGTCCTATGGAGATGAAATTTGTATGGGACCGTCCACGAGATACCTCAAAATTGGATGATATTGTGACATAAGTACCCAGTTTTGCCCGGGGTGAGGAGTTGGACCTTTTTCTTGAGCGCACTCATAATGATCAATTTGGAGGACCTATAGGTGTACCTGTACACCTATTTTCTGGAAATTTGACCAAAACCAGACAATATTTCTACAATAATATTTTTCAACTCAGAAATCAGATTCTTTCTTCGACAGACAGACAAACAGACCCTAGACAGAAAATGACCCTAGATCATCCAAAAACCTAGGAAACGAAAAACGCATCGAACAAATTTGTGATTTTGGAGACCAAAGTGTTGTTGATCCGTTCCACAACTACAAATTAATACAATTTTGATCGTAGAAGCAGATTTGATGAATCAATATTGTAGTGATGTGACAAGAAGACGGGGGCATTGATGGTGATCTAGCAGAACTGATCATGTTCTGATGGAAGAAGCATAATTTGTTTTTCTCCGGGAGTGGGGAACCTCTTTAAGAGCGAAGGGGAAGTTTAACCCCAACAGTGTTGGGCTCACCGTTTTGGGCCTACCAACTAAAACTTCACTCCCTCTGCTTGAGACTCACCCCGGAACCACTTGTACAGTATTACTTCAGGGTGAACCCTTTTTTGTGCCAAAAGGCTGCTCCTGCGTCTGCTCTCAAGTCCAATCTCTCCATCAATAATCGAGGGAGATAGAATAATTATTCTATTCCTCATATACTCATGAAAAAGAATCATACTAATCCCGATACATCCCCATTAAATGTTTCTAATCGTATATTTGTATTTTCAAATGAATTCACCTGGCACGAATCTTTCATTCCTTCTTCGTATCCTGCGCACATCATATTTTCTGAGATCACTTTGGCGCTGTAGCTCGTGTTCGTTTTGCAATCATCGTTGGACATGACCGGCACTTCAACTTCTTGCAGGATACACGATGGTTTGCCTTCTTCTTTCAGCGTTCCCCATCCAGTCGCTACAGCTCGAACACCTTCGTATTTCTCGTCTGAAAGTTTCATTGAATTAATGAGTAAATTTGTGTTTATTGCGATTCATAGAACCATACCTATCTGGGTGTTTCAACATACTGATTGAAGTTTGAATAAAACGGACGCTTCGAGTGGAATTTTTCAAAATTTCATGTAGGGGAAAATAGAGTACCTCCGGTTGGTTTTGGTTTATTATTTTCAATAATGAACCTTTGGAATTGACCAAGAAAAAAAATTGTTGGTTTACGTTTCAAGGTACGTAGAATCCAAAAATCGAATAAATGTTTGGCCGTCGGTACGGCGGACGGTACGTATGTGGACTTTATTTGGGGTCTAGTTGTACACCAAAGCTTTCGGTTTATGTAGGTCACTTCTAAGGGCTATAAAATAAGTTTCGACATTTTGAAAACGCCCTAACTCAAAAGTTTTGATATGAAGGTATTGTTTTCCCATCAATTTAAGATAGTATTGAATTTTGAGTATTTTTAGAGACCACTCGGAGCTCTGTAGGACAAACTGATCGCTCCCTACGAGAACTTAAGGATTGGACTTACGATAAATCAGATACACGAGTGTGAATCGCAAAAGAGGCCTACTTAATCTCCGATCAAATTTTAGCTGACCGAAATGTGATCGACGTTTTTCTTCACGTCAGTTCTTCGAACTGAGTGTGTAGCGTTTATTTCCTTCAAACAAAGTTGATTGTGAAGTAGGTATGTGGCAGGTAGGTAGTGCATATGGTTGGCCATAGTGGCAAAGCCGTGTTCTTTGCAGACGATTGATGCATATAGACTACTAATAAACTGTGTGATAATTTGCAGCGTTTTTATTTGGATGTCTTGCTTCAAACTAGCATGTGGTCGGAGATATAAACGGCCTAAAGTTCACAACTTTCCCTTAACTTCTACGAATCTGGGATGCACCATGAAAGTAGTAAACCGAACTAATAATCATGGTATCGAGTTCCGAGAGTGCACACAACGGAATTCGACTAAAAACTTGAGAAGCGATTCACAATAATGTACAAAATATGTGTGGAATTACCAAGGTTTGTGGGAAGGCAGATTGGTCTGATGGTGTCCGTCAGAGGAACTTTGTCGTTCAAACGGAGAACGGCGATGTCGTTGTCGAAATTCGTGAAGCTGAAGTCACCAACGAAAGCTCTGATGACGAATCTGGTCTCCGGTTTGCTGGGTGTGTTGCATCTGTCGTGTTCCCCCAAAGTCACTTTGATCATGAACCACATGAACCTGCTGAGCAAACTGCAATGGATTATACTGGCATTCTAAGGCATTCACAGTGCGTCGTTACTATTCTTACGCTTACACGATCGTAAGCTCCAAACAGTTTATTTACTTGCTCCATAGTGTGCTTTGGTATTCATTTATTTGTGAGTGTAATGAAAAAAAGTAAGAGTAAAAAGTAAAAAAAAAGAAAAAAAGTAATAAGTAAGAGTATGTAGTAAAATTATGAGTAAAGAGTAATACAATATTATCTCAATGACGTAGCATAGACGCTAGGTAGGGAAAACGCCAAAATACAAATGTTAGGAAATCACGATTTTCTGAGGTACCTAGCGTTTCCGAGTGAGCTCACCCAATCAATCCGATAGTGTTCAAGTTTCTGTTACTCTTCTACTTAGACTGATATCCATGGATTTTAGTTTGATCCAATAGGTTTAAAATTATTTCCAACAATTTAAAAGAATACGAATTTCCAGAGTGGCTTATTGCTCCTTCAATCAGACAGTCTTTTCTTCTGCGTTTTTCCAATATACCTGTTTATTTTTATGTTATTCGACCTGATTCCTTTTTTATCTCAAGAGGTTTCCCGTGCATGTCTCAATTTTGGTTTATTATTTTCAATAATGAACGTTTGGAATCGACCAAGAAAAAAAAATTTTTAACACCCTCTCAAAATTTGATGGTTTACGTTTCAAGGTACGTAGAATCCAAAAATCGGATAAAAATTTAGCCGTCTGTACGCCGTACACGGCACTTTTGCCACTTAGCATTTACCGATTTTGATGAAAATTGGTATGTTGGCTCCATTTGGGGTCTAGTTGTGCCCCGAAGATTTAGATTGATGTAGGTCAGTTCTAAGGGTTCCAAAATCCATTTTGAAATTTTGAAAACGCCCTAACTCAAAAAATTTCGATATGAAGGTATTGTTTTTTCTTCAATTTAGGATTCTATAGAATTTTTGGAATTTTTTGAGACCAAGCAGAGCTCTGTAGGACAAACCGTTCGCTCGCTACGTGAATTTAAGTGTTTTACGTACGATAAATCAGAAACACGGGTGTGAGTCGCAAAAGAGGCCTAATCTCCGTTCAAATTTTAGCTGACCGAAATACGATCGACGTTTTTCTTCCAGTTGGATGGTTGTTGGCTTTGCAGACGAGTGATCCATAGAAAAACAATAAACCATTGTGTAATAATTTGCAGCGTTTTACCATCATTTTGTTCGGGCTCTAAAACGTAGAGACTGATAATTTATCGATGTCGCACTGGCTCATAAGTTTAAATAGAATAAATTTGAATTCGGGAACTTTACTCCTCCAACTCTACTCATATCATCACATTTTTGCTTCCGAGTCTACCAAGGTAGCGGAAGACTTGTTTTCACTTTTCAAGGTTGAAAAAAAAATGTTCTCCAAAATCAAAATTTCCACTGGTATTTCACATTTCAGACCTTCCTGAACAATTTTGGTCTGTGTGTCAGACACAGACAACGCCTGTGTGCCAGTTTGTTTCTGTATTTGTCATGAAATCCTGGTAACAGCTATTATAACACTTACATTTTTCATCCGAATTTGATGAAATTCTGTAGGATTGTTCTAATTGGCGTGTAGTTTCCTACGAAAATCGTTGCCCCAGACTGATATTAGCCACTGCGCATGCGCAAACGTGAATTCCTCGTAACAGCCATACCAAACTTCCTTATTTCTCATCTGATTTTGACGACATTTTCAAGGACCATGCGGATTGAGGTGTAAATGGTCCCCTTATGAGGGTAGGCCAAGGTACTTGGAGATTGATGTTATGAGAATAACTACTATGCGTCGGATCATCTATACAATCGGGTTAACGATACGAGGAAAACTACAGTCCGTGCGTGGGGCAAATTGCTTCAACGTGAACGAAATAAGTGTAATCGATGGTTATTTTCTGATTTCACATAGGAATCTAGGTCTGATGAGACGTCTTGAAAAGGGTGGTTAAAACTTACATGTGATCTTTGTGCGGGGTGCGGAGGTTAATTGAGTGTTTTACAAGGTTATCTTGCGGGGTTCAGGTTGCTGTATATGGCTGCGCCAATTGCAGTGGTTTTGCAGCTATTCTAGCTTTTCGGTCCATTATTTTCAATAATGAACCTTTGGAATCGACCAAGAAAAAAATTATTTATCACCTATTCAAAATTTGTTGGTTTACGTTTCAAAGTACGTAGAATCCGAAAATCTAATAAAAATTTGGCCGTCCGTCTGCCGTCTGCCTGACGCGGCACTTTCCTCAGTTACCATTTGGTATTGTTTACCAAATTTTTTAATTTTATTAAAAATTTAAAATTAATTTTAAATTAAAATTAAAAATTAAAAATTAAAATTTATTAATTAATTTATTAAATTAAATTTAAATAAAATTCAATTTAAATAAAATTAATTAAATTAATTAAAATTAATTAATTTTATTATTTAAATAAAATTAAAATAATTAAATAAATTTAAATTTAAATTAAATTTATTAAATTAAAAATTTAAAATTAATTAATTTTAAAATTTTATTTTATTTTTTTTACCAAATTGTTCAATTACCGATTTGGTATTGTGCATAAATATTTATGTGCAGAAAATCAATTGTAGTGGTGAAATATTTTTTCCAAATATTGTGGCGATTGCACACCTGCTCACCATTTTCAAGATAATTAAGTAGGTACTGATTGACAGCATGAGACCTACAAATTTTGCCAAAGTTATCAATTCCCAATGATCAAACAATAATAACCACTGATAATATGCAAACGTACCTGAAAGTAAATGGGATGCTTCTGTAGAAAAGAAAAGATGTCCATTCCCATAAAATTACTAATGAAAACAAATAAATTTAACGAAGAAATGAATGGCAGTTTCCTGTCATCAGAGACATGAAGATCGAACGAGGCGCGACCTGTTGAGAGAGGCGTGGAAGCCTGGTGGCAGGGAGCAGGACGCGGACGCGCCCTAGCGGCGGACCGGCGAACGGACGATAAGACACAGGAGTCTCGCTAGAGGGCAGTGCAGGATGAAGGCAAAAGGACTCTCCTGAGTGTCCCACACGACGGAAATTTACTCGGTCATTCAGATTTGACAGAACTAATCAAGCTTAACATGGTAATACTACTGACTGGCCTTAACTGACTAGTGCAAGCTTCAACCCCTAAGGATTCACAAAGGAGTTATAACTTATTCCATTGTGAAATCCAAATTTTTTTTAAACCAGATTGAAATATAGAGGAAGAACCTCTTATCAATCTCTGCCAATTTAGAGAGAACATCATAAAAAAGAAAACTGACTACTATAAATTTATTCTGGAAATTACAATCATTAAAAAGGGGAAATTAATACCAAAGAGGCTACACTGAAGTTCCATTCAACATGCATACCAGAAGTTCCTGTTTACTGCTGAACCTCCAGTCCAGATTCCTGTTCTGTTTCACTGAGTTAATAGCTGAAGCTCCATTCCAGACTATTCTTCGAAGTTCCTGCTGAAATCCCTACAGAAGGGTGAATCAAGATTTCTACCAGAAGTTCCTGCTTTGTTAATTTTTCTGAGTCATAGTTGAAGCTCCAGTCCAGATCACTTCAAGAAGGTCCTTCTAACATCTCTACTCAAAGGTGGAATTCAAAGTCCTATCAGAAGTTCCTGCTTCCCACTGGGTTCACAGCTGAAGTTCCAGTCCAGATTACTACAAGGAGTTCCAGCCAACATCTTCCCTGAAGTTCCTGTCAGATGCCGATATAACTTTCCAAGAAGCTAGGATAATTAAATGATAGGGTCTGATTTGTTAGAATAAGTTTCTTCCTATCAAGGTACCTTGTTAAGTTAAAAAAAAATAAAAAATAAAAAAAAAAAAATAATAATAATAAAAAAAAAATAAAAAATAAAGAAAACCAACAGGAAAGAGAAAGTGCCATTTCCAGGAAAAGGATTTAGTGGCTGGTTGTATGGGGAGGTTTTTGGAGACCAGTAGTAGTCTGCGTTCTCTCTTTCCTGGCTGGGAAGTATTTCGACGGTTTTTTCCATAACCCTTAAAAAACCGTTACATGGCGCCCGAACTAAAATTTTATTATTGGAAATTGTTATTGTTATTGTTTTTCAAAGTTCTATTATTTAACAAAAATCTAAAACTAAGATATAATTAAAATTAAAAGAGATGGAACGTCAAATTGAAAATTTATTGGCTCAAATCCGGGAAATAAAGGAGGATTACCGGATTTTGCATGATACAATCCAAGGCCAACAGCAAATAAATGAGGGGACAGTCAGGGATATGTTTGAAGCTAGGATGAGTGCCATGGAGGGGTCAATGATAGAAATCAAGAGAGAAATAGTGGATAGGAGAGGAAGCATGCCATTAAATAGTACTGCATTAGGTGGTGGAAATACGAATTATCAAAGTGGAATCGATTTGGCAGAATTCATAATAAACGAATCATTAAAAAGAGAAAAAATTATATTCACAGAGGCAGCATTCCCAACTCCCCAAACTTTCATCCGTAGAATCAAGGAACTTTATCCGAGTATCGAACAAAATTCCCGCTTTAAAATAATTCTATCAAAATCATTTGAAGGCAATCAATGGTGGGAAAATATAAGGGACAATTTAACCAATTGGGAACAATTTGAAAAGGCATTTTTGGAATTTTATTGGAGTGATGCAACTCAGGAAAAATGGGAAAATAAAATAAATAATTCAGCATTTAATTATTATAAAGATGGAGATAAAAAGACTTATGCAATGAAAATGTACAACGTTGGTAAAGAATTGGGATATTCAACAAAACTGCTGGTAAGAAGACTGCTGCGACACTTCTCCATAAATCCACTATGCTGTCTGTACATGGGACCAGTCACGACCCTTCAAGAATTAATTCAGTTATTAGAAACAAATGATAACATCAGAAGAAATACACCAGTCAACGACAGAAATCAGCAATGGGATAACCAGCACACAGAAGACCAGCAAGGGCAGAGGCAACATCAGCAACAGAGAAGAGACGACAACGAGACAAGAAATGATACCACATCAAATATAAATACGGTGAAAATTTTTGTGAATGAAACAGAACACAATATAAATAATATCCCACATGAAACAACTGAAGAAATTCCGATAAGAGCACATAAGAGCAACCTAGAGGATAGACCATGGCATCAATGGATTCAATCAACAGAACCGACAGGACTTACTCAACAACAAATACAACAAAATATAAGAAAAAATAGATACAGAAAACTAAAGAGAGTAAATCAAAATAGAACATTTTCATCACTCAACATAGGGGATTTGGTGCTCATCGATCAAACAGCTATCAGCAAGGCATCAAAGAAAATCATGGTTAAATTACCACCTCGTAGAGAAGGACCATGGAAAGTAGTGCAGATATGTGGAAGAAATAGGTACGTCCTTGCAGATACTAATACTGGAAGAATCCGAGGAACATTTCACATCAACCAACTTTATCCATACAAACGTCAAAAACATAAATGGCTAGACAAACCAGAAAATTTAATTAAAGAAAAAAGAGAGGTGATAGCACAAGAATGGTTTGGCAGTTCACCATCGGGTGTGGCGAGGTGGGGCCACATCCAGGGGGGAGGGATGGGGGGTGGGGGAGTCTTTAAACCTTCTGTCTCCAAGTAGGGACCCTACCTCCAGGGATGTCTTGCCCACATGCCCTGCAAAGTCGTGATCGGACTTTGGGGATAGAGTAGATCCTATACTATACTATTGGTTTGGTACATAACTAACCCCTTGTCTTCAGGAGATGATCCGACTCTTCCACTCAAAACATTGCTTGCAAAGTGCCCTCGAAGGTACGCTCAGCGGTAATGGAGTATAGAGATTGGACGTGACACTCTAGATTGCTTAACACCCTAGACCCGCAGGGTGGCGACTAGGTGCACTAATCTGTTCCTCTCGCAGATGAACAGAAGGCGGGGGTACATGGCCAAACAGTAGTCTCCTACCCAATCATACCTAAATCATTTGCTTGTAGTTCTATTTTTCTCAATGTTCCCTAAATTATTGCATGTTGCTGCTTATTTGCGTTTCTTATTTTTTATGCATGTGAGGCTCCAAAATTTGGTCCCATGCTTGTTTGGGGGCGGGGAGTGTGGCGATTGCACACCTGCTCACCATTTTCAAGATAATTAAGTAGGTACTGATTGACAGCATGAGACCTACAAATTTTGCCAAAGTTATCAATTCCCAATGATCAAACAATAATAACCACTGATAATATGCAAACGTACCTGAAAGTAAATGGGATGCTTCTGTAGAAAAGAAAAGATGTCCATTCCCATAAAATTACTAATGAAAACAAATAAATTTAACGAAGAAATGAATGGCAGTTTCCTGTCATCAGAGACATGAAGATCGAACGAGGCGCGACCTGTTGAGAGAGGCGTGGAAGCCTGGTGGCAGGGAGCAGGACGCGGACGCGCCCTAGCGGCGGACCGGCGAACGGACGATAAGACACAGGAGTCTCGCTAGAGGGCAGTGCAGGATGAAGGCAAAAGGACTCTCCTGAGTGTCCCACACGACGGAAATTTACTCGGTCATTCAGATTTGACAGAACTAATCAAGCTTAACATGGTAATACTACTGACTGGCCTTAACTGACTAGTGCAAGCTTCAACCCCTAAGGATTCACAAAGGAGTTATAACTTATTCCATTGTGAAATCCAAATTTTTTTTGAACCAGATTGAAATATAGAGGAAGAACCTCTTATCAATCTCTGCCAATTTAGAGAGAACATCATAAAAAAGAAAACTGACTACTATAAATTTATTCTGGAAATTACAATCATTAAAAAGGGGAAATTAATACCAAAGAGGCTACACTGAAGTTCCATTCAACATGCATACCAGAAGTTCCTGTTTACTGCTGAACCTCCAGTCCAGATTCCTGTTCTGTTTCACTGAGTTAATAGCTGAAGCTCCATTCCAGACTATTCTTCGAAGTTCCTGCTGAAATCCCTACAGAAGGGTGAATCAAGATTTCTACCAGAAGTTCCTGCTTTGTTAATTTTTCTGAGTCATAGTTGAAGCTCCAGTCCAGATCACTTCAAGAAGGTCCTTCTAACATCTCTACTCAAAGGTGGAATTCAAAGTCCTATCAGAAGTTCCTGCTTCCCACTGGGTTCACAGCTGAAGTTCCAGTCCAGATTACTACAAGGAGTTCCAGCCAACATCTTCCCTGAAGTTCCTGTCAGATGCCGATATAACTTTCCAAGAAGCTAGGATAATTAAATGATAGGGTCTGATTTGTTAGAATAAGTTTCTTCCTATCAAGGTACCTTGTTAAGTTAAAAAAAAAAATAAAAAATAAAAAAAAAAAAATAATAATAATAAAAAAAAATAAAAAATAAAGAAAACCAACAGGAAAGAGAAAGTGCCATTTCCAGGAAAAGGATTTAGCGGCTGGTTGTATGGGGAGGTTTTTGGAGACCAGTAGTAGTCTGCGTTCTCTCTTTCCTGGCTGGGAAGTATTTCGACGGTTTTTTCCATAACCCTTAAAAAACCGTTACAATATAAATTGTTAATGGCTTCATTTGGGGTCTAGTTGTGCCCCGAAGTTTATGGTTGATGTAGGTCACTTTTAAGGGTTTAAATTTTGAAGACGCCCTAACTCAACAAATTCTGATATAAAGGTATTGTTTTTCCATCAATTTAAGATAGTATTGAATTTTTAGAGACCACACGGAGCTCTGTAGAACAAACCGTTTGCTCCCTACGAGAAGTTAAGGGTTGGACTTACGATAAATCAGAAACGCAAAAGAGGCCTAATCTCCGTTCAAATGTTAGCTGACCGGAATGCGATCGATGTTTTTCTTCATTTTGGTTGGTGGTAACAATGGCGAAGCCGTGTTCTTTGCAGACGAGTAATCTATACGTATAGAAAAATAATAAACATTTGTGTAATAATTTGCAGCGTTTTATTTCAGATTTTGAAAAGGTTCCTGACATTTCGATAGCGAATGTCCAGAAAGGACGTACCTGTTTCTTGTACCTACATGATCACTCGGTTTTGTAGCGATATATTAGAGTTGAGTAGTAGATATCATAATTGAGAGCATCGGAAGTCTCTTCATCATCAAATCTTGATGAAATCTTCAAGAAATGTTGAACTAATCAAGCATACGTCAGTTGAGGGTGTACCTGAATAACACTTTAGTACTTTAGCACAATCCAATAAAGTTTATGGACTATAATTGGAGGTAGAAGAAAGGGATTGACATCTCTCAATATGAAGTTACTGAAAACTCCTAATGTAACATAGATTTCTTAATATAGAAACTAATAGATCAACCTGAGTTCTGTGGGACCATTCAATTATTCCTTATGCGATCTATTCGCCGTTAGGGTGCAGTAAGAGACTGCTCTTTCTTTTCGTTTTGATATTCTCATTCTCGTCCCTCACCTCAGCGTCATTTATTAGCAACTAAGATCAAAAATTGATTATGAAGGCTCCTTTAAGTGTTGGATAATGATATATCGGGTAAGTTGGTACTTCCTGGCCTGAATCCATCCATTGCATAGAATCCAACGTCAGTTTGTGGATTTGTTTGTTTCCCCAAACATCACAGCTAGTATATTATTTACTACTTTCCAATTGTGTTCCTTCAATTTGATTTTACCGACGATGTATCGCAACAAAAGCGCCTAGTACTAGAGTTACTAACAAATCTATTGAAATAGTGGCATTAAAAGGAAAATTTAAATAAGTATCAGATTCAATAACCAATTTCAATTGTATAAAATTTACTTACCTATTTTTATACCCTATTTTTTTCATTCTTAATGAGATAGAATGACCCAACCCGAACTGCATTCCGTCATTGAAACAAAATCTATTGATTATGATTGGAAGACAATGAATCGAGGTTTACGACCGAAGAGCAAAAAACGAATTGCTTGTTTGATTATTTCAATACTGTTTCGTTTGATTTAAACAGCTTTCACGGGATTGAGTGTTGTTGTTTCACTTGCCAGTTTTTAGATTGACCAAATTTTACAAGATACCAACGAACTTGATTCCAGGAATTAAACACGTCACCTAATTGGTACTAATATTTTATTTGGCCAAAAAGAGCACTGAATTGACAAATTCAGTTGGTGTTTGGTGCATAACTCGAATAATTCAAACACTTGATAGTAACTCTAAACTTCTATGAAATATTCCTTTGTCAATTAGGATTTGGGCTGAAAAAGTAAGTTAACTGAGTTTACATAGAGTTGAAGCGGATAGGTCCTGATTTGTTAGAACTAGAACTTTTTCAACTAGGAGAACTGCAGAACATGATTCTACAGGGGAACTGTTTCAAAACTAATTTACTATGTTTCCCCAATAGTAAATGTTCAAGGAAGATTCGAAATAAGAATAATTATGGTTCTGCCTCCTTCATAATCTTTGAGATGATAACCTTTGGAGGTCGAATCAATGACAGTGCAGCTCAGGCATTCAGATCTCATCAGAGGTTTTTTCTATAATATAGCTATTTATTATACAGAGGTTTTTCTATAATATATATATATATATTATTTTTCCTATATTATAGGAAAAACGCTGCAAATAATTACTCAAATGATTATCATTTTTCTATATAGATTATTTGTCTGCAAAGAACACGGCTTTGCCATTGTTTCCACCAACCAACATGATCGCATTCCAGTGAGCTAAAATTTGAACGGAGATCAGTCCTCTTTTGCGATTCACACTCGTGTTTTTGATTTATCCTAAGCCCAACCCATAAGTTCACGTAGTGAGCGAACGGTTTGTCCTACGAGGCTCCGCGTGGTGTATAGAAAATTCTAAAAATTCAATTCTATTTTAAATTGATAGAAAAACAATACCTTTTTTCAAAATTTTTGAGTTAACACTTTCACTGCGAGACTAGAACACCCTACTTTGGCCTCCGGCGGGAGATAATTTTGTCTGAAATTCGACAGTGGAGCTTAGTTTTTAGCTATTTATATACTACTTGAAATGAATGGTTTTTTATGGTTTTTATTGCTTGTTGTCATATGTCATGACCCGCCACTCGGCAAAGACTCGGGGTATGCAAGACTCAAGCGAGCAGCATGAGGCCCGTCATGTCATATGACCACACCCGCCAGAGACGAAACTCTTCATGCTGTCATATGACATGATCCTTACTGAAAGTGTTAAAGCGTTTTTAAAATTTCAAACCTTATTTTTCAACCTTTAGGAGAGATCTACATCAACCAAATTCTTCGGGGCACAACAAGACCCCGAGTGGAGCCTACCTACCAAATTTCATCAACATCGGTCAATGCTAACGGAGGAAAGTGCAGCGGCGGACGGACGGCCAAATTGTTATTAGATTTTTGGATTCTAGATACCTACATTGAAACGTAAACCAACAATTTTGAGGGCGGG
The DNA here is from genome assembly GCA_009739505.2 of Apolygus lucorum. Taxonomy (NCBI): domain Eukaryota; kingdom Metazoa; phylum Arthropoda; class Insecta; order Hemiptera; family Miridae; genus Apolygus; species Apolygus lucorum. Next base: position 26,529,575 of record CM019177.2, on the reverse strand, counting down.
TTAAATAAGTTTTTTTTCTCGGTCAATTTCAAAGGTTCATTATTGAAAATAATAAACCAAAATTGTATGAATTTTTTTATCAGCCACATTAGATGTGCTCTTCCGAGCAGACTGACCCTAAATTTTCATACTACTTTCGTTCCACGGCTCTAGCATTGAAATATGTTGTATACTTTGATTTTGAGGCAAAAAAAAAATCTTTAAAATGCAACTTTTTATTATTTTTTCTCTGACCGTTTTTTTCACGATTCCTTTGCCGACGTTCACCTTAGTCAAATTGATCAATTTCGATGTATTCTATTGAGAAAATATTGTTGGGGAAGGTATTGAACTCAAACTCACCCTCTGACACAATGCGCGGCTGTGAGAACGTATTTGTCGTTCAGCAGCATCCCTCCACAGTAGAATCTGTTGAAGTAACTCAGACGAACCATCCATGGAAACTCATTGCTAAGCGCGGGTTCACCGCCAACAATCCTGCTGCCTTCATTCCTCACTCCGCAGCCTGTGAATCGAAACAATATAAATTATACAATCTTCTCGAGTGGTTTATTCAAATATCTATGAAATAAATTGTTATATTCGTCGATTTCAGACTGCTTCTAGAGTACTTCTACTGGTGGTAGTACTCACTGCAATCGCAAGTTCTTCTTGTTCCAGGTTTCAACGTGGTTGTTGTCGTTCGCCTGAACATATTGGAGAAGAATCCTCCCCTACGGCCGTTGTCTACTGAACATACCTGCATAATAAAGATCACCGTTGATTGTTATGATAACAGAAATAGATCCAAAGTAGTGATATGAATAAATAGTTGTCTCTTTATAGTTTCGGCATGGGAACCAAGAAGAATATTCTTTATTGTCGAATCATTAATTTCCACCAACGACTCGCTTCTTATGGACAACTCAAACAGTTTTTATAAAAAATGAACGGCTACTTTTGATGATTCAAGGAGTTTGATGACTGATTATTCTTCGTCTACATACTGTTATGAGTAGTGCTGGAAATTGTATGGTTAAAACGCAGCAAATTATTAAACGGAGGTTCGGTATTTTTCTGTAGAGATCACTCACCTGCAAAAACACAACTCAGTCATTACCTACCAACCATATTGCTTCCGAGTCTACCAAGGTAGCCTTTGTTTTCATTTTTCAAGGTCGAAAAAAGTTCTCCAAAATCGAAATTTCCGCTCGAATATCACGTTGCAGACTTTCCTGAACAATATTGGTTCCGTGTCTGTCCGTCTGTGTGTCTATCATGAAATTCTTGCCACAGCCATACCATCTACATTTCTCATCCAATTTTGATGAAATTTTCCAGCGATGAGTGAATTGATGGTCCCATATGAAAACCATCACCCTGGACTGAGTAGCCACTGCGCATCCGCAAACGTGTGTTTCCTTGTTATAGCCTTAACTTGTACATTTTCCAACAATATTCAGAGATTGTGCGGATTGAGGTGTAGATGGTCCCCTATGAGGGTAGTGCAAGGTACTTAGATATTGATGTTTTAAGAATAACTACTATGCATCGGATTGCTTCGCAATCAAGTTTATTTTGAACAAAATTAAACGCTTCGTATATAACTCGAGTTGTGGGTGCCTTCATTAGGAAATTTGATTGAAATTTGTATTCCTAAGCGTACAAAACGGAGTACATACGATTAGAAGAAACGAACAATTGTCGTATTTCGGTTAGATAAAATTTTAGAGGCAGTTATGCCTCTTTTGCGATTCACACCCGTGTTTCAGATTTATCGTAAGTCCAAACCTTGAGTTCTCATGAGAAGCGAAGGGTTGGTCCTACTGAGCTCTGGGTGTTCTCATTCGATTCTGAAAATTCTATACTATTTTTAATTTATGAAAAACAGTACTTTTATATCAAAAGCTTTTGTGCAAGGGCCTCTTGAAAATTTCAGCCCATACCTATTTTTCAACCCTCAAAAGTTACCGACATCAACCAAAAGCTTCGGGTCACAACTAAACTCCAAATGAAGCCCATATACCGATTTTAATCAAAATCGGTCCATAGTAACTAAGAAAAGTGCCACGTACGGCGGACGGACGGCTAAATTTGTATTTGAAAATTTTAATTTTTGAATTCTTCGTACCTTCAAAATTTACCAACAAATTTTGAGGGAAGTTCGCTTTTTTTCTTGGTAGATTCCGAAGGTTCTTTATTGAGAATGATACCCAAAATGAACTTACAGAGAAATATCCAACTTCATTCCTACATTCGTGGTAATTGTTTTATAATAGCAGATAATTGTGAAGTTGTGTGTTTTACAATCTGAAGGGAGACCTTGTAGATAGGCTAATGATAAATGTTGAGAAATTTCGAAAAGCTGCATTGAAAATTCTCACACGAGAAGGGAAAATACACTTTAATGCAATATTTACTGCGTGGATGTAAGCATGCCTCTTTTAGTTGATACTACTTTTGGTTGATTATTTTCAATAATGAACCTTTGAAATCGCGGAAAACAAAATACTCTCGCCTACTCACTGCGTTAGTGATGAATCACGGACGCCACTGCAACACTAGCAACAGGGTTGTTTTGTAAAAGCTTTCGTAAACCCATTAATCCGAGGCTTTCTTTTCGCATAGATGAGTATTTCGGCTTTCTCTCACATTTCAGTCATGCCGCAGGACTTACTTGCAAAGGCCTACGAGTATGCCCGACGTTATTATAGAACTTCAGTCATGCATAAATCAACCACGTGATAGTCCTGATGCTGCTACTAAACGACTAGCAGTCTATCAATGTATGATTTCATATGAGTTTTGCGCTCAAAGCGGGAAATCGGAAAGGAAATGATTACCTACCTGTGGAGTTTTTCGCTGCCACAAGTTGCGTGATTGCTTTTCCACTCGCCTGTTCTCAACTGATTGGTCACAGGGCTTAAATGGGCTGTTTGAAGACCGGCAGTTGCGTTCGTACGGTATCTCACCCGAGATGAGAAAACTTGTGGTTATTATGACCTTTCATGACTGCTTGTGTTAGGCACGGTTGAGAACCGGCGTCGTGGCTAGAGGAAATGATGTTGATTGAGAACGGCTATATCCTCATAAACTGAGTTCTATTTCCAGAGGATCTCCATACGCCCACTATGTTTGATATTTATCGTTTCTAGATATTGAGTATTACCTGTTGGTTGAAGTATTGCTCTATTCCACCTTCAAAAATCGGTTTTCCCTTACGTGAGGTCCTTGATTATTAGCCGCTATCTCAACTCTCTCAAGCCTACGTAGTCTCAGAACACTACAGTCATTATATTATATGAAAACAGGTTTCATTGTGAAACATCAACCACAGGTGGTTGATCATACGTGTTCAATCAAATGGTGGGTGGGTCCGAGCTCCACTGCCGTGCTCTGCAGAGCCACTTCCATGGAAGTTTTCATTTCTCCATCTTTTGGTTTAAAATTTCCAATAATGAACCTTCGGAATCGACCAACAAAACCAATTTTTTAACACCCCCTTAAAATTTGTTGGTTTACGTTTCAAGGTACGTAGAATCCAAAAATCGAAAAAATAATTTGGCCGTCCGTCCGCCGTACGCCGTACGCGGCACTTTTAACACTTAGCATTGACCGATTTTGATGAAATTTGGTATGTAGGCTCCATTTGGGGTCTAGTTGTGCCTCGAATATTTTGGTTAATGTAGGTCACTTTTAAGGGTCAAAAAATGAATTATAAAACTTTGAAAAGTCCTAACTCAAAAAATTTCGATATATTGTTTTTCCATCAATTTAAGATTCTATAGAATTTTTAGAATTTTTGAGACCACGCGGAGCTCTGTAGGACAAACCGTTTGCTCCCTACGAGAATTTAAAGGTTGGTCGTACGATAAATCAGAAACACGAGTGTGAATCGCAAAAGAGGCTCAATCTCCGTTCAAATTTCAGCTGACCGGAATGCGATCGATGTTGGTTTATTATTTTCAATAATGAACCTTTTTAATCGACCAAGAGAACAAATTTTTTAACACCCCCTCAAAATTTGTTGGTTTACGTTTCAAGGTACATAGAATCCAAGAATCGAATAAAAATGTGGCCGTCCGTTCGCCAAACGCGGCACTTTTAACACTTAGCATTGACCGATTTTGATGAAATTTGGTATGTAGGCTCCATTTGGGGTCTAGTTGTGCCCCGAAGATTTTGGTTAATTTAAGTCACTTTTAAGGGTCAAAAAATGAATTTTCAAGTTTTGAAAACGCCTTAACTCAAAACATTTTGATATAAAGGTATTGTTTTTCCATCAATTTAAGATTCTATAGAATTTTTAGAATTTTTTGAGACCACGCGGAGCTCTGTAGGACAAAATCGTTCGCTCCCTACGAGAATTTAAAGGTTGGTCGTACGATAAATCAGAAACTCGAGTGTGAATCGCAAAAGAGGCCTAATCTCCGTTCAAATTAAAGCTGAACGAAATGCGATCGATGTTTTTCTTCATGTTGGATAGTTGGTGGCTTTGCGGACGAGTGATCAATATAGAAAAATGATAAACCATTTGCAGCGTTTTTTTATTTTTTTACCCGTGTGCCCTGTCTAGTATCCTATTGTTTTGTTTTCCATTATTATTATGTTGTTTTGTTCTATTTTATTGCTTCCGAGTCTACCAAGGTAGCGGAAGCTTTGTTTTCACTTTTCAAGGTCGAAAAAAAAAAGTTCTCCAAAATCAAAATTTTCACTCGCGTTTTGGGTTTTAGACCTTTCTGAACAATTTTGGTTCAGTGTCTGTGTGTCTGTGTGTCTGTGTGTCTGTGTGTCTGTCTGTCTGTCTGTCTGTCATGAATTCCTTGTAACGCGCATAACTATACGAAGTTATTGTCCGATTTGAATGAAATTTTCAGGGATTATGCGGGTTAGTGTGTAGACGGTCCCCTATGAAAATCATCATCCCCGGACTGATAGAAGCGACTGCGCATGCGCAAACGTGAATTCCTTGTAACGGCCATAACTTCTACGTTTTCCATCCGATTTCAATGAAATTTTCAGGGATTGTGCGGGTTGGTGTGTATACGGTCCCCTATGAAAATCATCACCTTCGGACTGATAGTAGCCACTGCGCATGCGCAAACGTGAATTTCCTTGTAACTTCCATAATTTCTACATTTTCAATCCGATTTCAATGAAATTTTCAGGGATGTTACAGATTAGTATTTAGATGGTCCCCTATGAAAATCACCACCTTCGGACTGATAGTAGCCACTGCGCATGCGCAAACGTGAACTCCTTGTAACGTCCATAACTTCTACATTTTCCATCCGATTTCAATGAAATTTTCAGGGATGTTACAGATTAACTTGTTTTGATGTTTTGAGATTAACTACTATGCATCGGATCATCTATACAATCGGGTTATGGATACGAGGAAGCTATGTGCCACACCCACTTGGCAGACGTTTTTTTTTATTCATATTATATATTTTATATGCATATAGTTATTATATTATGTATTTTATATTGTATATACACTTTATGTGAAATGACAAATGAAACATTCATTCATTCATTGAATCCTTCTGAGGACTTGTAGGATTTACTGTTGATGTAGTAGCAATTAATAGTACTGACAAATACAGTGAATTCAGCTCAGGCCAAGCTGCGAAGCAAATCATGTCATGAGTTATGGAGTGAATGGAGGACCATAGGCAGGCACTAACTGCAACAAAAACGAAGGTAGTCCCTTCACACGTAATCCTTATCATCCCAATTTATACTGCAAATGCTGAAATAATAACTAAATCGGTAGCTTGGTACTTAGGAGTCATGCTGAATACCAAAATCACATCGGGTGAACAATGTGAACATACAGTGTCCAAGTAACTACGCTCCCCTTACTTATATTCTCTAATTCTGGACGGAAAAAACCCTAACCGCCTATTCTCCATCATTTTTTGCGTAGAATTCAAAAATGACAAAATTGCGCTGCGCGCAATTACGCAGCCATGCACAGCCAGGATCAACTTTGTTTTTTCAAATAGGAACCCCCAATTTATATTGCAGATTCGGATTCTAAGTCAAAATTTATGAACATAATATGTGAAAACGCTTTTTGCAAAACGACCCTTGTGAACTCGCAATGCGATATCAGTTCGACAACTTTTTTATTTGAACGCTCAGCGAGCGCTCAAAGGTGCGCAACCCAGGGATTGTGCCAAAATTGAGATGAAGATAGACCTCAAGTGTGGCAAATTACTTAGCACAGTTTTTCTACGCTGAATCTCGTGGTGATATCCGTTTCACGATTTGATTCCATTTTACTGCATTTACAGTCGAAAAAGTCATTTTTTGAGGAAGATATCGTCGATTTTCCGTGGAATTTTTACGAACATCGTTTCCTTAACGAATTATTTTGCCTATGACACAATTGTATAAATGTTACAGTTTTTTCACGCTTCATTGGGATTGATTCATTACTCTCCATAAGAAAATCGATGATTTCTTCCTCAAAAAGTTACTTTTTTGGCGGTAAATGCTGTAAAATGAGATCAAATCAAAACATATTGTTTAGTAATGCATGCATTCCAGGGGACGTCCCATTGGATAAGCATTAGATCAGTTTAACCAGTTGTTAAGTGATAAAACTTTTTCACTCGATGTTATTTATTTATTACTTTAAGCAAGAAATACTAACCCGAATCGAGCCTCGAATCTGAAGAGCATTTTAAAATCCATGATCTACGATACCCAACATGCGAATTCGAGTTCACCCCCCCCCCCCCCCCAAACCACCTCCCAACGCCAACAATGGTGCCAGTCTGGCACCAAAGCGGAAATACGTCGTAATATTGAACTTTCATCTGTTAGTTTTGGTAGGCAGTCCCTCGAAGTTCACATCCGTATTCAAGGTGAAACACAAAAAAAAAAAAAAAAAAACACGAAATAAGCGGTTTATGGCATCATGGCACCATTTCCTGGCACCATGGTGGCACCACTATTAGTTCCATGGTGGTACAGAGAATAATTCATGAAAATCCGGAGGTATAATGAGAATTTTTCCTCAATTTCAAAGTTTGGGTACAATTAGTAAGCAGTAAAGGAACCGAAATATTGAAAAATCGGATATTTTGTGAATATTATAACCCACCCCACCCCCTTCCCTTGCGAATTTTGGTACTCCGGTAAAATCATGTACAACTCGGAAGTTATTTGAGTCAAACAAAAAAAGAAACACGCAAATCGGTTGGAAATTGAGGCCTGGGCAGTGTTTACAAGATTATGCCCGCAAACGCACGTTTTTTAAGCATTAACCCCCCCTTTCCCCCCCCCCCTTAAAAAGCAAAATTCCAAATTCCGGCGACGTAGTGCACAACTAGATAGTATTTCGCGTCAAACGAAAAAAGAACCACGAAAATCGTTTGAGAACTAAGGCCTGGGCAGAGTACACAAGATTATGCCCAAAAACGCACGTTTTTCGAGCATTAACCTCCCCTTTCCTCCCCTTAAAAGGCAAAATTCGAAATTCCGGCGACGTAGTGCACAACTAGATAGTTTTCCGCGACGAACAAAAAAAGAACCAGGAAAATCGGTTGAGAACTAAGGCCTGTGCAGAGTACACAAGATTTTGTTACACACACACACACACATACACACACACAGACATACACCTATGGTTTTTTTCGCGGATTTGGATTCAGAATGGTCTAAAACGGATTACTGTGTGGTTATTTTTTTTTTTTCTGTTGAGTGTTGTCCTCCTCCACCCCAGATCGATCGCATAAGGACGCCCAAGTCTTACTGTGGGACGTCCTAAAAACGGATATCACCACGCGATTCAGCGTAGAAAAACAGTGCTAAGTAATGTGCCACACTTGAGGTCTACCTTCATCTCAATTTTGGCACACTCTTTTTTTGAACGCAAAAAAAGGGCGGTTGAACGAAATCAGCTGCAAGCAGAACAGGTTGACACCACACAGCTCAACACCAGAAGCTCTTGTCATCAAGTTGCTGGGAGGTGAAAAGAACTGGAGTCTTGTAGTAGAATGGATGGGGAGCATCCTGAAGAGGAAGATCTGCCTAGAGCTGGGGAAAAATAGACTTGTTTGTTATGGGGTTTAGGGGTTTCAACACAGTCTCTTGGTAACTATTGACAGTTGTTTGAAAGGATTCAGATCAGCTGCACAACGTAGCTACATAGCTTTAACGATAAAAACGACTTCTCTTCCATTCATCGTGGAGTGTTGAAATGTGGAATAGGAGCAAATGAAAATGTGGAGCAAACTTCCTTTTTTATTTTCCCGAAGCGATGGAATTTGGTACATTTGATTTATCACCCAGAAAACTGTTGAGCTACAGTTCTTCTGGAAACAATTTACAATTGAACATTTTGTGTTTGGAAGGACTGCAAGTACCAAGAAACTTACAGCATGTCAACCCATGATCGGATGGGTTCACCACCATTCGTAAATCTACCGAATATTGAAGCAGGACTATTTCAAAGGAGGTAGAATGAAGAAACGGAGCAAGATTGTGACAACGATAAAATGTACAGTTCGATGTACCGACAGACAATGAAAAGAACGGTTGAAGTTGGCACTCACTGGACAGGAAGAACCGAAAAAACGGGCTTTGCATCCTAATGAGCTACTTATGAGAGGCGTTTCTGGAATGTGACGGACTGAAACGACTCCGAGCTCTTCATTACACCCACAATATGCTGGCAGTTTTGCAAAGCTGGAAGTCAGTCACGGACTTTGAGACTAGAAAGGAACCGTCAAAATTATTGTGGATTTTAGATCTCATGAACTACTCTGTCATCATGACACTAAGGCGCCAGGCCAGCAGATATCGCTGCATAAAGTGGGTTTTTGGGTACCTTGAATAGAGAAGTGATCTTTTAATGACTAGGTATAATATAAAATGATTGCCTTTTAATTATTACACAACGATTTGTTATACTGTACTGATTACCCGTCTGCATTGAACACGGTCTTTTCTACCAGCAATAACATCGCAATCCGAGAGGTGTGAGTGGCGTCATTATGAAATTTGGTTCTTGGTTGCCGAGGATGTCCCACTGACTGACATGAAACTCTATTGAAAGAAACGAACCGGTTCTAACATGCTATAATTTGATCAGATCAAATTCGAACAGTTATTAGGCCTATTTCCGTCAGTGAAATTTGCCAAAAAAAAATCTGCTCTACCACTACAATTCATTTTAGCATTCTACGAGACTGTGATCAGATTATCACCAAGCACAAGCATACTGTGATGGCTCCAAAACGTTCTCTGGGGTTGGGTGTGCCGTTTACGTGGACTCGGGTGTCCACAAATTCTCATTACTATCTGATTGCTCCATATTTCTCTGCTTAGTTTAATGCGATTCAAAAATCACTGGCAGTGGTATCGTTAGATGGAAACGAGTAGTGATCTGCTAGGATTCGCTCAGTGCGATTCAAGCAATTAAAGAGGGAGTGGATGCCCATCCTCATACCGTCGAAATCCTGTTCAGCGTGCAGTGGCTATGAACTCGGGGCGTGTCAGTGAGTCTCTGTTGGATACATGGATGTTGGAATTACTGGAAACGAAATTGCCGATTTGAATGCGAGAGTAGCCAGAAAAGAGGAAGTAACATGTCCCATGCACATTCGCACAGACCAACTAGCCGTTGTCAATAAGCTGTTCGGAATGCATGGCAATCAGAATGGGAATCGATGAAGGACCATAAGCTATGGGAAATAAAGAAGAATGTTCGACCGTGGTCTCCATCTTCCCGAACAAAGAGGAAAGCTGATTGTCCACTCGCAAAAAGTTGAAGTGGTTTTGATAAGGTTGCGTATAGGCCACACTCGTCTCACGCACGGATACCTCATGTCCAGAGAACGAAGTGCTCCAAACTGTAACAAATGTGGATGCCTGCTGTACGTTCGTCACCTGTCCGGTTTTCTGCGCTGTCTCACCTGAACTTCCTCAAAATTTCGAACAACTTTTTGGAAATAATTCAACACACGTGCAAATTATTTTTGAGAAACTTAAAACTTTGTAAGTAAGTAAACACCATTTCAGGTTGGATTTTCGTCCGACTGCCATTCTTGACGTCGCAGACCTCATCAGCTGTCTTCCAAAGGGAAGATCAGAATTTGTTTTGATGATTTCGCTCATGGCTTCCCGTTGCCTCACCCCCCTGGTTTGGGACAAGGGGAGCGATGAGAGCTCCAGCTGCCGAAAAACACACGCTGCCGGCGATGAGCCCTGAACCCACGACTCCCGCAGAAGTCGGTTCAAAGTCAACCGCCAAACAACGACGCCCCAACGACCGTAGCCAAACCGCTGTCCATCTCAAAAGGTTGTTATTGTGTAACGAACTTTAACCTGATTTTTAATGTTTAATTGTCAAAAGTAATTGGCGCCCATGACAAAGTTAGGTTGAATGCGCCTAGTTGAATAAAGAAAGGTATTCACGCTAGCGTCTCTGATTTAAATTGACTTCAATCCTAAAATCCTCATGGGAGCTTACGGCTGGACCTACAAATTTCTGGGTCTCATCAAGATCTTTGGTCTCAATGGTCCAATTCTATCTTAAATTGGTGGAAAAAACCTTTATATCGACGATTTAAAAATTACAACACCTATTTATCACCTGTGGTAACCACGAGTAAGTAAAGTGCCACCTACAGCTGACGGACGGAATTAAACCATAAAATTGAGTTTTCTTGCTGAAGTCGAAAGGTTTATTATGGAAAATAATAAACCAGAATGCTCTACAGTTTCTAGTATTCAGGATACTTTGAATAATACGGTAATGTCCGAACATGCTAATTTTTTTAAATTACATAAATTTTTTAATTGGTAAAACTGTGTGTTGCAGTAGAAATACATTAATTTAATAATTGGTGTTTTATTGCTTACTGATTTGAATTCAACGTTTTATGTTTCATCTAAAGAAATGTCTCCTCTGCAGTCGTCAAATTACTTCAACCCGACTGTCCGACGTGTACAGTACACGTACAGCAGTAACTGCTGGGAAGAAGACAGTGTCAGACTAGTTAAGAATCAGACGTGTCATTTGAAAGCTGTCCATCACCGAGCAAAACAAGTCAATTTGATCTTGTGTAGTCCGAATGACGACTTTTTCTCTCGTGAAAGCCACCAATTTTTGACTACCAGTTAGTCTCGAAGTGACTCTGCGAGCCATTCCCGGGCAGCTACCGTTTTAAAAGGCGACGTCCCACACCTGTCTAGCGGTCATCGACGGCACTCTAATTCCAGGCGACGGATCTCCGCAAAAAGGCTCACCGTCATATTCGAAGTCACGGGATGAATTTATTTTCGTAGCTCCGTTCAGGCGTCGCTTGTTCCGCCATTATCTCCAACTCGGCCGAAGATGAAAGGGCTTTCCGGCAGGAAGAGATGTGCTTGGATGGCCCTCGTATGAACGACGAGTGTGCTCTATTAATTTCTGTCGTGGTCTGATCACATTCCTCGTGTTATTGGTTCAGAGACGGAGAAGATGAGGGCGAAGATAGTTCACAAGTTACGCACATACACGGTAATTGTTCATTGCGTAAGTACGGTAATAACGATGAAAGGCGCTTGACATTACAATGATAAACATAATCCACAGAGCTACTAAAACTCAATGAACCAACACAAGTGCTCGAATGATTAATAAATGACTTTTACAGATCTGTTTTCAATGCTACATTCACAATTCTACAATGATTTTCAGGTGCGGTTCGTGACAGAGCAGCAGTTGCTCTGACACCTGATTGGTGATTTGATGGAACAGTTCCTTTGTTCCCCCAAATCACAACTCAGGGATTGCTCCTCAGTCTCATTCCAGACATCGATATGTAAGTACCATACTTTCATACTAGATCACTTCCCTTACCCTCGTAGTTCAAATCCGAAGATCTAATAGGTAAAATCTATTGATATTTCTTCCCACTCACGTATAGATACAAGCCTCATTGATTATACGATAATATATCTATTTATCTTTCCTAATTCAACTTGTATCTTTCATTCATCATCCCTAGTCCTAGGTTGATCTCCAACAAGAAATAGGTATTCACACGAAACGTATAGTTCTCTAAGGGCAGAATACAGCAACGAATAAATTATTCGCATTAATTAATCAGATTCTTCAGATCCCCTAGAACAATACTGTTTCAGGTTGCAAACGAATTTCCCTCTTATTAGTTAATTCCAGATTGTTGCATCCGAGGTAGCGAAAACATTGAATTCACTTTCCAAGGTTGACAAAGACATGTTCTCCAAAATCGAAATTTCCACTCGCTTTTTACGTTTTAGACCTTCCTGAACAATTTTTGTTCCGTGTCTATTTATTTATGTTTGTGTCTCATGAAATCCTTGCAATGGGCAAAACTATACGAATTTATTGACCGATTTCGATATTTTCAAAGATTGTGCGAATCGAGGTGTACATATTTGGGGTGATAGCTTGAGGACGAGTGTATTTCACTTACAACGGTTGATTATTTTGCAGTACTGAAAATGTATCTTAAAAAACCGAGGCGATATTCTACAGAGCAGCGCTTTTCCAAAGTGCTAAGGTGTTTTCACTTCGTCTATGTGAAGGTCGCATTATTGTTCTTTTACAAAAATCATAATGTTCTGCATCCAGCCAACTCTATCAATCAATATGAAATAAGATTCAATTGTAAGGGAATATGCGGAAGGAATAATCGTCCTTGTATTGTGCTTTTTATCCGGAGTCCCCTCTACATAATCTTGGATCTTGTAAATAAAATAACTACAGAGATGAGATTCCCACGAAATTTCGTCAGATTTAGAAATAAGAGACTAGTATTTAACTTGGCTCATTACTACTGGCCAAACAGACTTTATCGAGGGTTTTTTAATAATTAAAAAACCCTCGATAAAGTCTGTTTGACCAGTAGTAATGAGCCAAGTAAATACTAATTTTTTATTTCTGACTAATCATATTCTGACTATTTATGACTAATTATTAGTCAGTGTGTGCAAATGATGTATTCTGGATTTTCTTTATCTAGCTTCGGTAAACGTATTATTTGGGATGAGTGGGTGTAAATTTAACTATTTTGAACTTGATACAGAGGTAGATAATTGACTCTTGGTGGCAGGCCGGGCTATGCCTATAGCCACCAATACATATTTACTGCAATTTATCAATTTATGTTCTTCTATAAAATCTATGTGATATTTCAATAAATTTAATTTAATTTCGTTTTATATCATATTATGTATTAAAATCGTTGCTCCCGGATCGATAGTGGCCACTGCGCATGCGCAAACGTGAAAAAAGTATAACATCCATAACATCTACATTTCCCACCTAATTTTCAGGGATTGTACAGGTTGCGGTGTAGATATCCCTCTATGTGGGTAGTGAAAGGTACTTAGAGAATAATGTTTTAGATTTGTTGAATATTGAGGAAAGTGGCATTAGCCATAAATAACCAAATATTCCGCAACTTGGAGAATAAATAGGCAGTTATATTTTCGGCAAATTACAATGGAAAAATAATGGTAGATTTAAGCGGACTATAAGGAAAATCTGTGGATAGAATTACTATTGGCCTCGCTGAATTGAATTAAACGGAACAACAGAAAACCTATGGAGCTCCTTACAATTTGTAAGTACCTATGGCATTTTTAGATAGGAATTTGATCAAAATTGGTCTGCTAAAGAAAATTGAATGAATTACTGGTAGAAATGAAATTGGACAATTGGATTGTGGCGAAGAGAGGTAGGTAGTAGGTGAAGAGAGGCGATATTCTTGATGCGATTCCTGGCGGTGGTAGATGGGACTCTAAAACCAATCCATGGCTACTATGCATCGCGCGATCTATACAACCGGGATTAGCCAGATATATCCATGGTAAGGCGTAGGTGCGCTGGAAATCCTCGATTTCTGAACATTAGTCAATTTCGCTTTGTTCATTCTACCCCTGAGGTATTTCAGAGATCAATCGAGAGAGCTGAACGATTGAAAACGACCGATAAAAAAAGTGAGAAGTGGAGGATAGACAAACGGAACGTGACACCGGTCTCCCTACTGTCCCGTACCTATTTGTTGTTTTTTCTTGAGACCTCTCTTTTTTTTTAACTCTTTAAAACTCCAGTGTAAGTGGGACAGACCACCCCGTTGTTCAAGAGAAATTGAAACCTGAAAAAATTGCATCGTCACTAAAATACTTGGGTCTTTATCAAATACAATAAGGTTCTAAGACTGTAATAATAAAGTTGCTAGTTCAACATTGAAATCAATTTGTTTTGAACTTGAAAAGAGTTTTTGATTAGAAGACCCTGCTGAAGGCAGAAAATTAGCCGAATGGTTGGTGACAGAGGTGACTTTGCTGGACTCCAATCCCGATAACACTGATGGATAAAATATTCTAATCTGGGTTCTACCTATGGATGATGTTTTACTTAATTTTGTTTTAGGCAATTTCTGTCCTTTTCAGTTTTGAAAAATGTGGCTCATTAACAGACTTTCAAATGTTGGCCTTCAAACTTTGTCTCTCGTTAATCCGCCTAACGTTTTTACTTATTTTTATCAGTTCCTGGGGTTAGGTAATTTTTGCCAAGAATGACTCATTTATTTATCATTCCTTGAATTTATGACTATACGAATACACCTTTATAGATACTATGTTTCTAGTCAAGAATCTACAGTTGCAGAATCATTTGACATATCATATTGTCTTTAAAAGTCTAAAAAACAGATACTTTTACATAAGGACTATACCTACCTTGATTTTGCTATCAAAAATTATGTAAACCTATTTATAGATTTTAATTTTGATAAAGAATCAAAATTAAATTAATTCATGCAAATTTTACAAAATTCTAATTATTAACTAGTTCTATTTTGACAGTTACGAATAATAATCCTGGTCAAAATTATTAGCTACATTATCCATTCCTTCGTTTGTTCCCTTCTTCTTTTCACATATCAAGTTTTCATAATATTTGCACACATTGTTTGCAAACATAGCAGGCATTAAGTAGCGAAAACATACTTTATCGAAGAAAAAAAAACGAAGAAAGAAGGAAATAAACGAAGACGATACGCTCTAATTTTGAGGAGGAGTGTACATTTGGACACATTTACGAAGAGTGCTGGTCTCGTATATGTGGCTAATTGCTGGTCCTACAAAATTACCATTAAAGTGATCTAGTCCTACAGACATTCAGTTCTAAAAACGGTGTATATACCAGAAATTGATGGAAACACAATAAGTCAAATGCATCATAAAATTTAATGTTTTATTGTTGTTTGTGGGCATTTTGGAAAGTATTCCCTAATTTCTACTCCATGGAGATTTCTGTTAGCCACAACTAAATCGCATACTGAACCTTCCGATATACCATATTTTGTTACTATAGGTCGATGGTAACTATATAAAAAGGTTTCCAACTTTTTCTCCCGTCCACAACTGTCCATTTCTCAGCGTTGAAGGTTCTACGACGAACTTTTTGCATCACCTCCCGTTTTCGAAATATGTCTTTGTTCACTCGTGGATAGCAGTTTTTCAAAAGGCGCTACAAACGTTTAGGAAGTGTAACAATAAAATTAGCTTTCTACCGGAGTCTTGCATGATGCATGAGCCAACATTTCTATCTCGCCCGACCCCTTGGCTTGACCTATTGTGTCCCGGTTCCCGAATAGGGTAACGGTGTTAATTGAACTCCTTTCGCTTGTAAAATCGAATCTGATTATGAAGATCGAAGTCTGTGAGGACAATACTATTGTAGTCGCTTTGTGTGCCGAGTGTGTAACAATCGGAGTGATAATCGACAATACGCAAAAGAACCCTAGGACAACCACCGCCTCCCACAAGGATGAAGGGAACACAGAAGATTGACAGTCGAGGAAAACCAGACAACAATTCCCCTCAACAGTAGTATGATGTAGCGATTCTATTTTAACTGTGAAAGGGTCGAGATTTTCAATCAAATCTTTACCGATGGTCCATCTGCCTCAAATATTGAAATTCCACGATTAATCTCAATATACAATTTGGTGAACTGGATTTTTGGTTTATTATCTTCAATAATGAAAAAAAAGCCTTTGGAATCGAGCAAGAAACAAATTTCAACCCCCCTCAAAATTTGATATTTTACGTTTCAAGGTAAGTACGTAGAATCCGAAAATCGAATAAAAAAAATTCCGCCCGTCCGCCGTACGCCGTACGCGGCACTTTTCTTAGCAACACTGGACCGATTTGGTTCAAATTTGGTATATGGGCTCCATTTGGGGTCTAGTTGTGCAGTTTTTGGTAGATGTCAGTCACTTCTAAGGGGTGAAAATTGAGGGTTGAAATTTTCTTGAGTGCCTTAGCTCGAAAACTCTCGAAATAAAGGTATCGTTTTTTCACCAATTTTAAATAGTATTGAATTTTTGAACATTTTTGAGACCACCCGGAGCTCTGTAGGACAAACCGTTCGGTCCCTACGAGTACTTAAGGGTTTTTCTTTGATTAAACAGAATCATGAGTGTGAATCACCAAAGAGGTCTAATCTCCGTTCAAATTTTATCTGACTAAAATGCGATCGCTGTTCATTTCTTCAATTTGTATTTAGTTTTGCCTTCTGCAAGTAATCAAATTTCCGTATGAACCTTTTTATTTTTCGAATTGAGTGTGAAGCGTTTAGTTCTTTCTAATAAACTTGATTGTGAAGGTGTGAAGCCAGTATGGTGTGGTAGGTAGTACCTACCAATAGTTGGTAGGTTAAAATTGTTGGTAGGTAAAAAACGCTGCAAATCATTGCCCAAAGGTTTATTATTTTCTGTATAGATCACCCTTCTGTATAGATCACAGGTTCTCCATCAATAGCACCATCTGTATTCTTCCTTGACCTTCCCTCTTAAATTTCAGTTTCCTGCGTTCAATAGGATTGAAAATGGCTTCGGAGCTCACTCAGCTGATCAGTGCTCTTCCAGGCGTCTCCAGCTTCGAGAAGATCTTCTTCACTATTCAGATCACTGATCAGCTGAGTGATCTTCGAAGCCGTTTTCAATCCTATTGAACGCAGGAAGCTGAAGTTTGAGAGGGAAGGTCAAGGGAGAATACAGATGGTGGTAGGTGCTATTGATGGAGAACCAGTGATCTATACCGAAGGGTTATCACCACAGAAAATAATGAACTTTTGGGCAATGATTTGCATTGTTTTTTGCTATTTTTTCATTGAATTTTCTCGAGTTTTTCAAGAACTATGCGAGGTAAACGGTTTCTCATACACTACGGAACAATTTTGAGGTCAATATTTATGAAAAATCCAATTCCAACATTTTCGTGTAAAGATAAAAAAGGATTATTCCTTATTTTCGTAATAGTGCTGGTTTGAGGGAATCTTGGATGAATAAGAATTTTTTGTTGTTCATTATGGTGCTACTTAAGGAGAGTTTTTGGGAAAATATCGAAAAATGATGAGGCTGATATTTTGTGATAGTGTTTTAGACTTCCATAGAACAAGTATCTGGTCTGTTATTAATGATAAAATACTCTTTCATATGATTTTTTTTTTAATCCTTTTTAGTCACAGTGTATTTGATCCCTTTGTCTGAGACTAAAAGCTCTTTTTTTCTGTACCTCTTATGCTCCAAATTAATGTCAATTATTAATTTTCCCGTAGTTCCTTGGGATCAGAGAGCCAGTTGTTTTTTCTGGATACTATACTAAGGTCAGAAAACAACAGGGAGTTACTGAGTCCCGCCCGCGAGTAGAATTGTTTCAGCGGAGGCCGCGTGTTGTTAGGGGTTAATAAAACAATACTCAGAGACTAATTTTTATGAAATTAAATTAAAAATACTCCTCTTCCACTAATTTGTATAAAATTAACTTAAATATTTAGTGGGAGGACTGTCAACTCTTCATGGATGTTATTTATATCGTTTGATGAATTTCAAGGTTTGGTGTACGCAGAGAAGAGCCGCACGTTTCGTAGCCTTTCCCAGATTTAGACGCGGAAAGGCAGATTACGCACTGGAAGAAAGGTAAAATAATGTTCGTTGTTAACATTTACACCTTCCGACCACAAATTTTTTTTCCCACTTCACAGACTGTGTCTATTGATTGGCAATACCCCTATCACTCAATTTTGTTTCGTAATTTTGCTCACTTGAAAGAATAGTCACGCCTTCCTTCGTTTTGAAAATATTCTTTGCTTTTGTATTTGACCCAATCCGCACATATTAATTGTTCGCCTTCCTTTATTAGTCTCTTGAAGAAATCTTGACTGAACATGAAACATGTTTTTGCATCCATTAAATATATTAACTTCAGAAATTTTATTGGTTTTTGCTGTTTTGGTAATTGCGGATTGTTCCGGCAACGGTTTTTGTGACAAAATGTAACCGGAGAATTTAGAAAATTTTGTGACAGGAGAATATGATTTTTTCATTCGATTTTTGGATTCTACGTACCTTGAAACGTAAACCAACAAATTTTGAGGGTGGGGAGGGGGTTGAAAAATAATTTCTCGGTCGATTCCAAAGGTTAGTTATTGAAAATAATAAACCAATATGAACAAAAAAGTAGGTAACCGAATATGTTTATCGATCTCTCGTAACTAATTTCGACTCGTAACGAAACTTTTTCTCATTTTTGGCCGGATTATAATGGAAAAAACATGTTCCATATTATAATAATAAACCACTGTGCAATTTTCAATGCTTAAAATTATCGATTTACAATCGGCATCTTTGTGAATCGTGAGGATATGGTACCAACAATCTGTACGCTTATGGTTTTCCTAATAGGATAGAAGAGTGGTAACATTATAAGAAACCAAATAAAACAAAAATGAAAAAATTGTATACATATTTTTTCATTTTTGCTCTATTTTTTTTTTTTTTTTTTTTCGATTCACACTCCCGTATCTAGACGACAGTAGTATAATATACTATCTTGTGATTGATTGTGGTTGTGTCTTTCTGACTGTCTTGATTTGTTTTTTACCAATTATATTATATTAAAGCCTGATGTTATTGTGTTTTTCCAAATTTTAATTATAATAGTCAAGTTTTTTAACACCAATTTAATGATTAGTGTTCCTGGTTTATACCTCTTTGTTCCCGACCGTGGTTTGATGTTCAAACCTAAACTCATCCTCTGAGCCCTGATGAAGAAA
This sequence comes from Apolygus lucorum, assembly GCA_009739505.2. Lineage (NCBI taxonomy): Eukaryota > Metazoa > Arthropoda > Insecta > Hemiptera > Miridae > Apolygus > Apolygus lucorum. The sequence continues at coordinate 26,510,479 of CM019177.2, read as the reverse complement.
ATAAATTTTTCGAAAATTTGGTGAAATAGGAGGATTTTGTTGTTGGACCCAAATCCCAATAAAGCTGACATATCTAGAGGACTTTGCCTATCATGAAATTTATGACCGTTGAAAAATCTTCCAAGACATTTGATGTAACCTTCCTTAAAACTCTGAAATAATTCTTCTCCCAAGTCATAATAGGTCAGATAACTCAGCCGGTTACATTTGAATATGTAAAATTCGTTATAAAACTTTGTTATACAATTTGTATACGTACGGCGATAGAAATAACGAAGACTAGAAGCAATAATGAGCGGCCCATGACTGTGGGGCCTTCAGCAGTGTGAATTCGTCGGTTCAAACGAAGTGTCAACTGCGAATGTGAAAAAAACCGTTAAGACATCCGGAAGCTCATCCTGAGCAAGTCGGTAGGGCACTGGTTCTCAAGTTCGACGCCGAAGACGTCCTGAAGGAACCCCACTTCTTCGGCAGGTGTTGGTGGGGCCGCCAAGGGCTCGCGATCTCGACGTGTCGCAGACGTTTCCGATGACTCGACGATCACCCTGGTGTGACCGATGGGATAAAAGTGCCTTCGGCGCCACCAGGCTTCCAACTTTCGCGAGTATCAACTATCGACGTCTCCGGTAAATAGGTCTTCGTGTGCAAAAATGAGAACTCGGTAAGCGGTTTGAATAGCGCGTGGCGCCTTGACAGGTGTTCTGAGACGTCCTGATATCGCGATACTTCAGCTGAGAATGAGTGGACGAGAATTATTGTAGTGAGAGCAAAAGCGTGTAATCTAACAGTGTAACAACAATGTGAATTTTCTGTCTGAACAGCCTGCGTTTTCAAATGATATTCAGCAGGAGAAATTGAAACTGAGTCACAACTAGAACATAACTAGAGAAGTATTGAGCAGAGTTGATCGATAGAAAGGAGATGATAGGAAAAGGGGGAGGCGATTCAGAATCGTAACTGAGTGATGCTGGAAAATATGAAGATTTTGGCGAAGATGTGCCTCAGAGATATTGAGCAATGAGCCCTATTTGAGCCTTATTGAGCAATCTGATTTCGCCTACATAGACTGAAACTATTCTATTTCGAAAAACATATCAAATTTGTTCAACAAAACCGATTTTTGCGGATGAGTACATTTTTAAAGCCTTAATTCTCATGCTTTACCTACCAGATACAGCGCGCTCCCCTGTGGTATGTGGTCTGAAAAGAAAATATATCTCCTTTTGTGAAGAACAACGAACATTCAAAAATAGAAGCCAGTTTGCAGCAATGTGCAAAACGACATTCCACACTGCGCAGTTGATTTACTTTGTTGATTCTATGCAACGTGGCAAGTGAAGATAGAGGAGCTGCGTGGAAATGGGACCTAATGCAAAATTTTGCAATTACACCGTCGTCGTGGTGCTTCCTGCTCTTCTGGGAAGCTGATTACAAAACTGAAATTTCATCAACAACCAAGCCGGCAGGCTTCGCTAATTCCCGTACTATCCGCCTTGGGCCTTTCAACTCAAGACGAGTGGTGGAGGCTGGTTGTTTGCATGAAAAATATTAGAGCAGAAGTAAAAAGACCGGAGGTTGATATTGGTTAATTAGCACAAAACGGGCTGGGAGCATCACAATGTGGAGTGCGAGTGAGTTAATCTAGCGAAGTGCGGGAAGGTTCGTCGAGAATACTTCAAGGGAAGGTGGAAATTAAGGGCAGACCTGTCGTCGTTAAAGGGAGATGGGACGAGATATGAAATAGTAATGTAGGCTTGTGTGCTTCAGGCAGAAACGGTGTTTTCTCCTGAACCTGGTTGTCTGATGAAGTTTTCACGGGGTGTTGAACAGAACTTGTAGTTTTTTTCTACGCCATATTCGATGTCTGAGGAGGCCTCATTATGTGTTTTTCAGGGTAAGTATTGGTGAATTCCTTCCTATTTTTTGCTCGAAAGTAGAACTTAGGATTGGGAACTCAACACTTTGGCGATGTCGGAGCTAAAAGGAGTGGCACCCAACAACATCAGGGTGATGGCTGCAACCTTGTCGTGGTGCGGGAAGAGTGCCTCGGAGTTGCGCGAGTTGGGCATCTCGGTAGGCGTACTCCGTCGTCTCATATTTGAACTGGTGGTAGTTTTATAGAGGCACTTCCTTTCATCCCTCTCTCCCGTCCCCACCTTCCTCATCATCCCTCTTCCCTAGGGCCGGCGTCGGGTGAGTCCTGGGCGTCCTCCCCATTATATTTAATTTATTATTTATTTTAATTTATGGCGTGCCCCCTGCGTCTTTCAGGGGAGTTAATTAAAAAAAAAATAGTGGTCTGTGATTTAGAGGTACCTACGGGTGGTGTGTAGAAGAGCGTTATAAACTTAATGTACAAAGAACATTCATCGGAAATTGGCGAACTTTTAAGAAATAAAAGGGGATTTACTAAACAAACCATTGTGAGTGAAACCACTAATCTCAGAATTTTAAGAAAATGGAAGAAATGTTTTTGCATATTGTAACCTTGAAGTTACTACCAGAAAATTAGGGTATAAGTAAGATGTTTCGATAACTAAGCACTTCAATCAAAATAATAATAATAATAATAATCAATAAAGAAATCAAAATAAACATAAAAAAAGAAATAATACGTACCTCTAAAATGTCGATAGGAAATGATTAAAATATCGATCATGAAATATATCGACATTTTATGTAATTGTGCCAATTTGGCATTAATCTTCCTTATGATTAATAATTGAGATTCGATTACTTAATACCCAAAAGAATGAAGTTTCTATGATCATTTGGAAGAAAATAAAATAGACCAACAAACGGTGTAGTCCCTCCTGACAAATTCGCTGGCATGATGAATTATTTTATCACGTAATTACGACGGGTCACTATTCTTTCCCGATCGCGAATTCGTAATGTATTTTTCTTGCCCAGGTATCATTGGACAGAAGTGACTGTAGATATTCGAGAAATGACCTAAACGACAATGTGAGAAGGGGGTAACGAGGGGAAAGAAAGAAAGTATGACTCACGGTAGGTTCAGGGGTGTTCGATAAGGTCAGTTACTACCTGTGAACATATATTTGGGGAAAAGGGTAGTGAAAGAAACTCGAGCCAGATTAGAAGTGATAATATCCGAGGAATCGAGCAGGCGATTCCTGGAATCAGCGCTACCTTCGCTGGTTCGACAAAACAATAAGGCGCCGAATTCAAAAGGCGGAAACTGTAACACAGTAAGCAATTGACAGTAAGCAACAGTAACCATTCTATCACGGAAGCTCAACATAAGACTCTTGAGCAGAACACATCGATGCCGAATCTTTTTAGATTGAACCAAAAATTTGTATGGTCTTTACGTTATAATGAATATAATCAAGAGGGCCTACCAGCAGTAGGTACAATTATTGTACCTATTATTGTATTATTATTGTAGCTATTATAGCTGTTCACCTCCCTACAACTTATTGAGCAAACGACTTTTTCACTCTCCGGATCGAATCATACTTTGAAGAACAATAAAAAGCTCTTCCTCCCACTAAAACTCCGGCATCTTTCCCTTCATAGCTCTTTCACTCACTCACCAAACCATCCCATTCGAAGTACCTTTCATCTGCAACCTTATGCTGTTTCTCTTGTCCTAACAAGTTTTAATGTTCTTCAGGTAGCCTCTTGTTGTACGCCCCATAGAGATTGTGGTGGCTTTCAATTGCCATACAAACTACGTTGTTTCAGTTTTTTATGATTTTCCCGTTGGAAACACAATAACTGTTGAGCCATAAATCCTTTTGTCTTCACATTGAGTCATCTACTTGAGGTTATTGCTCCATCAATAAAGCACTATTCTGCTGGTGACATCATCGTGCATTCCACCAGGCACGCAGTAATTCCATCTCCCAATGGGGTTTTATGATCACCTTTCTGGCAAATGGATCTTTTCTGGCTATCATTAAGTTCATTAGTTAAGACCAATGGGGGGTGCGCCTGATTTTTTTTATTTTTTTGATTTTTTAATCGGAAGTAGATCTCATCCTGAGAATTTGGACTCTAGCCGTTCTCTTTTTGGATGAGTAGATCTTTTCCTGTGATTTTTCAAAGTTTCGAATTATTCTGACGTACCCAGGACACCCCAGCCCACTGTGACGTCATGAACATTCGAAACTTGGAAAAATCATAGAAAAAGTTCTTATCACGCTAGAAGGTCGCGGTTGGTGTCAAAATTCTCAGAATGAGGTTTAGATTAAAATTAACAATAAACAGTTTTTCCGACCCAAGCGCACACCCCATTGAGTACCTGATGGATTGTGCTGACTGCCAGAGTTCCAACTAGTTTGGGCTGACTGGTTCACCCCTTCCACAAGCCATGAGTAAAGATTTACGAGTTTTTTGCACCAATTTATAATATATTTTCTTCAGAGTTACAGTTGAATCCCCATCTTATTCTTTCTTTTGTGGCTAGTTAGAGACAAGCTATTAAGGTAGCTTTACCAAAATATGAACCACTAATAAAGAGCTATCTACTTTTAATTTGTTCATACGTTGATGCTTTATCAATTACATAGTTCTGTTTATATAGACCCCCTCTGTCTCAAATAGCACTATATTTGATTCATTTTGAATGTCTTGTGATTTTATAGATTGTTTAGAGTTGATATTCAATGTTAGCCCATACGGTTGATAAAAGCTGAATTTCGACTTGAATATCTGGTACCTATAAAATTATGAGTTTTCATAATATGAAAATTTCAATCGAAGTTAACTATTCAGATTATATATTATATAATCTGAATAGTTAACTTCGATTGAAATTGAGAGAAAATCCTTCATGACAGTTGAAAGGGATAGTTATACGGTGTATTGACTCTTCTTTTATCAACTTTTACACTTCTTATATCTGCCAGGCCCAACTCGAGAAATTCCAAACTTCTGTTAAACCACTCCCTAGAAGTGGTTGACCGAGCGGTAACTCTCGTTTCAAAGCAATGAAGATGCAGTTTTTTGTCAGTAAGTAACGTCCGCTCAGATTATCAAGGCCTATTTGAGATAACCCACCTCAAAAACTACTTTACCGAAACGTCTTAAAGTGCCAAGAAGGAGAAAATCTCAAAGTGTGAAACAAATATGCATAATTAGCAAAAAACTGTAAATTCATGATTTTTCAGATAAGAAACTTTCCGAAAATTAAAACAACCGGGCTTTCGCAGTATCTTTCAAATAGTAATTAGAGTTGCATAATTGAAATCTCACTGCCTTGAAACGAAAAAATTAGCCAATGTTTTCGTATAGCCAGAAAGAAAATAATAATTTAAAAATTGGAACGAAGACGTACTCGTAATTCAACTCCAAATTTCCCGAGCACCGCAACAAGAGGGCTCATTTGTAAGTTTACAGTAAGGAAGTAGAAACTTCAAAAGATATGTATTATTCTACGGACTTTTATCAGTTGAGAATAATATACAAACAATTCTAGTCAGAAAATTTATAGCCTTGTTTTAGCATTCATGTTTCTTGTGACTAATCAATTGTTGTCAGTAACGAAAGCTAAACATCTCAAAGTAAGCACAAACTATTGATGATGAAAACAATCAATACGAGGTACCAAAATTTTGGAATAGTTTCCCTTACACCAGTTACTCCGGGTATCTGACGGGTGTTGGTCTACAACGTACGTATCATCTCTTTGTGAGGTGATGGAGGTTGAAGCCCCTTCCAAACCCGCCTCTCTTCCTCTGGCAAGACGAGTGAGTGTTGACGGTTAGTATTCCAAGACCACCTGGTTAGTTTGTTGTGGTTCTTACTCCCTTTGTAAATAACATTGATGATACTTGATGTAAAATAAATAATAGTGTATTAACCCTTAATATCGAGAGGCACCTGCAACAGTTTATTCACTTTTGAGCCAAAAACTGATAGAATATCTGATACTCTAAGCCTAAGATTCTATAAGCCAATATCCTGTAGCTCTATACTTCATGTTATAGAGTTATAGCCTATAACTCTGAGCCTAAAACTCTAGCCTAAAACTCTATAAGCTAATATTATATAGCTCTATATTTTATATTATAGAGTTATAGCATATAGTCTATAACTCTAAGCTAAAACTTTAGCCTAAAACTGATAGGCTATCTTGATACTCCACCTATCGATTGTGTAGGAAATCGTAATAATAAACATATATTAACTCAAAGAAAATAATAATAATCAATTCTCTAATTAATTAGTAAATAATTCTCGAGTTTACAGACTGTCAACTGGGCCTTTGAGGTACCTTCTGCCCACATTTCTCACCTTGTAGGCTATGAGATGAGTTTCCTTGTCAGAGATGGCGTCTCTGTCCACCTCATTCCTTGGCTAAACTTTATGAAAAATATCAGACCACAACATCCCATCAAGATTTTCCAAGTTTCCTTCTTCTATTCCAACAAAATTGGGTTTATAAACAGATTCTACTGACGCAGATAGCGCTAGTGTGGCCCTTGAAAAGATCATTCTTGAAATGACACCATTTAATAGAGCCTTTGAGGTACCTTCTGTTAAAACATTCCACGGATTCGTCAAGATACATCTAAATTTTATAATAAAATTCGAAAAAAAACAAATTTTTTTATCAAGTGGGAACTTTAGGGTTAATATTTAACTGGTACAAACTCTCTGTTGAAAGTGACCTATTTAAGCTCTTCCGTAGCCCACATTTGGAACCAATAAACGAACTGAGTAATTTTTAATGATCGTGATGTCATAAAAGGGGTATCCGATAACCATGAAAGCAGCTGAAAAAGGCAGTGAGGTTCAGCTTTGTAGATGAAAAGAAACACGCATGGCAAAAATTTTCGAAGTTTTTCCAATATTTATAAACGGTTCTAACTACATTTTCTTATACCGGTACACTTCAGAAGCCAGCCACAAAGAGAGTAGGTACTCTCTTGACGGCGTGACGATGATGTCCGCACATCGAAAACGCCTCCTTTACTTAACTCGCAAGTTACGAGGAACTCTCCAATAAGGAACATCGGCCATACAGTTTCACCTGATTTATAATGACATAAAATTGTCCCTTACTTTGCGGATATTCTCTCAAAATTACAACCAATAAATGAATTGAATGAAATACTAGAATTCAAATAAATTTTATAATTGTCTCAACTGAATTTCAAATTGTGGGAGATGTTGCAATCTTTTTGAGCTCAGAGGGTTTTCAAACAACTTGAATCCGAAAGAACGTGGTATCCATAATACAAATCAAAGTTCGCAGCATATTCCTATTCCGTTTTGAAATCTGCCAAGAGACAACCTATCACGTCTCTCAAATGAAGTTGAATTTTACATTTCAACTTCACCATCGAAAAGTGAGGAACTTCTTTGACCTAAGACTATTTATAAGGATAATTATACGTTCGGAACTTTTCTGAGCACTTTTGAGAGTGTCTCAGCGAAAGAAGTGAAATGTTTCTCGATTCAAAATTATTCCATCGCTGAAATCATTCCATATAAATTTGACACAAGTGACGACCCGCCCTCGATCCCTGCGATGTCTGAATCAGCTCACGTGCTCGTCGAGTTTCTTTGTTATTCTTCGTACACGACGCAATCCGGACTCGACTTCAGGTAGTTTTTGCTCTTCTTTCTCGATAGAGAGCGCTCCACATTAATATATCCATACCGGAGACAACACCTTGGAAAGTTTAGAGCGGAGTTTTCTGAAAGCCCCGTCAACTTCTCTCAAGTTGGTCAGGGACGGATAGAGTATACTGGTGGAGGTCGAGAATTATTTGAAGACATTCATGAGGGTCCTTTTAGAGTTTCTACACTTAGAAACCCATCGGCAACTTCGTCCCTTTCTGAATTTATACGTATTTGAAATATACCTTTTCTTTAGGTTTTAAATTTCATGCAAAGCCATATTGCTCAATGAGTGAAGGCACCAGTGTCAGACGCTTTCAACTCAAAATCCATTAAATAAGAGTTCCTTATGGTTTTGAGGCCTTTTCCATGGGTCGTATGGTGCAAGTAGATCATTCTAGTGGACTGCAGTGATAATACGATCTCGATAAGATTGTTGCCGTTTTGGAGATAGTTATCGTAAGGCACTTCCACAGCAGTTCTCCTATTGCAAGGATAGTTGACAAGGTGAGCAACTTTCTCCTGTTGCATTTTTCCGATTTTGGTTTATTATTGTCTACTAGCTGAAAAGCCTACTAAAAGTAGGCAAAAACGATTCTTCCGACTCTCTCCTCCACCCACTCCCTCCGACTCCTCCCGTCCCCAGCTCTTCCCGCCCCCAACTCCGACTCCTCCCGTCCCCAGCTCCTCCCGCCCCCAACTCCTCCAGCCACCCACTCTCCCCACGACCCCTCCAACCCCTCCTTGCATACGTACGTACGTACGTACGGTTGGCGTTTTATATAATACTAGCTGAAAAGCCTACTAAAAGTAGGCAAAACGCTTCTTCCGACTCTCCCCGCATCCCACTCCCTCCGGCTCCTCCCGCCTCCGAATTCCCCCCTCCCGCCCCTCCGTCTCGTCCCACCTCCCAAGACCCCTCCGTGCATACGTACGTACGGTTGGCGTTTTATTATATTAGACTAGCTGAAAAGCCTACTAAAAGCAGGCAAAGACTATTCCTCCGACTCTCCTCCCGCCACCAACTCCCTCCGACTCCTCCCGCCCCCAACCCCTCCGACTCCTCTCGCCTCCGACTCCTCCCGCCCCCAACCCCTCCGACTCCTCTCGCCCCCGACCCTTCCCGCCCACAACCCCTCCGACTCCTCTCGCCTCAGACTCCTCCCGCCCCCAACCCCTCCAGCCTACAACTCTCCCTCTGCCACGACCCCTCCGTGCATACGTACGTACGGTTGGCGTTTTATATAATTAGATAATGAACCATTGGAATCGAGCAAGACAAAAATTTCAGCCTCCTCCCCCCCCCACCTATAAAATTTGATGTTTTACGTTTCAAGGTACCTACGTAGAATCCGAAAATCGAAAAAATTTGCCGTCTGTCCGCCGTACTTTCTTTAGCAACCATGAACCAATTTGGTTGAAATTTGTTCTATGGGCTCCATTTGGGGTCTAGTTGTTCCACGAAGCTTTCGATTGGTACCAGACACTCCTGAGGGGTAAAAATTAAGGGTTGACATTTTCAAGAGTTTCCTAGTTCGAAAACTCTCGAAATAAAGATATTATTTTTTCACCAATTTGAAATTGTATTGAATTTTTGAAAGTGTTAGAGACCATCAAGAGCTCTGAAGGACAAACCGTTCGCTCCTTACGAATATAATATATTCGTAAGGAGCGAACGGTTTGTCCCTTATATTACAAGGGTCGGACTTACTATAAATCAGAAATACGAGTGTGAATCACCAAAGAGGTCTCATCTCCGTTAAAATTTTAGCTACCCAAAATGCGATCGCTGTTCGTTTCTTCAAGTTGTATTCAGTTACGCTTCCTTAACAACCAGTAATTAAATGTCCATATGAAGGAACCACAACTTCCTTTTTTTAAATTGAGTGTGGCGACTTTTAATTGTGGCATTTTTAATTGTTAATGTCAACGAAGAGGGTGAGCGATCAATACGTAATGTACTTTCTCGTACATGAATCTTAAGTGGGTAAAAGTAGGAGATTGGCAAATCGTTTAACGAATCAAAGGAGCAGTATAAAAGCAGTAGAACAGCACCAAGATATCAACAAGTTTTCAGAGCCACGAGGAATTTTGAAGGACTTTCCTATCCTAGAAGATATAGATGCAGTTGGTAGTAAATATTATCATCTCGTCGCCTCATTAAGTATCACCTGACCTACCAACTAGTCTTACAAGGAGTACATCGCCATCCTGAAGAACAACATTGGTTCCTCTCTGTTGAAACTGTTGCGAATTTAAACGTCCAGATAAATTTTTCGGGATATTTTCTTGTATTGGTGAATTATTTTCAATAATTAATCTTTGGAATAAACAAAGAAATTTTTTTTTTTTTTAATCTGTCCTCAAAATATGTTGGTTTACGTTTCAAGGTACGTAGAATCAAAAAATCGAATAAAAATATGGCCGTCCGTCCGCCGTTCGCGGCACTTTCCTCACTTAGCATTGAACGATTTTGATGAAATTTGGTATTTGGGGTCTCGTTGTGCCTCGAAGATTTTGGTTGATGTAGGTCACTTCTAAGGGTTCAAAAATAAGGACTGAAATATTGAAAACGACCAAACTCAAAAAAATTTGATATGAAAGAATTGTTTTTCCATAAATTTAAGATAGTATGGAATTTTTAGAATTTTTTGAGACCACGTAAAGTTGTTGGACAAACCGTTCGCTCCCTACGAGAATTAAGGGTTGGACTTACGATAAATCAGAAGCACGAGTGTGAATTGCAAAAGAGGCCTAATCTCCGTTCACATTTTAACTGAACAAAATGCGATCCATGTTTTTCCCCATGTTGGTTGGTGATAGACAAGTGATCTATATAGAAAAATAACAAACCTTTGTGTGATAATATATAGCTTTTGCTTCCGAGTCTACCAAGGTAGCGGAAGCTTTGTTTTCACTTTTCAAGGACGAAAAAAAAAGTTCTCCAAAATAAAAATTTTCACTCGCGTTTTGCGTTTTAGACCTTTCTGAACAATTTTGGTTCAGTGTCTGTGTGTCTGTGTGTCTGTCTGTCTGTCTGTCTGTCTGTCTGTGTGTCTGTCATGATTTCCTTGTAACGCGCATAACTATACGAAGTTATTGTCCGATTTCAATGAAATTTTCAGGGATTGTGCGGGTTGGTGTGTAGACGGTCCCCTATAAAAATCATCATCCCCGGACTGATAGAAGCGACTGCGCATGCGCGAACGTGAATTCCTTGAAACGGCCTTAACTTCTACATTTTCCGTCCGATTTCAATGAAATTTTCAGGGATTGTGCGGGTTGGTGTGAAGACGGTCCCCTATGAAAATCATCATCCCCGGACTGATAAAAGCGACTGCGCATGCGCAAACGTGAATTCCTTGTAACGACCATAACTTCTACATTTTCCGTCCGATTTCAATGAAATTTTCAGGGATTGTGCGGGTTGATGTGTAGACGGTCCCCTAGGAAAATCATCATCCCCGAACTGATAGAAGCGACTGCGCATGCGCAAACGTGAATTCCTTGAAACGGCCATAACTTCCACATTTTCCACCCGATTTCGATGAAATTTTCAGGGATTACGCTGATTAGGTTGTAGATGGTCTCCAATGAAAATCAAGGCCTTAAAATTTATAGAAGCCTCTTAGCATGCGCATACGTAAAATCCTTGTAACAGCCATACCATTTACATTTTTCATCCGAATTTGATGAAATTTTTTAGGATTGTCCAGATTAGCGTGTAGATGGTCCCCTATGAGGGTAGTGAAAGGTACTTAGGGATTGGTGTTTTGAGATTAACTACTATGCATCGGATCATCTATATAATCGGGTTATGGATACGAGGAAGCTATGTGCCACACCCACTTGGCAGACGTTTTTTTTTTTTGCTTTAGGTCCTAATTTATTTGAAGAGTCAGAGATAATACGATCGGAAAAAAATTGCTCCTCATTCCCGCGAATGATCTAAAATTTGACACAGTTCTTGAATTGACCGAAACGCACGAGTCCTTTTAGAAATATATATTAATATTGAATAACTTCATCGTTAAATACAACAACTACCTATCAATAAATGTTATCTGCAGTAATGTACCTTTGCATTTATCTACATACCATCAAACGAGTTAAATATGAGTGAGAATGCATATTTTGAACCCAAGTACAAAAACTAAAAACAAAACTTTCTTATTCTGATAGTGAGGAGGCCTAAAAATAATAATATAAAAACTTTTTTAACAAAAAAATGGACCGACCTCAAGAATGGTCCGTAAATACCAAAAAGGGAAAAATAATAATCTTAGGGAATTCAGATGGGAAGGTGGGTAGGTACGAGGTGAAATCGTAGGTACGGATTGAAGTCGCCGCCGTGCCCTCAATAGATAGATATTTATCTAAGCATACATAATCTATCTTTGATCAGATAATATCTAATTAATCTAATATAGCAAGTATTGCATGATGCATGTAGAATTGTCTAGACCATGATGTGGGTTAGTGATATGAGTAAGGGTTCATACTCAAATGATCTGGTTAGTATTACAACATGCGTCGAAATTGCAGTACAAAATAGGAGTAAGGGTAAGTAAGTAAGTAAACAACTTTCTCGTGTTGAATTGCCTTTCCAAATGCCTTTCCTGGTGTCACGGACGTGACAATACTCTTACTGAGATTCACACTTATTTTCACTCTCTCATCCTCCTCCATACGACAGCAGTGACCTACCTAATAGTTTTGGCACACATTTATTACCTCAATGATACTCACTCTCATTCCTGTTTTGTATTAAACTATCGACGCATGTTGTAATACTAACCAGATGGAAGTGGAATCTATGTTGCGTCTTGTATGTATGTTTGCGTCTACAGATGGGCACGGCAGCGACTTCAACCCGTACCCACCAACCCACCTTCCATCTGAACTCTTTCTGAATTTTTTTGGGGGGTCAGCTGTGACCGAGCGAACTACGGCATGTGTCTCTGGAGACGAGACTCGGACCGGTTGCAGGGGCCGTGAGTTCAGGGCTCTCCTCGGGAGCATATTTTCGGGCTATTCGGTCGCAGTTCTCCCTCGTCCCAACCCAGGGCGGTGAGGCCAATGGGAAGCCATGAGCGAAATCATCAGAACAAATTCTGATCTTCTCTTAGGAAGACAGCTGATGACGCCAGGAGTGGCAGTCGGACGAAAATCCAACCTGAAATGGTTGTTTACTTTACTTACTTACTTACTTTACCATCTGAATTCTTTAAGATTATCATTTTTCCCTTTTTGTTGTTTACGGACATCATTTTTTAGGTCGGTCTATTTTTTTTTAAGGATTTTATTTAATCATTTTCCATTTTATAATGTTTTTTTATATTTCACTTTTTTATTGAAACACTTGTAACGGTTTTTATCTTGGCTTTCTTTCGTGATCGTATCTCGGATTTAGAATAGTAAGAACGAGTAGGATTCAATCAAAATACAATTTTTTCAAAAAGGTTTTTTTGGTCAACAACAAAAACAAAACAAACTGTCAACAATCATATCACCAATAAAAATAACAAAAAATTAATGTTATATACAAACATTAAAAATAATTTCTCAATTAGTATATTAGATCACAATTATGTCATTAACAAAATATAATACGATTTCATTATGATAACATTACTCGAACTAAACAAACGAAAATATAATGAAAGTATGGATGATTGTTGGGACCAACAGTTGATGATTATCAATTTGATTATTCATAGCGTTTGTGTTATAATAATGGAAACAAAGCTTAGAATTGAACAATGATTGGATGATGATGATGATGATACTAAATGAACGTCGGATGAACAACGCTGTTGTCTTCCCACGTTGTAAACTCCTAGGTGCCACTTCAACTATTGATGCGAGAATAATATTCACCAAACGACTTTTGGGATTGTGTAATGCAACTGCGAACACTTTTGGAGTTCGAACATAGAAAAACGCCGGTCTTGTCCACCCAACACTCCCTTATCAACGTACTCGTGGAACACTCTAGAAAGAGTAATCACGAGCACGTGTTTTACAATAAGCATACAAAATAATACAATTAACTACAAACTAATGCAATTTGTCTCATGATGAACATTTCAGACAAAATGGTTTTTTCGGTAACTCAATTACCGTTGTTGGCTAGCACCGTTGAGGCAGCTAGATTTGGATTATAATTAAAGTTTCTCAATATAATTGACGGTATACTATCATAACTTAAATATTTACACAATATATTTATCATTAGATTACATCGGATTGTACTTTTAATGCGTAATTGTTGGCGATAGAGAAATGTGATATCCATACGAGGATTTTGATGGTAGCGGATCGAAGAGAATGAAAATATTGTGAAAAAATTTAGGACTATAAACTAGTGTGAATTTGATTAGATTTTTGAAATGTATATAAATGGGATATATTTATCGGTCACAGCGTCGTTAAACAAAATAATATTCGATTATACTTTCTCACCATAACTGGTTAAAAATACAAAATAAATAATACTGGTTTATAAAAATATATTTTATAAAAAATAAATTATGTTTACGAGTATTTATTTGTCTAAGCTCTTTTTACACTGGTTTGTTAACGTTTTTTCTGCTTCATTTATTCTTTATTTTAATATGGAATGTCATGGTGCACGAGAATATGACAGAGTACATAGTTGGATGTTTACTGTTTCAAAAAAAGACACTGATGCAAAATTTGAACTGCCTTTCTGGAAGTTTGCTAACTTAAAAATACTTAGTTCGAGTGTTGAACTTTCAGGTGGGATAGCTCATACTTACATGCCTAACAAATAATTTGGTCAAACTTCTCCTCCTCGATAGCCTATGATATGTTCCCAGTTCCCAATATGATAACTGTCTGCCTCCACGTCCTTGCGTGTGTCGACCGATCGCGAGGTCCCATTCGCCGCCTTCAGGCCGCTGGCGTACAGCGTGTAACGTTGCATTTGTTACCTACGAGGTGCGAAGCTGCTCGTTTCGTCCTGGTGTTGGTCGGACATCCGATCAGGAGCAGACGCAAGAGTCTTGAATGTTCTTTTTGACCCAGTTGAGGTAACTGGTGACTCTGGTGTAGACGCCAGGGTAGCCCGGCCGACCGCAGCCGACACCCCAAGACACTATTCCTGTGAAGAAAAACAAATACATTTTAGAAAAATGGTGGAAAGCTAACGTCCAATGAAGTATGGGCCTATAAAGAGCAACCAGAGTTATCTCAGTGTTTTGCCCTTATATACGAACTAAGGTTGCGGCGGCAAAATACAGTTTAAATGGTATTTAGGCCAGTTTAATTGCTAATAATGCGATATTTCTACCCTCCAAATGGTCTGAGTTCCTCTCAGTAACTAGGGCTATCCCTACGTTTTGTGCCCTGGTATGGGGAATTAATGAGAGCTAGGATTTGGAGAAGCTCTTGAGGTATTAGGTATCTCAAGAAGCTGTTTTGGTTACCAACCACAACCCCGAATTATTTCTCATCAGTTGACGGGTGTTTTCCTTCTCTTTCTTCACTGCTTGGAGCGTCATTTTGGCTACATTGAAATATACTCCTGCTCAAAATTAGAGCACCACCATGTATTTCTTCGTTTGTCCCCTTCTTTTTTCTCTTATCAAGTTTTTATCCATTTGCACACATTGTTTGCAATCACAGAACGAAAAAGGTCACCAAAAAAGGCACAAATTCGAGAAAAAAGATGTTTTTAATAAATTAAAGAAAAATGTACTTACTTCTTGTGGTAAAATGATAAAAATTGAAAATGTGAAAAAAAGGTTCAAATTATGCCAGTTTAGCTTTCAAATACTTGGCATTACCTCCTCTAGCTCGGATGAGGGCTTGGACCCTTCGACCCATGCCTCTAATAAAGTTTTGGATATCCTCCTGGGGATATTGTCGCCCTCCTCTTTCGCTGCTGTTTACAGCTGCTGATTGTCCGGTGGTGGATCTCTGGCTCGATTGCTTCTTTTCAGCAAGTCCCAAACATGCTCTATCGGATTCATGTCTGGGCTCCCTGGTGGCCAGTCCAGGATTCAAAATTTATAAGGGAAGAAGGAGAGAGACAAATGAAAAAATGGATGGTGGTGCTCTAATTTTGAGCAGGAGTGTAGTTAAAAAGTTACCAGCTCATAGATTTTTGAGGTTGGTGGCTGAGGAGGTGCTCTCAATGGGGATCTCCTGGTATAGATCTTGGAGAAGTTTGGATTTGAGATACGGTTCCTCTCCGTTTAGAGTGGACGGCTCTATTTCCAAGGAACTGACTGAGTGTCTCCTTGAGAGAATTAGGACTGATTCCAGAAGGGATTGGTTGTTTCGGGAAGTGGGGATTTGCGGTTAAACCATGCAGTCCCGGTCGCTGATCTATTCAATCCACAGCAGGGCCCGGGTCTTATACTGTCGAATCTTAGATGGATTCTGAAAACATATTGTGAGATGCTCGCTCTAAACCATCGCGCTGAGAGATATCGTGAGTGTGTAGACTGCTCTCTATACAATCATAACATAAGGGAGGATATTTTTCATTTTATAGGTGTTTGCGAAATAGAGTAAGTATAGAGTATAGAATAAGTATAGAGTTAAATTCGGAATGTTCGAAATCGATAAAGACAATTCTGTAAATTTTCTAGAAAATAAGAAGAATTGGGGCAAGTTGGCTAACCACTCATCATATGCGTGGTCATACGAAGGAGTTCAATTAGTGAGAAAAGCTTGGCACTCCTGTTATGAATATTGCCGTTTGTTTTTTGTTCCAATACCTACCAAATGTTTGAGTATTGTATTATTATTATTATTATTATATTTTTATTGTTGTTGCAATTTGATCTAATTTATGTAAGGTACCCAGTTGGGACAACTCCGGCAATCAGCCTTTTGCTAAGCCTATCTTTGCAATCGTCACGACTGTACTTTTTTTTAAAAATTCAACAAAGTAATTTCTTCTCCTTTTTCTTCTACAATGTGAGAAAAGATAATTGTTCACAAAGGTTTCCACCAAACACATATAGAGTTGATAAAAGGTTGAAGGCACTAGTTAGTGGCCATGTTCTGTCTCCAGTTATTGGCCACATTTTGCAACTAACAAATGGCCACCTTCTACCACTAGTTAATGACTGCCTCTTTTCTGTTAGTTAGTGTATCATCGTAATCTACTGCAATTTCTTTACTTAAATCGAAGTGGGAGAGCTGGTGGGCGCAACTTACCATCAAACTTTCATAATTTCTCTAGGTCTGTTGTAATTTTAATTAAATGTTGAAAAAGTGTCACATTTTAATGAAAATATCAAAATCCCATGTACGTCAGATTCTAAGTTTACGATGAAAAGGTATATTGCCGTTTTTCGGATCATAATTGACTAAGAAATAAGAAAGAATGATTGGCTATGCATATTACTTCGTCTGAATCACAAAATGGCAGCGGATTCTGCAGCTAATAGTATTTTAGGTCTTGTTGACCTTAAGGGGGTCTCAGTCGGTCGCCGTTCGTTCCTCGTTCCGGGTTTGTAATTCCCTAAATTACAGGCGCTAAAACTTTAAAAGTTGTACCTAAATTTGAAAATTTCAAGAAGTTTTGAAATTCATTAGTCGAGCAGTCTAGGGAATTGAAAAACTAAAAGATTTCCGCTGGAATCATCAAAATTGAACAATAACTGCCCAAGAAAAATGGGAATAACCTAATGGTATAAACGGTTTTCCCATTTTTCTCTGGCAATTATCGTTCGACTTTGATGAATCCAGCGGCAATCTTTTAGTTTTTCAATTCCCTTGATTGCTGCACTAATGAATTTCGAAAATCCTTGAAAATTTCAAATTTAGGTACAATTTTTAGAGTTTGAGCGCGTGTAATTTTGGGAAATACTAACCCAAAACACGCGACCGACTGCGACCCCCTTGATTGACATGTCTTCAATATTCAACATGTTCTTCTCTGGAATGGATTTTTAGCTTTTGTCTAAACTCCTTTAATTATGAATCTTTTTTACTAATTAATGACTCACGGTAATTAATATGTTATGGTTGTGGACTTTTTTTCCAAATAAGGGGGGGGGGGTTGACAATGTAAGTCCTTTGTCGTTTCCAATCCCTTTAATGCGTGGAGACCTTCAACAACCCTCTTGTTGTCATTTTCAATACAACAGCAAGAGGATGAGATTTTTGTGTAGAGCTCAACTCCTACACAGTACTGATTACTTGTGGCTTCAGAAATCTCATCCTCTTGATGTTGGACTGAAAATGAAAACCAGAGGACTGCCGAAAGCTCTCCGCGAATAAAAGTGATTGGGAACGACAAAGGACTTTCACTGTCAGAAAACCCCCACTTATTTGATATCGGTAATTAGTTTTCAGCCATCCCTTATTACGTGATAAAAAATATTGATTGACTTCTTCAAGGTTCTTGGAGCAGTGCTCTACTTATATTCAGGTGCTGGTTGTGAAAATTCAAGGAGTTGGATTGGATTCGGATGAGTTGGAAACTTGGAAACGCTTGAGAATCCAAGATTAGCGTGTTGGAAACTTGCCATGGCTACCTCTGCTCCAACTGGAATTAAATCGAGAGCTTTTGCGGGACTACACTGTCAAAATCCTATTTATATTGGATTAGTCGAGTAACAATAGGATTCAAAATCATCTTGAATTCCTCCTTATCACTAATGCCTTTATTTTCTCCATAGAATGGGAAAACGACTACATCTACGTAGGAATCTCATTTACGCCAACCACTAACGTATCAAGGGGCAATATTGCTTGAAATTTGATAAAATCTTGAGTAGGAATTCAACTAAATTCAGCAATTTTTCAGCTCATACAATCAGATGAACTTGAAATCATAAGAAAGGCCCGACTAGTTCCTCTAAAAATGACATTTTATTGCTGCCTCAATTCCGATTTTCACACTCCTTGAAGTTTGATTAAAAAGAAAAAAATGGATCGTTCTATAATTATTTTAATTTAACCTGCCTCGATGTTTAGGTACGAGTAAAAACCACATAATTGAACAGCCATTGTGCGTTGAGCTTAGGGATGTACAGGATGTTATTTGTAGTATATTTATTAACCAAAACTGTGCACTCAATAATAGACTGTGTTCTGCAATAACGTTAAATGGATATTCTTATTTCATTCTGAGGAACAGGCGAGAATTGATTATTGGTGCAATTCACAATTCGCTCTTTACTGTCGGAACAACCAAAAACAGAGTGATTGACAGATAAATCAGTCCAACTAGCTCGTTTCTGACTCAACTCAATCATCGATCTATCACTGCTACTATACTCTGTCAGATATTTCTGTGTTTATGGCTGAAAGTAAACCTTCATCGTTAGGCGACCTGTAGGGAACTGTGGAGGGGAGTCGTCCCGAACACTCAGACATAATATCTGATGGATTATAAGTTATGAAATAACAGGTACCTTCTATTGCCATGATAATGATGCTACCGTAGTAGTTTAATATCTGTAAAAATGATTTGTATCGACTTGGCACGTTTTCTCTGAACACTTTCTAGAAGCATTAGGAATATCAATACTTAAATAGGTATATGCTTATTTAATTATCAAGACTTGAATAAAACAAAAACTTTATTTACTGGACTGAATAGGAAGTCTCCTTTGTTTTTCCTCCGCTTGGTCTTCCCTTATAGCTTCTTCAGTCCCTTAAGTCAAGACGTAAATTACTTAAAATGTACATAAGAGTTTACTTAAGATGTACATAAGAGTTTATATACGTACCGACGATTTCATACTTTTCACCTCCACTGTGCACTAGTAATGGTCCTCCACTGTCACCCTGCAATAAGAATAGGTTTTCAAATATTAATTACCAGCGATATTACTTGGTGATATTCCTACAGTAGTGAGACTGTGGTATTTAAGAGTGTTTACTTCATGAATAATTCAGTAATTAACATCAAAACGAATTTATTATGCAGAACATCAAAAATGTTGAAAATAGCAGAGCTTTTGAACTTTGATTCGGTCTCTGGTCTGTATGTGATAAATTCTTCTTCCCAAGCGCAACAACACGATATCATCTTCTAGTTTCGATGAAATTTTCCAAAGTTCGTGCAGATTACTCCCTTTAACTTCATCATCATCAGAAATTGTCGTTTTTAATATTCCTCCAGTAGTCTATTAGGAGATGAGACGGCTCGACAGAAAACTAAATTCGTTAGAACAGAAAGCATATATCGTTGAGTAATACATGCATTCGAGGGTGGTCCCAGCATTAGCTCACTTGAAATCAGTTGGTGAGCGATAAAACTGTCTCAATGTAATATATTCAGTACTTTAGGCAAAAAAAGTGCCCCCCCCCCCCCCCCTATAACATTTCTAGCGCCGTGTGAGCCTCGAATTTGAACAGAATTCTGAAACCCACGATCTGTGATACCCAACATGCGAATTCGAGTCCCCCCCCCCCTCCACTCCGTAACATCTATTAGTTTTGGTAGGTAGTCCCCATATTCAAGGTGAAACACGAAAAAAACCCACCTAATATACGGTTTATGGTTTCCTAGCACCACGATGGCGCCACTATTAGTTCCAGAGACTAATTCATGAAAATTTGGAGGTATAATGAGTACCGACAACTGAATACTCATAGGTTTATTTTATCATAACAATGATTCACCTCTGAAAACGTACCTATTTAAGATGTTATGATCGGATTTTATCCATCATGTTTTCCATTTAAATGTAACATAATGATCAGATGATGTAGAATTTCTTATAATGTGACCAACCCCAGTCCTTTGTACTTAATAATATTGTGTACAATTAAATTACATTATCTTGTGGATAAATTTTTCTACACGATGTCACAGGAAGAAGTGACTATTATTTCAATATTAGTTGTTGTTCACAACGACAACAACATAACAAAAAATTTGTGAGTGGATTTTCTTCAATAAAGTGAAGTTGTTCCAATACTCCTCCTCACGAACACTCCAAGAGTCCAGGAGTTCTTTTCAACTTCGTGAGTCTCGGTGCTGGAAGTCCCTTCGTGAAGATATCCGCTATCATGTCTTTTGACTTCAGATATTCCACTTGAACTTCTCGTCGTTGAACTGCCTCTCGTATGAAGTGTTCCCTTTTCGCAATGTACTTGGTTTTGAAACTAACGACAGGGTTGCTTGCGAGAGTTTTTGCAGCCTGGTTATCACTGAAGATTTTAAACGGTCCGATTTTCTCTCCAAAGTCGTTGGACAATTGTCTAAGGTAGATTGCTCCCTTTGACGCATCTGTCAACGCCTTATATTCAGCTTCAGCTGTTGACAATGCTACTGTTCGCTGTTTTCTTGACTCCCACGATACTGCAGCTCCGGCATATACAAAACAGAATCCGGTGTAGCTCCTCCTATCGATGGTGCATGAGGCCCAGTTAGCGTCAGTAAGTACGAACAAATCCTTTCCAGTTTTTCGGTACACCAGTGCTTCGGTTTTTGTACCTTGCAAGTAGCGTATCACAAGCTTTGCTGCTAGCCAATGCTCCTTCCCATAATATTGGTTGAACTGACTCAGGTACTGCGTGACTAATATCTGGTCTTGTTGCTACAGCCAGGTACATGAGACAGTCAATCAGTTTCTGGAACGGATAGTCCTCATCTCCTTTGCTTTTCTCCAGTGTGAGGCCTGTTTCCATTGGGCTACCTACTGGCTTACAATTTCTCATATTAAATTTTTCCAAAACTTCTTCTATATACTTCTTTTGACAAATAGAGATGGAATTTTGTTCGATTTAGAATTCAATTCCGAGACAGTATGAAAGTTGTCCCAGATCTCGCATTTCAAAATTTTCTGTCAGGGTCTTTTTAGCGTAGTCTAAAGTTTCTTGTGATAATAAGATGGATTGGTCATAAGTGGATTATAGATAATTCAATCACATAATTCCTCAACACTAACCGAGTTTTGATATTACAAGAAATTATCCCGTGCCTGAAGAGTCTTCAGTGGGTAGTTACGTTAAATAATGATAGCTTGTTTGTGAGTTCCAAGAAGGAATCGTAAAATATTACGACGATCCTTATCCCCCCCCCCGTCCAACTCATGCTGAGTAAACAAGTCCACTTTGACTGTCCCATATTTCCTCAAAAAGGTGGAGCCTCGTTGATGCATTATTCATGAGTTAAACGATCTAGCGAGTGAAAGCCGTTTTTCCCGCCTCGAATGAGTTACTTGAGTTGCCGGAATCGAAAGCATTTCACTGAAGTTGTGATGAACTCAGTTGCACAACACCTCAGGATCAACGTTATGTAAACAATCGTTAATAATTGCTCCTTTCACCGCCCTTACAAGACGCTGTGAAGAAATCACGAGCCTTCGATGGAAATTACTTAATTTACAGGCTACTTTACTAGCCTCCCATGTCTGTTTTTTTAGTTCATACAGAGTGACCTAATATTGACCAGATAATACTTGTGTCTGTATGATGCTTAGTTGAGTGAAGGCACTGGCCATTGGTCACTCTTAGTTATTGACCACCTCCATGAAAACACTGCAAATTATTACACAATGGTTTATTTTTTCTATGTAGATCAATCGTCAGCAAAGCCGCCAACCATCCAACATGAAGAAAAATATCGATCGCATTTCGGTCAGCTAAAATTTGAACGGAGATTAGGCCTCTTTTGAGATTCACACTCGTGTTTCTGATTTATTGTAAGTCCAACCCTCAAAATCTCGTAGGGAACGAACGGTTCGTCCTACAGGGCTCCGCGTGGTCTCAAAAAATTCTAAAAATAATATCTTAAGTTGATGGAAGAACAATACCTTTATATCAAAATTTTTTGAGTTAGGGCGTTTTCAAAATTTCAAACCTTATTTTTCAACCCTTAGAAAAGACCTACATCAACCAAAATCTTCGGGGCACAACTAGATCCCAAATGGAGCCTACATACCAAATTTAATCAAAATCGGTCAATGCTAAGTGGGAAAGTGCCGCGTACGGTAGGGGGCGGACGGACGGCCAAATTACTATTCGATTTTTGGATTCTACGAGTACGTACCTTTTTGGTACGTACCTCGAAACGTAAATCATCAAAATTTGAGGGGGTTTAAACAATTTTTTTCTTGGTTGATTCCAAAGGTTCATTTATGAAAATAATACCTAAACCAAAAGAAATAAATTCCCGTAAACAGAATTCTTGAAGTCGTTTTAAATTCGGCGTTCACTTGATTAATTTAATTAGGGGGTCTCAGTTGGTCGCTATCAGGTCCTTGTTCCGGGTCAGTATTTCACGAATTTAAAGGCACAAAAACTTGAAAAGTTGTATCTAAATTTGAATTTTCAAATGATTTTAGAAATTCATTAGTGCACGGTCCTAGGGAATTGAAAAACTGAAATATTGCCGCTGGAATCATCAAAATCGAACAATAATTGCCAGAGAAAATTTGAAAAACCCGTTAATTTAGTTATGTTGTTCCCATTTTTCTTTGGCAATTATTATGTATTATTATAGTTTTTGCCCCTTCAATTTCGCAAAATACTAGGATCGAACGGCGACCGACTGAAACCTCCTTAATAAACGATGAAATTAATGAATGTTGATTGAAATCTCAGTGAAATATTTCTAGTCCAGACAGCAAGTTCCCGACAGCAAGACTCTGCTATTTCCGGAAAAGAACAAAAGCCACTTCGATCCAAGAGCGTCTCTTCCAAGTGGTGTTTTCACATTCTTCACTTGATTTTGAAATAAATTTCAATACTAAATTCTAAAAATTCAAACATCATAAATATTTCCTTTCTAATTGATTTTTTTCGGCCATTCTTTTTAGTTTTTTTTTTTTTGCCATAAATTATCTGGACACCCACGACAAGCCCAGACAAGATACTTGAATGACTTTTATAGCTAAAAAATCATTCAAAATCAGAGATCGTTCATTCATGGGTTCCATTCGAAGCAGCCATGTTGGACACGTGACATGAGATGGCTCCAATATGAACTAATACTAGTTGAGAGATTTAAAGAAGTTGTACCGCTGTTTCTTGTGATTTTGCTACAAGACAATTTGTAACGATCCCAGTAACGACTGTGGTGTAAACATATTGTACAGTAATGCATGCATCATCGCATAACAATGCAACTTCTTGTGGAGATTCCAGTATGTAGAGAGCCCGACCAACATTTAGCTCCATTTTCTATTCTACGGTAGGACTTTAGTCAAATAAAGATTTCTAACAATCAACTTTCTTCAAGTCATGTTGATTGAGAACCTGTTCCCGATCATTATGTAGATTTTTGAATTTGCTTCGGAGTCTTCCAAGGCACGATGGGGCATGAAAAACATGCCTCACGATGGACAATTTCGGTTACGTGTCTGCCTGTCCGGGCATAGAGCCAGACACCTACTAGCTGCCTAAAATAAGAACAAATAACTAACCTCTTTCTTCGAATCACAACATATTTTAACTTCTAGAAATTTATCGATTAGTTATCCGGGTTAGTGTTCATGTTAAGAGTTGGAATTGAGTTCTGAAGACTTTCAAGGGCACAGAGAAATCGACCGGCTCGTTGGGGCACGTCACGTTATCGTGAGTCGCAACTTTATCAGCACATGGTTGTGAAGCGGTGCAACTTACTTTTCTACGTGTGAATTGAGCAGAAATAACTTTCAAACTGTAGGAACGAGAAAGTTCGAATATAAACAAGACTTCAAGGATCCTACGGTCGAGTTTATCAACACAGCAGAGTTTTATGTGATCAATACAGAAATGATATAGCAGCTCAGACAGGAGCACAAATGTACTCCACTGTTCCCTCTTTCTAGTGCATTTTCCCGCCCAAATGCCCTCCTAATAATTTGAATCGGTGACTAGAAGATATCAGAATTTTAAGCAACAATAGTTTCATTTAAAGTTGGCTGCCTATTCAAGATACATTCATCTTTTGTATATTGAGGCACAATTGTACCTATGTGACCTCCTGGTGCTTATATTTGCTTCTTCACTATCGCAGGTAGGGAAACATTGTATTCGTTGTCTTCCATACTATAACTTCTTGCGGGCATATAAAATTACCTACAGAGTTAAATCAGAAATTAAATCTTGATTCATCCTCTTGTTTTTGATATATTTCCCATCTAATACTCAAATCCTTATTAAGACCTAGCGGTTGATCCTTCGGAGCTCTGGGTGGACCCAATTGATTTTTGAAGAATTTCGAGACCATTGCAATAGTTTCATCTTTCTTAAAAATTCGCTAATTGTTAACGTTTTTGAGCAAGTGAGTTTCGAGAATTCAAACCCTTATCAGGGCCCCTACCCTACCTGACGGTAACTAAATACTCCAGACCCTACATTGGACCTTAAACAAACTTGATACAAATTAATTAATATAAAAAACGCTGCAAATTATTACACAATGGTTTTTTTATTTCTTATTTTTCTATATAGATCACTCGTCTGCAAAGCCATCAACCTACCAACATGGAGAAAAACATCGATCGCATTTCGGTCAGCTCTAATTTGAACGGAGATTAGGCCTCTTTTGCGATTCACACTCGTGTTTCTGATTTATCGTACGTTCAAACTTTAAATTCTCGTAGTGAGCGAACGGTTTGTCCTACAGAGCTCCGGGTGGTCTCAAAAAATTTTAAAAATTCTATAAAATCTTAAATTGAAGGAAAAACAATACCTTTATATCCAAATTTTTTGAGTTAGGGCGTTTTCAAAATTTCAAATTTGATTTTGGAACCCTTAGAAGTGACCTACCTCAACCAAAATCTTCGGGGCACAACTAGACCCCAAATGGAGCCACAATACATACCAAATTTCATCAAAATCGGTCAATGCTAAGTGGCAAAAGTGCCAAGGGGGTGAGGGGGTGTTAAAAATTTTTTTTTTCTTGGCCGATTCCAAAGGTTCGTTATTGAAAATAATAAACCAAATTGCAGTATACATCCAAACGATGTCTATCCAAATTTTTTGATTTGACGTCAAATATAAAAGGGACATATCCGTGATAAAATTGCATATCCTGTTGTTTTTGATTCTGAGAAATCATAAACTTGGTCACTAAATTCATGTATCTTACCAGGCAATTTATCGGCACTCTAATCGATTCAATCATTTTCTTGTCGAATGATTAAATAAGTCAACGTTCTTCTTAGTGAGAAAGCTTCACTGTCTATCAAAGTCAGAACCAACAGTAGTAAAATTGAGCTTTGAAAATAGTAAAAATATTAATTATTAAATATTTTGATAGTTCGAATCTTCTGCTTGAAAAGTCGTTTTCTAGCGTACTTATAGATATTTGCGAAGGTTTCTTCTTGTACATCCGTTAATGCCGTCAGTGTCCATTCGCAACTGACTGATATGCTCGTTCGAGATAAATGCGTAACCATGGGATTATGGCAACCCCATATAGGGGCATTTAATACCTCATCTTGAGTTTGTGGAATAAAATCACATGTAAGATTTTTTGGTGTTAAATTTTCGAGATGTTCAATTTATAATTTCACTCTGCAAATTTTACAAAATTTTGAGTAACCTAGGGGTTACAGGTTACTTCGGTCTTTTTGACGGTTACTATCGACTGAGAAAACCTAGCTCACCTGACAAGAGTTCTCGAGGTACCTCACCTTGAGTTTGTCTAATAAATACACTAACTATAGCATCTTTTCAGATTTTTTGGTTTTAAATTTTCGACGGTTTTAGTCATGATTTTGATTTTTTATTGTTTATTCACTCTGCAAATTTTACGAAGTTATGAGTAACCTGGGGTTACAAGTTACTTCGGTTTTTCTGACGGGTATTATCGACCGAGAAAATCTTGCTCACCTGGCACGAGTCCTGAACGCCTTTCCCGGCGCACACCATGTTGGCGGTGATCCTGTTGGGTCTGTACTTGGAAGCCCTGCACTGTCCCAGCGTCAGGATGGGCACCTGGACTTCTTGCACGATGTTGGCCAGAGCTCCGCCCTCGGACGTCCGTCCCCATCCGACCACCGTCCCCATCTTGCCGGCCGGGTCGGACCCTGAAATAGGCAAAATCCACCGTCGATAAGTTCAAAAGGTGCCAAATCGGAATTCAAGTGCAATAATAATATTAAAATGAAAAGAGTAATTAATAAATTTTAAAAAACACTGCTAATAATATCATGAAATTTCGTAAGTTGGTACTCAAACGGTTCTGGTTGTAAAACGTTTCTTTCTTCAGTTTACTATTTAGCATATAGCTACAACTGCTGACAGTTTTATTCTTTCTTCAATCTTGAGCCAGCCTAACTTCTTATAGTACGGCGTTACATGCTCATCAATCTTTAGCCTGTAAACAAACCTAACAATAACATTCAAGGCTCTCTGCATCCTACAAACTTGCTCATCTGTCATATCACAGAAAGCAAAGGAGGGCATAATCAAAATTGTGCAAGAGGAGACTCTCGGCCAAGCGCAACCGCACTCGAAAAGGCATATCAATTGCCAGTCTTCGGAGCTGATAGAGTGATCCGTACGTACGGTTACAGATAGTGGTTACGTGAGGCGACCAAGACAATGAGTTTGAGATTTGGAGGCCCAAATTATTCATTTTCGAGATGAACGGAGTAGTGCTACTACCTATACTAACCACACCTATCCCCTCAAGATCGGCATGCGAAATTAGGCGACTGTGGCCCAGGATCATGGCATTGGACTTGGAGGCATTGATCTTCATGCCATGTAACCTGCACCATTCGTCCAGTACCACCAATTCGGCATTTACAATCGCAATAGCCTCACGAAGACCAGAGATTGGCACGCTTAAATAAAATTGCCAATCATCGGCATATAGCATACACTGGCAATGTTCAAAAAGTCTAGGCAGCTGGTCAACAAATATAGTGAAGAGCCTGGCAGATAAGACCGAGCCTTGAGGCACACCCTCTTCCATGTCTCTGGTCTCCGACAGCTCTCTATTCGGACCCCTTGTTCGCAGAGATCTTGACTGGAGATATGACCCGAACCAGCTGAGCATCCTCCCCGAAACTCCGACTGATTCAAGGACCGCCAGCAGCAGATCATGCTGGACTCGATCAAAGGCCTGGGAAACATCCACCGCTACTAGAACGGTTACCTTTCGTTCGTCCATGGCCTGCCTCACATCGTCAAGAACTCTCACAAGAGCCGTCTCAGTACTGCATCCAACTCGATATGCCGATTGTCTATCATCCAGAATATTATTAGCCAGTATAAAGTCGTTAAAATGGCCGTATACACATTTATCTAGAACTTTTGCCGCAGCGCACAGGATACTGATGGGCCTTTAATCACTAGCACTTTTAGGTTTATCTAATTTTTTCAAAGGTTGAATGATCGCCTGTTTCCAACATTTAGGGTAGGTCCCAGTTTGAATAGAAGTATTAAAGATATGCTCGAGCACTGGACTCACCACATCACTTAGCATCTGCAATACCTCAATAGAGATTCCATCACATCCGACAGCACTTGACTTTACAGTTTTAAGCATCTTCTTAACATTATCTAGACTTATGACAATCGAATCAAAAAAATTATTTCTAGTAAGAGCTCTTAATCGATAATCTTGCATTAACTCTTGGGAACAGCTTGCGCCAATTTTTTGGCTAAAATGAGTGTTCAACTCGTTCACCGAGACTGGTAGTTCATCAGGAAGTGCCTTATTCTTTCCAAGCCCCAAACTTTTTACTATCCTCCAGAAATCTCTCGGTTGTCGGTTCGAATCAAACAAATCGCGAAAATACCTGATTTTTGCATTTCTCATTTCTTGTTTTAACTTATTACGAGCAGAACGGAACGTATTGTGATTCAATTGCGATTTATCCCTCAGGTACTTCTTATGAGAGAGAGAAATAGAGAGAGAGAGAGAGAGAGAGAGAGAGGGGATATTGATTGATTGATTATCGACTTATTTAAACTCGCAAATATCGGTCGTTAACGACCATTCTTACTATTAAAGAGAGATTGACTGATTGATTGATATCGCTTTATTTATATAATCTGACAAGATTTGGTCGAAGTCGACCGTTCTTACACCTAACCAGACTTACACCTAAATAATACATTAATTATATTAAATTAAATTAGTCTACGTGTGAAAAAATTATGCAAATGATAGTGATGTTGCGAAAGGCTATAATATAGCCTCTCATTTTCATATTATGAAAATGATCGATTGCTGAGCATGAACAACAATAAATGTAGAAAAAGTGCAGTTCTAAACACATAAAAATTTTAATATTTTGAAAGGAAATCATCTTTCAATTTGTTTTTGAACGAAATAGAATTCTTTATTTCTTTGAGCTCGGAGTTAAGACTATTATAAGCAATGTACTTGTATTAATGAAAGAATAATTCTTTCATTTTTCACAATTATTGTGAAAAATCGTGGTTTCACATGGTGGTAAACAGTAAGTGAATCTATTTCTAGTGGAGAGAGAGAGAAATAATGTTTTATTTAGAATAATAAACATTTTACAATATAATATGGAGAGTAATGTGGAAAATCTTGAGACTATTAGGATTTTCATAAAATAGATGGGTTGTAAAATTTGGACTACAGGTATTGAAATGTCATGTGTATTGAATTTTATATGAAAATGTGGTGTATCTACTATGTTTTATGTTGTTGACTTATGGTGTATATGTATTGTTACTAAGACTACTGTAATAAAAGGAGGTTATTACCCGTGAGGGGGAAGAGCAGTCGCTCTGGACTGATGCAAGGTCAGGAGTCTGTATGGAACTGTTACAACAGTTCCTGGGATGGCGGCCCAAAAGTAAAAGTGCGAACCCCCGCAGTGTACAGGCGGAAGAGAAAGTTTTCGCGAAGGGAAACCGTCCGTCCGGGGGCGTGATGGCCTGCGGAGGCGGGGAGGGGACTGTACTCGGGGATGGCGGGGGCGTAGGGCCTGACATTCACCGTTACGCGGAACATCTGCGACATGCGGGGTATGCCGATAGAACGGAAACGGAAGTGTGTCCTGGATTTAGAACAAGGTAGACAATACGGCTAATATAAGCCCGTACGAGTAGAGTACGAAGAGGTCGTCCAGGCCAGCCCGTATTGAGTGTGAATCATACAGGGTGTTTCACGAAAAGGTTACACCCCCCCCTTCATTTCCCCGAAAAACTGCGTAAAAAACACCGCAAATTATTACCCAAAGGTTTATTATTTTTCTATAAAGATCACTCGTCTGCAAAGAACACGGCTATGCCATTGATGACACCAACCAACGTGAAGATAAACATCGATCGCATTTAGGTCAGCTAACATTTGAACGGAGATTAGGCCTCTTTTGCGATTCACACTCGTGTTTCTGATTCATAGTAAGTCCACCCTTGAGTTCTAATAGGGAGCGAACGATTGCTCCTACAGAGCTCTGGGTGGTTTCATTCGATTCTAAAAATTCAATATTATTTCAAAGTGATGAAAAAACAATACTTTTATTTCAAAAGTTTTTCAGCTAGGGCGTTTTGATAATTTTATTTTCGCTTCCTTCAAAGCTTTGTTTTCACTTTTCAAGGACGAAAAAAAAGTTCTCCAAAATCAAAATTTTCACTCGCGTTTTGAGCTTTAGACCTTCCTGAACAATTTTGGTTCCGTGTCTGTCTGTCTCTCTGTCTGTCTGTCTGCGTGTGTGTCATGAATTCCTTGTAACGAGCATAACTCTACGAAGTTATTGTCCGATTTCTATGAAATTTTCAGGGACTGTGCGGGTTGGAGTGTAGACGGTCCCCTATGAAAATCATCATCCCCGGACTGATAGAAGCGACTGCGCATGCGCAAACGTGAATTCCTTATAACGGCCATAACTACATTTTCCATCCTATTTCAATGAAATTTCCAGGGATGTTAGAGAGTTGTGTTTAGATGGTCCGCTATGAAAATCATAGAGAATTGTTTTTCATAGAGGGATGGTCTTCGGTGAGAATCTCAAATCCTATTCATTGCATCACTAGGCCTCAATAGGTCAGAGGGGTCGCGGGTTCGAATCCCAGCCGAGGCTAAGCATTTTTTTGATCCAATCACATAGATCTACTCACTTAATTTTCCATCCGAATTTGATGAAATTTTCTAGGATTGTCCAGATTAGCGTGTAGATTGTCCCCTATGAGGGTAGTGAAAGGTACTTAGAGATTGGCGTTTTGAGATTAACTACTATGCATCGGATCATCTATACAATCGGGTTATGGATACGAGGAAGCTATGTGTCACACCCACTTGGCAGACTTTTATCTTGGTTTTTTATTTCCATTAATGAACTATTGGAATCGATCAAGACAATTTTCTACCAAGCACGTTTCTAGGTCCGTAGAGTCCGAAAATCTAATACAATTTTTTCCTTCCGACCGATTTTGATGAAATTTGGTATATGGGCTCCATTTGGGTCTACTTGTTCCGCAAATATTTTGGTTGATGCGAGTCGCTTCTGAAGGGTGAAAATTAAGGGTTGAAATTTTCAATAGTGCCCCAGCTGAAAAACTTTTGAAATAAAGGTATTGTTTTTCCATCGATTTTAAATAGTATTGCATTTTTATAATTTTAAGAGACCACCCAGAGCTCTGTAAGACAAACAGTTCGATTCCTTTGAAAACTTAAGGGTCGGATTTACGATTAATCAGAAACACGAGTGTGAATCGCAAAAGTGATCTAATCTCCATTCAAATTGTAGCTGACAAAAATGCGATCGTTGTTCGTTTCTTCGAGATATACCTTCTCAGTTTTGCGTCTTTAGCAACAAGTAATCGAATTTCCTAATATTTTCGAATTCAGTGTTCTTCCAAATAAACTTGATTGTGAAGGTGTGAAGGCAGTTTGAGTACTAGGAAGTCACATTTGGTCGGAATGTAGGGACAATGGCAATCGGTCCATGGGAACTAAGGGAAGTGCCACTTACGGCGGACGGCCAAATTTGTATTCGATTTTTGGATTCTACACACGTAAACCAACAATGATTAGTTATGGAAGTTATTTCTACCAACCTCTTCAATAAGATGTATGATGGAGACACAAAACTATTCGAACCCGCAACAAGAGGAGAACTCGTCGGACCTCGATTATTTACACAGCGCCTTGTGTTATCTGTCTTAGAATTTAAACCAATCGTGTTAAAAAATCGTTTAGGTCTATCAAACTGCCCATGTTCTCTCCGAACGTGGAAATGAGAACCTAAAATTACGCGTAGTCTGTAATTTATTCCGAATCTGAATCAAATTGAAGGACGACTGGTTTCGCGTGACTCTTTGTCCTCCTCATCCGCTCGCCCCGGATCATCACAATTGTAACCCGAAGAGTCAACTTTCACGTTCACTTTCGACCCCGAAAAAAACACGGAATTACAGCTAATCTGATAAATAGTACGAGTAGTAGGAGTCGGCAGTTCCTGACTCCATTTTTCATTGTTCACTAAAAAAGTCAGTGAATGAGGAGAGGAAATGGCCTAAAATCTTGTTTGATTGACACCAATAACGAGTCAAAATACTTCTTTCATACGTCATAAACAGCATAAAATAAACTAGTTAATATGAAGGCTAATGGTAATAATATTATGAACGGTGACTGACGAACCGAGGTGTATTCGATGATAAAATTCATGAATATTATATATATATAAATATTATTTATTAAATTAAAATATTTAATATTGATGATTTCATGATGGTGAATTTATTGTATAATGAAATCTGAGGGACGCCTGATCGTTAATGTTACGATCGAGGGTCTAACCGATGGAACACAGGATGTGTTTTTGTCATCGATGACACCTCGCTAGTTGTCGACTGCAGTAGGTGCTTTTATATCACTCCGTTAGACAAATGAGCCTCATCACCGAGGAATCTTACATGACCTACTTTTTTTGACAGTAAAACCCATTTTGTTAAACTGAAATTTACACACAATGTGTTTTTAGTGAGATTTTGGTTCATTATTTTCAATAATGAACCTTGGAAAGCGAGCAAGAAAACAAGATTTTAACCCCCTCCCCCCACCCTCACCTACACTAGATTTGACGTAATTGCATATTTCTGCTAGTTGAGCTGAGAATTGATAGCTGAGATGGCGTAATTAGTAGCGGATTTGGTAGCTGAGAGGAAATTGTATACGAGGTCAGGTCCTATCTGTTAAAGACAGGTGGAGGCTGATGACTCCCGAGGAAAAATACCATTCATCTGGAATTTGAAGTAATTACATTGAAAAGAGAAAAAAAAAATAGTTGAGCTGAGATTCGATAATAACAATGGATCTCACGAGTGCGGTATTGAAAACTGATGGCTTATCTACAAAAAATTGATGAATCAGCTACTAAAACTGATGATCGTGCTGCCAAAACTGAATTCCTGCTACTATAAACTGATGACTCTGCTACTAAAACTGATAGCCTGCTACCAAAAGCTAATGAACATCTCAACAATTTCAACTCACTGATCTACTCATCAAAATCGCACCTCAAATCCACCAAGTCCACAGCTGTTCGTTAGTTGTCCCTCCGGACTTGGAGGGGTAGCTGATTCATCAGTTTTCTGTAGTAGAGTCATCATTTCTTAGTGGCAGGGTTTCGGTTTTAGCAGCAGTCACAAGTTTTCGGTAACAGAGTCAACAAGAGTGGAGGAGGGGGGGCTCCACCCCTCAACAACACTGGATTTGAAGTAAGTATAAATTTCTCCTAGTTGAGCTGACAGTTGATAGCTTTGATAGCATAATGAGTGGGATAAAAAAAAGTTGAGCTGAGATTCGATAATAACAATGGATCTCACGCCAGAAACTGATGGACACTGTTACTGAAAACTGATGACCCTGCTACTAAAACTGATACCCTGCTACTATACTGATAGCCTGCTCCTGAAAACTGACGATTTAGCTACTAAAACTGATGACCCTGCTGCTAGAACTGATACCTAGCTGCTAGAAACCACTTTTACTGAAAACTGATGGACACTGTTACTGAAAACTGAGACCCTGCTACTAAAACTGATGACCCTGCTACTATACTGATAGCCTGCTCCTGAAAACTGACGATTCAGCTACTAAAACTGATGACCCTGCTGCTAGAACCAATACCCTGCTGCCAGAAACTGATGACACTTTTAGTGAAAACTGAGACTCCGCTACTAAAACTGATACCCTGCTAGTATACTGATGGCCTGCTACTGTACTGATAGCCTGCTCCTAAAAACTGACAATTCAGCTACTAAAACTGATGACCCTGCTGCAGAGAACTGATGAATGAGCTACTAAAACTGATGACCCTGCTGCTAGAACCAATACCCTGCTGCCAGAAACTGATGACACTTTTAGTGAAAACTGAGACTCCGCTACTAAAACTGATACCCTGCTAGTATACTGATGGCCTGCTACTATACTGATAGCCTGCTCCTAAAAACTGACAATTCAGCTACTAAAACTGATGACCCTGCTGCAGAAAACTGATGAATGAGCTACTAAAACTGATGACCCTGCTGCTAGAACCAATACCCTGCTGCCAGAAACTGATGACACTTTTAGTGAAAACTGAGACTCCGCTACTAAAACTGATACCCTGCTAGTATACTGATGGCCTGCTACTATACTGATAGCCTGCTCCTAAAAACTGACAATTCAGCTACTAAAACTGATGACCCTGCTGCAGAAAACTGATGAATGAGCTACTAAAACTGATGACCCTGCTGCTAGAACCAATACCCTGCTGCCAGAAACTGATGACACTTTTAGTGAAAACTGAGACTCCGCTACTAAAACTGATACCCTGCTAGTATACTGATGGCCTGCTACTGTACTGATAGCCTGCTCCTAAAAACTGACAATTCAGCTACTAAAACTGATGACCCTGCTGCAGAAAACTGATGAATGAGCTACTAAAACTGATGACCCTGCTGCTAGAACCAATACCCTGCTGCAAGAAACTGATGACACTTTTAGTGAAAACTGAGACTCCGCTACTAAAACTGATACCCTGCTAGTATACTGATGGCCTGCTACTGTACTGATAGCCTGCTCCTAAAAACTGACAATTCAGCTACTAAAACTGATGACCCTGCTGCAGAGAACTGATGAATGAGCTACTAAAACTGATGACCCTGCTGCTAGAACCAATACCCTGCTGCCAGAAACTGATGACACTTTTAGTGAAAACTGAGACTTCCGCTACTAAAACTGATACCCTGCTAGTATACTGATGGCCTGCTACTATACTGATAGCCTGCTCCTAAAAACTGACAATTCAGCTACTAAAACTGATGACCCTGCTGCAGAAAACTGATGAATGAGCTACTAAAACTGATGACCCTGCTGCTAGAACCAATACCCTGCTGCCAGAAACTGATGACACTTTTAGTGAAAACTGAGACTCCGCTACTAAAACTGATACCCTGCTAGTATACTGATGGCCTGCTACTATACTGATAGCCTGCTCCTAAAAACTGACAATTCAGCTACTAAAACTGATGACCCTGCTGCAGAAAACTAATGAATGAGCTACTAAAACTGATGACCCTGCTGCTAGAACCAATACCCTGCTGCCAGAAACTGATGACACTTTAGTGAAAACTGAGACTCCGCTACTAAAACTGATACCCTGCTAGTATACTGATGGCCTGCTACTATACTGATAGCCTGCTCCTAAAAACTGACAATTCAGCTACTAAAACTGATGACCCTGCTGCAGAAAACTGATGAATGAGCTACTAAAACTGATGACCCTGCTGCTAGAACCAATACCCTGCTGCCAGAAACTGATGACACTTTTAGTGAAAACTGAGACTCCGCTACTAAAACTGATACCCTGCTAGTATACTGATGGCCTGCTACTATACTGATAGCCTGCTCCTAAAAACTGACAATTCAGCTACTAAAACTGATGACCCTGCTGCAGAAAACTGATGAATGAGCTACTAAAACTGATGACCCTGCTGCTAGAACCAATACCCTGCTGCAAGAAACTGATGACACTTTTAGTGAAAACTGAGACTCCGCTACTAAAACTGATACCCTGCTAGTATACTGATGGCCTGCTACTGTACTGATAGCCTGCTCCTAAAAACTGACAATTCAGCTACTAAAACTGATGACCCTGCTGCAGAGAACTGATGAATGAGCTACTGAAACTGATGACCCTGCTGCCAAAAACTGATGACACTTTTACTGATGACTCAGCAATTAATACTGATATCCTGCTACTAAAACGGATACTTTGCTACTAAAACTGATAGCCTTCTACTAAAATGTTTGACTCTGTTACAAGAAATTGATGACTGCTACAGATAACTGATGAATCAGCTGCTAAAACTGATAACCTGCTACTTGAAACTGACGATTCAGCTGCTAAAACTGATGACTCTGTTACAGAAAACTGGTGAATCTGCTACCTCTCCAAGTCCTGAGGGACAATAAACGTTCAGTTGTGGACTTGGTGGATCTGTGAGTTGATAGTGATGAGATGTCTATTAGAAGTACCTTCATCTTCATAGTTTTGATAAGTTGAGCAGAGAATTTTCAGTTTTGACGCAGCGGACTTGGAGGTTGTGAGTTTGATGGCGAGCAGAAGGTTAAGAGAGAAAGTGAAAGTTTTACCTGGCAGGACGGCGAAGGACCTCCGCGATCGGCCGACAGACAACAAGTGGAAGTAGTGAAAGTGCGCCCAGAGGCCGCCCCCTGCGTCCGTCTCGGAGGGGGGAGCGGGAGTCGCTCCCACCCCCGAAAAACTGGGCTAAAAGGCCACCGAACTCGACTCCGGGAGGACGCGGCGGGGAGGGGGGCGTCCGGTAGGAGGGGGTCTCCCGGACGTCCCGCCTTCGGACGCGAAAATCCGAGGGGGAAAACGCGGTTCACTTTCGCTTTCTCTCGGTAGCTCCCCCTCCAGCGCGGACACGGCAGTGACGTCACGAGGGAAAAACCAGATTAATGCTAAGGTTTTGAACGGACACTTAAACTGGTTATTAGCTGGTTTATTGTTGTTGGGAAATTTCTCAGACTTTTTTTTCCCTTTCAATTCAAAGATCACCAGGTGGTGAGAAAAGTGAAAATAAGTACCTCCGTCGTAACCTCCAGCACGCAATGCAGAATCCACGGAATCACAGGGGACCATCCCGAGGAAGAGAAGAGATTTTTGCTTCCGAGTCAACCAAAGTATTGTTTTCACTTTTCAAGGTTAAAACGCTGCAAATTATTACTTAAAGGTTCATTATTTTTAATGATAAACCTTAGGAATCGACCAAAACAATTGTTTTTACCCCCCTCAAAATTTGTTGGTTTACGTTTCAGAGTACGTAGAATCCAAAAATCGAATAAAAATTTGGCCGTCCGTCCGCCGTACGCAGCAATTTCCCCACTAACTCAAAAAAATGTGATATGAAAGAATTGTTTATCCATAATTTTAAGATAGTATTGAATTTTTGGAATAATGAAGCTAACATGCGAACAAAGGAGCAAAAACGATGTCGTAGCATAGAGGTATGAGAGACCGATGGTCCGGTTAAGCGTTGAAAAAAAGATGGTCCGGCTGAAGGGTTAAGTTGTTTTGGTCTAATAGTGGATGCTTTTCAAATTCAGTAGCCGCAGCTACAGTTAGAAAATCGACTTTTATCGAAAATCGACACGACAGCCCGAACCATGGTTCTCCAACCACACGTTGAATCAGCAAGTCATTGTCCAAATGATAAGATTGAGGACGAACCATGGTAAAGTTAACCGCAGTCTGTATTTGGTAGGAATAACAGATTCGCCAAAATGCGAACACTGCGAAGTAGAAGGAGACATGGAACACAAGATTATGCAGCACGCAATTTATGAAGACGGGAGAAGAGAATGAGGACAAGTCCCAGAGAACCGCGAGTTGCACGAACTCATTAGAACAGCTGATTGCAAAGTGACAAAAGATATCATAAATTATATGCAAATTGCGGGTATACATCTCTAGTATGTACAATACAATGTATATAACCAATAAATACTAATTATATATGTAAACGTCTGCCAAGTGGGTGTGGCACATAGCTTCCTCGTATCCATTTCCCGATTATATAGATGATCCGATGCATAGTAGTTTTCATTCAACATTTCATCAAATTCGGATGAAAAATGTAAATGGTATGGCTGTTACAAGGATTTTACGTTTGCGCATGCTAAGAGGCTTCTATAATTTTAAGGCCTTGATTTTCATTGGAGACCATCTACAACCTAATCAGCGTAATCCCTGAAAATTTCATCGAAATCGGGTAGAAAATGTGGAAGTTATGGCCGTTTCAAGGAATTCACGTTTGCTCATGCGCAGTCGCTTCTATCAGTCTGGGGATGATGATTTTCATAGGGGACCGTCTACACACCAACCCGCACAATCCCTGAAAATTTCATTGAAATCGGACGGAAAATGTAGAAGTTATGGACGTTACAAGGAATTCACGTTTGCGCATGCGCAGTCGCTTCCATCAGTCCGGGGATGATGATTTTCATAGGGGACCGTCTAAACACCAACCCACACAATCCCTGAAAATTTCATAGAAATCGGACAATAACTTCGTAGAGTTATGCTCGTTACAAGGAATTCATGACACACACGCAGACAGACAGACAGAGAGACAGACAGACACGGAACCAAAATTGTTCAGGAAGGTCTAAAGCTCAAAACGCGAGTGAAAATTTTGATTTTGGAGAACTTTTTTTTCGTCCTTGAAAAGTGAAAACAAAGCTTTGAAGGAAGCGAAAATAAAATTATCAAAACGCCCTAGCTGAAAAACTTTTGAAATAAAAGTATTGTTTTTTCATCACTTTGAAATAATTGAATTTGATGAAATTGAAATCGAACGGAAAATGTGGAAGTTATGGCCGTTTCAAGGAAATCACGTTTGCGCATGCGCAGTCGCTTCTATCAGTCCGGGGATGATGATTTTTATAGGGGACCGTCTGCACACCAACCCGCACAATCCCTGAAAATTTCATTGAAATCGGACAATAACTTTGTATAGTTATGCGCGTTACACGGAAATCATGACGGACACACAGACAGACAGACACACAGACACGGAACCAAAATTGTTCAGAAAGGTCTAAAACGCAAAACGCGAGTGAAAATTTTTATTTTGGAGAACTTTTTTTTTCGTCCTTGAAAAGTGAAAACAAAGCTTCCGCTACCTTGGTAGACTCGGAAGCAAAAATTATATATTTAACAAGAAATATTGATAACAAAAATAATAGAAAACGATGTAAAATGTAATTGAATGATTGAATGTGAGACTATAAAATTGTATTAGAACTAAATGAAATTGTACATAAAAATTGTATAAGAACTAAATTAAATTGTCCTGGCAATATGTATAAATAAATGCAGTGTCAAAAAGAAAAAAAAAAAGAAACAAAAAAAAACAGCATATATGTATAGGATACTATTAAATCTTAGAGAATATTTAAGTAAGTTAGCACATGTTAGTCATTATCAAAATGCGTCCTTTTTTCTGTCCAATCATGTATTGTTTAGTAATTTACTTGTTACTGTAATGTATAGTAGATATGAATTTATTTACCGAAATGGAGCAATTTTGCTCAAATCCTACCCTACAACACGAGCCAAGCCTAACGTTGGGTAGAAAATTTGATTAAATCGCAACCCATCATGCATTTATACTATTGTAAAAGTGTACAAAATGGCGCCAAATAAACATATGTTTATAAATTTCTTCATTCTTTATTTCTTTATTCTTGTTTATAAATGTTCTTTAAACATATGTTTATAAATATTCTTTTATAGGTAAATTACTTTTATAAGTTCTGTATTTGGTCTGGATTTTTCAAAATCCACAACATTCAGGAGTCACTCTGAAATGAAGGAAACCAGAAGGGCTTCAAAATACCGGGTAAAAGGTGAATTCAGAGTATGAAATGAGATTTCTTCCCCTCTTCGTGAGATAGCCACTTAGCCAGAAAAAAATGAAATTTAGAGTAATCGAGGGGATCTCGTGGCTTCGGAAGAATCCTCGGAATTCGCTTCCTCGGCCGTCTGTCCTCGAGATGAGATTCGCTGGCGGCAGAGCAGCTGGTTCCATCGTAATTTCTCCCTTCGAAGCCAGCTCAACTTTCGCTCTTGATCTCTTTCCCTTTCTTCTGCAAAACTCGTCCGGTTTCACTTTCCATGGCCGCTTTTACCAGATGATCCTCATCAGCTGACGGAGGCGGACCTGCAGAGGGCGTCAGTAGGAAACGAATCCTCTGATGCAACCGAAGGCCTCGCATTCATGCACTCGTCCTTCTCGGTAGAACCAGAAACCTGAGAAGCTCTGATGCGTCGGATGGCTGTCCTGTTCTAATCAGGTCTAGGTCTTCTAGTCGTTCTGTATGGAAGTAAATGTTTCAAGTCGAACAGGTTTGTTTTCCTACTGAGAATACTGATAAACGTCCTATTGAAGAGGGGTGTACTAAAGTCCATTCATGCAGCATGAATTAATGAGCGAGTTTTCAAAGAAATCTTTAAATTGAAGGTATGGTTGAGAAAAGGAACAATGGTGTTGAAATTTCTTTTATAATTTTTTTACACGATTCTTGGTTTTTTCCAGTTTTAGTATACCATACCAACATACTACATGCACAGGGTTTGCTTTGAAGATGTTAGGGGTCCATATTCATGCCCAGTCCATATTAGGAGGAGTCCACATTGTACTCGTCTCCCCGAACTCATAGAGTACCCACACGACTATTGTTGGTTTTTTCGATTTTCAGTATACCATGCCAACATACTGTACGCACTGGGTATGCTATGAAGCTATTAGGAATCCATATTGAAGTTCTACTCGTCTCCACTAACTAATAGAGTACTGACACGGCTTTTGTTGGTTTTTTTCGATTTTCAGTATACCATACCAACATACTGTATGCACTGGGTATGCTTTGAAAATGTTAGGAGTCCATATTGACGTTCTACTCGTCTCCACTAACTAATAGAGTACTGACACGGCTTTTGTTGGTTTTTTCGATTTTCAGTATACCATACCAACATACTGTATGCACTGGGTATGCTTTGAAGATGTTAGGAGTCCATATTCACGTTCTATTCGTCTTCACGAACTCATAGAGTACCCACACTGCTATTGTTGGTTTTTTTTCGATTTTCAGTATACCATACCAACATACTGTATGCACTGGGTATGCTTTGAAGATGTTAGGAGTCCATATTCACGTTCTACTCATCTCCACAAACTAATTGAGTACTCACACGGCTTTTGTTGGTTTTTTTTCGATTTTCATTTACCATACCAACATACTGCATGCACTGGGTATGCTTTGAAGATGTTAGGAGTCCATATTCACGTTCTACTCGTCTCCACAAACTAATAGAGTACTCACACGACTACTGTTGGTTTTTTCGATTTTCAGTGTACCATACCAACATACTGTATGCACTGGGTATGCGTTGAAGATCTTAGGAGTCCATATTGACGTTCTACTCGACTCCACGAACTCATAGAGTACCCACACGGCTACTGCATTTTAGGGTACAACAAATATACGCACGTTTTCATTATACATACAAGTACATAATATATAGGTACTTAGATATATAATGGAAAAAAGCATATGAAGACCACAGGGGAAGAACGCACCAAGTCGATTTTTTGCGAAAAATGGGTTATGACGGTTTCTTATAGATTTTTTCACGGCGGACTCGATGGTGACAACCAAAATGGGCAAAAACGATCCAATGTAGGAGAAAAATGCGAGAAACGAAACACCGTACAGGGGAAGAACGCACCAAGCCGAGCGCAACCGGGCAAAAACGTGCCAACTTTCAGGCTCCCTCCCCCAGGTCGTATTCCCCTACCTGATGGATCTCTGTGATTCACGCATTCATGCGGTTTTCCTGGGTTTCACAGTAGTATTTTCGATTGCTAGCGGCGATCATAATTATTTTCTTCATACCAATAAGTTTATATGAGACTAGTGTTTGTTTTCTTGAAAACGGTGAAACTTCTTCGTGAGTGAACTTTTGAAAATCATTATATATATTATTAAAATGTCACGAAACCGTTATGCCCTGATAAAGAGAGAATCTTATGGTAGGATACTATGAATAAAATTTTTTTCATTTTTTTAATGTGCATCGGTATCAAAAATTTCGTGCTGAGTCCGAATATACCGTATATTACTATGATTGTGAAACCCTTTTTTTGGCTTATTTTCGAAATTTGGACCACTCAGGGTTGCGCAAAATTTCTGGCTAACAGGGTGACACAGCCACTCTAAATTAATGTGTTCTTCTATCAAATTATGTTGGATACTATTCTTCAGTTCTCTTTTGTCAAAATAGTTATCAATTCCGTTTTTGCTTTTTTTTTATAGTTAGGTCAGCTTGGAAA
Source organism: Apolygus lucorum (assembly GCA_009739505.2). Taxonomy (NCBI): domain Eukaryota; kingdom Metazoa; phylum Arthropoda; class Insecta; order Hemiptera; family Miridae; genus Apolygus; species Apolygus lucorum. The sequence continues at coordinate 26,468,605 of CM019177.2, read as the reverse complement.
CGGTCTTCAATAAAGCATTTTTGTTGATCTAGAGCCAAAGGGCATCAGTACTGTTTCACTCTTTCCAAACGTCTGTTTGTCGAGGTGAGCTCTGCGTTCATACAAATCGGTTTTGATGCGGAATCAAGAAAGAAAGCGAATGGAATCCAAATCCGTTGCATAGGAGTCTCATCGAAATCTGCGAGAACTCGTCTCCCACGTAGAGAGGAAAATTACTTCTTGGAAGATTCTTATCTCTGTCCACCTCCGTCTGAGTCAGGAATATCTCTGGAAAATATCTCCATCCTTATCACGTTCTTTGTCGTTGGTTTTTAATGAATCGAGCAAATATGAAAACCAGAGCGAAAAGAAATATCAAGTTCTGCGTACAATTTTTGTCATATTTTTGTAGAGCTGAATGGTTTCGTTCAACAATCAAATTGAACAAATACGCCCAACTAGATAATTTATAGGGATTTTGAAGATTTATGGAGCACAGACAATATTGATGCCTGTAATATGAGAGGAATGGCTGCCAATGCAGTCTGGTTTCCTGATATTTACCAACAAGTTACCTATCTAATGTTACCTAATAATTTTCTATAATAGGTACTTCCTAATTCCTTTATTTTTAGGTCAAAGTGTGTCTACAACTTACAAGGTTTGAAGGATTCAATGTGAAGCAACACTTATACGAGTATGGACAATTGGACAGACTTATTTCTCTTTTCAATAACTCAGTATATGAAAATATAGGGTACACACAACCTTCAAAATGGTATTTTATTCAGTATATGAAGTTCATAAAAACTTCATAAGAACATTCCTTATCTATTATGTTTTCGAAGGAACCGAAACCCCATCTTATAGTTCCTTCGAACACACCACGCCATTCATGTAGCAACAAGCTTTCAGAGCAGTAGGTTTTCTTTGAGCATATCCACTCCTATGTTGTAGCAACAGGCCTTCTTTGGAAAAATCCAGCTATATCATAGACAAGCAGGACTTCTTGGAACATAAACTACCGCTATCATAGAGCAGTAAGCCTCCTTCGAACATATCCACTCCAGACTTGCAGCAACAGGCCTTCTTCGGGAAAATCCAGCTTTATCATAGACGAGCAGGACTTCTTGGAACATAAACCACCGCTATCATAGAGCAGTAAGCCTCCTTCGTACATATCCACTCCAGACTTGCAGCAACAGGCCTTCTTTGGAAAAATCCAGCTGTATCATGGGCAAGCAGGACTTCTCGGAACATAAACCACCGCTATCATAGAGCAGTAAGCCTCCTTCGTACATATCCACTCCAGACTTGCAGCAACAGGCCTTCTTTGGAAAAATCCAGCTGTATCATGGACAAGCAGGACTTCTTTGAACATAAACCACCGCTATCATAGAGCAGTAAGCCTCCTTCGAACATATCCACTCCAGACTTGCAGCAACAGGCTTTCTTTGAAAAAATTCAGCTCTATCATAGACAAGCAGGACTTCTTGGAACATAAACCACCGCTATCATAGAGCAGTAAGCCTCCTTCGAACATATCCACTCCAGACTTTCAGCAACAGGCTTTCTTTGAAAAAATTCAGCTCTATCATAGACAAGCAGGACTTCTTGGAACATAAACCACCGCTATCATAGAGCAGTAAGCCTCCTTCGAACATATCCACTCCAGACTTTCAGCAACAGGCTTTCTTTGAAAAAATTCAGCTCTATCATAGACAAGCAGGACTTCTTGGTACATAAACCACCGCTATCATAGAGCAGTAAGCCTCCTTCGAACATGTCCACTCCAGACTTTCAGCAACAGGCTTTCTTTGAAAAAATTCAGCTCTATCATAGACAAACAGGACTTCTTGGAACATAAACCACCGCTATCATAGAGCAGTAAGCCTCCTCCGAACATATCCACTCCAGACTTGCAGCAACAGGCCTTCTTTGGAAAAGTCCAGTTGTATCATGGACAAGCAGGACTTCTTGGAACATAAACCACTGCTATCATAGAGCAGTAAGTCTCCTTCGAACATATCCACTCCAGACATGCAGCAACAGGCTTTCTTTGAAAAAATTCAGCTCTATCATATACAGGTGGGGCATCTTAGAACATACCTATCTATCGCTTTCCTGCTGCCATAGGCTTTCCTCGGACTTGTCCTTTCTTATCCAATAACAACAGACCACCATCGAATATATCCATTCCTATTTTATAGCAACAAGCCTCATTCGAACATATTTTCTCCAACCCTTAAGCAGAAGGTCTCCTTCGAACACATTATTACCCACACCAATGTTTGAGCAGCAGATCTGCTTCGGTTATAGCCACCCACATCTTTTACCATCAGGCCATTCTTGAACATATCCATTCATATCCTATCGCAAAAAGCTTTATAAGAAAATATTATTATCCACCTCAATCCTCTTGCAGCTTCCTATACATCCACTTCAATGATCTACAACAGAACATCTTGAACAAATACACCTCATTGCTTTAGAAATAGGCCTTCATCAAACATGTCTCCTCCAATTCTTCAGCAGCGAGCCTCTTTCAAAGATAACTAGTGTCTCCTTCAAACACATCAACTCCAATCTCCTGCCTCCGTCAACATATCCATCCAAAATTCTCAAAAAACAAGCATCTTCCAAACCTAAGCAGTAAAGCAGCAAGACCTCCATTAAACACAGCAACTCTTCCTCTGGCAGTAGCCTTAATCAACACATCCACCAAAATTCTATAACCCTGATCACTAACGACTCATTTCATTTTTCAGCAATTTCAAGCATTATAAAATGGTCTTGTGGACATTTTTTTCCCGTATAGAAGGAAGACACTGAACTCAAAACCTCCATCAATTTTCTTTGTTTCAAAATATACAGATATTTCTAAGTGTAGCAGAATATTCCTTACAATTGCTTAAATTGTCAAGATAGGGGAAAACAAATGGAAAATATTTATTTCAGAAATTTTATTTTCATTATTTTTATATTTCAGAAGATCATTATTTTGTTCAAAACAACTTAGTTCGTAGCTACTCAACAGCAAATGAGAATATCTACCACACAAAACACACTATCAACTGAGTGAGAATGTGGTCAACTGGAATTCAACTACTTCTTTGCCGAGCTATCGGTAAATTTATTACCTTCACTAGGGCTCAAAGTACACTCACTGCAGCTCACTTAGTGAGCATACCAAGGTTAACACGAAATTAGATAGTGGAGACATAATTATTGAAGACCAAATTTTATGGTATTAAATGAATTGAATTAAACACCAGGTTTCTGGGAAATTGGTAAAGGGTATGTAGCGGCCAGAGGCCTATTTGATAAGCAAGTAAACAAATTAATGTTTTTTTGGTGGACTCGGGTCCCCAGTGCACCAACCCCCCCCCCCCTCTAGATGTCCAACTTGGAAGCCAGTCTCTTTCTGTCCTGCTAGCTTTCCTCAACGTGAACCCGCGATTTTCTGCACAGCCCTAGAAAAAACCGCCAACACCTTATTATGCTCTACTACCGCCAAAATTAATATTATTTTCATCTTCAAAACAAACGCAGTACACTAAGCGGAGATTCCTCCATTATTTTCCCACGGATTCTACAAACTGTATCCACGTGCCGTCGGCCGCCTTCGTGTTCCTGGTTCCTTTCAGGTTTCTGAATCAGGTTTTTCACCCCCGGAAGTAAGTCAACGCTCGAGCGGAAATTGGTGAGTCTTCACTTTCCCCCTTTAAAAGCCTAAAATTACAGTCCTACTGCGCAAGCTATACAAATGTTCTGTTCATTCAATTTTCTGGCGACAATGTATACCTAACGGATTCTTAGATCCTTTTACCAGCACATCAATTACATTTAAAGGGTATCTGGTTCCCTTCATTTGTTAAAATTGTCTTAGCCATATTATACACCCTGTTTTAGGGTTCATAACATTTAGACAAACATGAAGATGTATCACCGCTTGGAGAGAATAATAACTTTGATCTAAAGGAAGCAAAGAACGAGTTGAATTCTGGTCAACAAGAATCTTTCCAATTAGAACCATTCCCAATCAGTTGTCGTAGCTACTCAGTTCTTCTGTAAATTTTAGCTACACATTCATCTTGTAGGCAGATTCTTAGCTACTCAACTGACCTGTTACAGGCAGACATACCGGCCGAATGGTCTTCCCCAGGGGGACAGACTTCCTCAGCTTGAGCAGAGCGATGTCATGGTTGTAGGAGTTGACGTCGAAGTTTCGATGTCGGATGATGGAGGAAACAGCTCGCATTATGGCGGGAGAGTCAGTCGTCACGTATTGGTCGTGGTCGCCCAGGATGACTCGGATTTTGGATCTTTTGAGCCTGCAGACATTCCAGAGAAACAGACTTTGATAAATAAGGTAGAGTATAGGTAGTACATATTGTTCTGAATTATGTTTGTTTAGAAGGTCTGTGATGTCTATGAAGGATAAAAGACTGACTTCAAACAGCTAGTTAGGACTCAAATCAGGGAGCTATGAAATGTTCAATCCACATGTCCTACGTTCTTAACAGATACCCAGTTAACATCGATCAACTGCATACACACCTCATCTAGACTCATCTATCTACTGCAACTATGTACTGCATAATATGTACTGCATATATATTATATTGATAGCTTACAAATCTTTTACCTACCGCATAGTTATCTACTCGTCTATTTATCCACCTGTTACATCTACTCAGAAACAATCTTCATGTCCTGCCTTCTTAGGTCATTCCTACTCAGGATCTATTTGCAGCTTACATCATCCATCTACCGCATCTATCCATTTCTTTGTTATCTACAATCTATTGTATACTCATCTGCTTATTTACCTCTCCACCTATTCAATATCCTCACGATTACCCACTCTATCAGATCATTCATACTCAGGACCTATCTACAGATTCACGATACCTGTCTACTCCACTTATCTTCGGACTCTATCTATGGAATATTTACCTGCTAATATCTTCAATATACTTGATTATCTACTCATTTGACTCTCCAACTATTCAATCTACTTAGGATGTCTACTTTCTTAAGTTAGTCATACCTACTCAGGACCAATCTAGTGAAATTCTATCTGCAATACACATCTACTGCATTTATCTACTCCACCTAACTATGATAAGGATATCTAATAATAGTATCTTCAGTATACTGATTCGCTATTTAACTACTCCCACTTCAATTTACTCTTCGGACCTCCTGGGAATTTACAACTTTAAATTGTAGGTGCATTGGAATACTGTAGATATGCAATGAAATTTGATTACACCATCTTATTATTATTATCTACCATTATAATTATTATATACCACCCCCCTCCCAAAGACAGAGTGGGCACGACATGAACATGAATAAATCAATATTTTGATCGGAGGGACGCCTAAGAATCACACAATACCGGCCTTGGGGACCAGGGGAGATGAGGAAACTGGGAGTGAGAGAGAGGAAGAAAGGAAGTGCTCCCATAAAACGACCACCAGTTTAGGTATGAGCTGAGCGAAACGCGGATGGTGATACCACACAGTACACCTAACGATATACCCAAGTCGAGTTACTCCGTGGCACTTTTCCCACACGACATCTTGCGTCATGAAACGGTTACAGCCATGACCCTGAAGAAGTTGGGTGCTGTTGGGTGTGCAACGCTTGCCGTAAATGATCTCTTCCATATTTTATTAGCTTAGCCCGTCAGATCTGCTCCATGACAAGCTACCGTAGACAACTTTGACATCCTGGTTAATGCAAGACCTGTCAGACATGACGGCAACGATGTTCTAGTCCTTCTTGCCCTGGTCTCTCGACATGTGAACAATCTCTCCTATCATCTACTCATCTATCAGTCCACTTTCCAGTCTAAATATGCACCTACCCTTCCTTCTTAGGCCACACCTACTTAGGACTATCAACTATTTTCTGCATACTAATTCACTATCTGCATCACCTATTCTTAGAAAACGTATCTCCTACCTTTTCCAACTACTTGGGACCTTCTTAATGCATCTCGATGCAGTTACACAAAATGTTATGTTTCTGTGCATGGGGCTAGCCGGAGGCACTACTATCAGTAGGTACTCAACTAATTTCAAACAACTGGGCACCATACAATCCTCCATTCCATACCATACCGTACCGAAATCCAAGATCAATCACCCCTGACTGCTGATTTCATTTTGGCACCACAAGAGAAGCCAAACGTAGTATCGAGTAATTTTAAATTCTTTGAGATCAGAGACAAATAACCTCTACATCTCAAATAAAAGACCCACAAATATATCAAAATCCTGCTAACAGAAAGTTTTTTGACATCCTTGCACCAGATTCTTGGAACCCGTTGATACACCTTCCTGAACAACACAGAGACATAGAAAGTAATTCATATCGATTGAAATATTAATTGATTATATTTCCATAATCCGAAGTTTCCCATGATTAGTTAACAACTTCTAGTAGGAAATTCTGAATATTATTGTACATCAATCGGATCATTCTCTTCTCCAAGTGTTACAATTCTGTTTTGGTTCAATTTTTGTTGCTATTCGTACAGATCGTAGGACCTGGAAGCGTACCACTGGAAGCCGGGAGGCGGTGATATTATGTGTACTCTTCGCTATCGTAGGGCCATAAATGAATGTTCCTCAAACACACAGTGTTATCTATGACTGAGATAATGACTGAAGACGCTGAAGCTATTCACAGCTCGAGAAATATCTCTATACATACTAGATTCGCGTAACAAGTTCTTATAGTCAGTGTAAGAAATGATGAACTAATATATATATTTTCTTTTTCGGTCAGTAGTCGTTCTTGAAAATTGCCAGATGTAATCATGATTTCTGGAATTATGTTGATAGTTTACTGAGACGTCCACAAGTGAGAAATCGTTCCCAATTATGACGATGTTCCGTTATTTAACTTACACCGAGCCTTCCTCAGGTTGGATCGTGATGGAGTCAAATCATCTTTGATCGACCCCTGAACTCGCTGCCAGTTGGTCCAAAATTGGTTCTCTTGATCGTAAGAAACCAACGTTTGTAGCAAAATCACATTGTAGTACTGGATTTATGGCTATTAAATTCATTAGGATTCATTTGTGGATAAGGGATTAACTAAATAAAATTAATTCGTTAATCCCAATATTTAGTTTTAATTATTCATAATAAGGTTTTATAACAACAATAATTGTAACAACAACAATTATTTTTAAGGTTTTATAAGGTTTTATAACAACAACAATTATTGTCCCAGCAATTGCGGTTACACAATTATAAACATTAATTTTTTGGTTTTATGTTAGAATATATTATAACATCAATTAACGCCTAGATACTCTGTAACCACCTGTGGACGTAGAAACAACTATCTCAAAAATTCAAGTTCATTTTCTCTCACCTAGTGACCCAGTTTGTTATCGAAATATTAGAAATTCTTCATTGATCTTTATATTTGTTGCAATTCCCTCTATTCAATCATTCAATAAAAAATATTTAAGTGATAGTATTGATTTGTTATAATGAAAACATTTTAAAAATATATTGTTGATTTTTTAATCTGCACAAACTCTGAAATTGTCAATTTATTGTTATCCCAGGTGAGATATTGACCACTGTTACACCGGAGACATTACCAAATATAATATAACCCTAAAAGGATATTGTGTGTAAAGTTTACTCATCGTTGTTTAGGTTTTCGTGATTATGCCATTACTAACCTTCTCTTAGCTGTGCTCTCCCTAGTTAGTTCTGCAACTGCCTTTGGCCAGACATTTTTGAGAACCCTATGAGTAAAAATCACTCAACAGTGCCCTTCCACGTGAATTTCTTGTGTAATTTTTACTCAACAGTACCCTTACGTGCCTTGTCCAATATGTCAACCTTATTCAGTAACATCATCCATGCCCCCTTCTCGAGTGTGAGATTTACCACGATCTACGCTCTGCTTATTCTGTAGCATGATAAAGCCAGTGTAAACGTCTATATTATTGCAGCAATAATTGCAACAGGCACGCAAGGGTACTGTTGAGTAAAAATTACACAAGAAATTCACGTGGAAGGGCACTGTTGAGTGATTTTTACTCATAGGGTTCTCAAAAATGTCTGGCCAAAGGCAGTTGCAGAACTAACTAGGGAGAGCACAGCTAAGAGAAGGTTAGTAATGGCATAATCACAAAAACCTAGCCAACGATGAGTAAACTTTACACACAATATCCTTTTAGGGTTATATTATTAAGTACTCTCCAAAGTGTCATAATCAGCCAGCTGATTGGTTAGATTGCTTTATTCTGATTAAACGTTTTTGAAGTAAGTTGCTAATCACTTTTTCCTTATAATAATTTTCTATCCCTAACTGTTTATTATTGGTGTTGTGGAGGTAGTGTTGTTTCGATACTCCCAAATACTCGATACTTGGTATCGAATGGGTATCGAAGTCTTGGTACTGATAACGATACGATGTCGAAACGTAAGTATTCGATACCACGAGTATCATTCGATACTTCCCACTAAGTGGTATTTTTCCATACAAAAATAAAGAAAATGATAATACTCGTATTTGTTAATGAAGTTGTCCCAAGTTGGGACTCCCAACCTAATACCGAGTACATGTTCATCATGCCTTTGATCATACTAGTAACTAGGGGACTTCTACGCTTTCTACGCTTTGGTTTTTGCTCTGACAGCGCTAACAAACGGGTAGGTACCTACTCAAGGAAAGGAGAATAATGGAAAGTGGAAGTCCAAAAGCGTCATTATTTTGTATATCTACTGTCATATAGAAGAGTAATACTTTTTTAAAGCTTGATAAGAAAGGAAAGGCAAAGAAGAACGGCAAGTTGAAGTAACATTGGATGAAATTTATAGGAAGTCGTCCTCCTGAAAGCTTTCCAAAAATACCAATTGGTCATTATGGCACCAGTTTTTTGAAAAACGTCTTTCTGAATTTGTTATTGATATTGTTTCGATACCCTATAGTGTTTACTAAATTAGTAAAATATCGATCCCTCGGTATTCGATACAAATATCGGAAGTATTGGAAGGTAGGTATCGATATTAGTAAGTATCGCAAGTATCGAAACAACACTAGTTGGAGGGAGTTCAGAATTTTGGAAAAAATTTCGAGTCATTTGGAAATTCTGAAGGGAATTAATTTTCAGTACCTACCTTCGTGAGCATTGTAAATAACAGCCTTTTTTAAATTAGGGGAAAGGGATAGGTATTGATGCTCATTAATACTATACTTTTCAAAGTCAATAATCTAATAATTTTGGTGTTATTGTAAGCTGTGGATGGAAAGTCTGATTGCATAATTAATATTGTATTATTATTACACCTATATTAATATTTTGACAGAATTCATGTTTAATAATACAATAATAATTATTGTATTATTAAACATGAATTATTGTATTAAACATGAATTATTCATGACGGAAAACGTGAGTAGTTTCATTTCATCCTTTAGAATATAAATTAATGATTACAAAATTTTGATTTTGTAGGAGCCTTTCTTTTCTTTTTTCTTCTTTCTAACACCCACAGGAATACAAATCTTGAGGAAGCAAAATCAATTATTGTCTTCCCTTTACTTGTTCAATAGTGAATTTTCCTTCCAGGACCGGTAGTCTGCTCCGCCGTTGAAACTTACAGCTGTAATGTACTCTTAGTTACTCAGGTGGAAAGTGGGAGTAACAACTCGCGCCTCTTCGTCTGTTGACAGAGCAAACTTGCTTTCCCCAGCAACGACAAGAGAGAAAAGGTTCGAAAATCCCTCCCGAAGTGCGATGAATATTCAAGAGGTGTCCCCTTGTTCCTTTTGGCACTCTATTTCCGGAAAACGCGGCACTTCGGGCTCCTTTACCAAACCCTAAGATTCATCAAGTTGAGTGCCAACTACAGAGGGCTTTGTTGAACCTCGTTCAATTGTAACATTCAGTGTGAACATGGAATGTTTTCTCGTAAAACGCAGAAGATGAGAATATCCCCGACGACAAAAAAGTTCAAGTAGAGATCGTATTTAATAATTTGGAAAACGTGGTTTCTCTCTAAAATTGAGACATGACTCACATGCAACAGCTTTTCGAACATATTTGGACCCCATCGGTCTCTTAAGGTCACCTCGATATTTTGGATCCTGCAAATGTTGTAAGTAATTTTCCTACATTTAGTATGTAATTTTCCTACATTCCTGTAATTGTAGACGAGTGATGTGATCGTTTGTTTTTTCATCAATTTAAAAGAGGTAGCGATGATTTTCAAGCTCGTAGCTGTTTGGGATCAACCGTTTACCTTATGATGATAATTAATTGCTTTATTACCAAATGTTCATGACTTTTTATGATACTTGACATGTAAGATAGTGTTCAATTTGTAGAAACGAATGAAACCTCTCAGATCGTACATAATAAGCATTATTGAGAAATTTATCAGAATGCTGACATCCACGTGTTATTTCTGTGGGCCAGACCAAGAGGAGTCACTTTCCCCACCCTCCACTTTACAGAAGAATGATTAACCATTGTTTAATAAGTTGCAGCGTTTCATATCCCAAACGGGATACCAATGCTTCCGCCACCTTTGTAGAATCGGAAGCAATACAGTCCAGCAATGGAGTTTTATTCAACAAGTTGAGAGATTTGACAACATTGCCTCAAGTCAGCAATCTAATGAAGCTCAAGATATTGGTTCGATCTATTGAACGGATTTTTGATTTGGAAATTGATTTTGGTTCTGTTGATAAAGGATAACTGTTATTTCCAAACTTGTTCAGATTTTGACAAAACAAGAAAGAAAATTGAAAAAGTTGTAAAACGAGTATCTACACTGCATGCAGATACATCTGTACATGGATATGTCTTATGATGGCAATTTAAATGATGAGCTCACTCAGATGATCAGTGACCACTCAGGCGCCTTCAGCATTCTCCATTGACCCGCCCTCTCAAATTTCAGGTACCTGCGTTCAACAGGAGAGGAAATGGCCTTGGAGCTCACTCAGCTGATCAGTGATCATCAACTTTGATGATGTATAGAAGTATGTATCAATTGACCCTGCCTCTCAAATTTCAGCTTCCTGCGTTCAACAGCATCAGAAAAAAAACGTTGCACTGTTTTGTGTGTCGAAAATTTTGGAATGACCCCCAGAACTAAGACATATCCATGTCAAAATGTAAATGATGTTTTTAGAATCAATTTTCGTATACATTTCGAAGCACAACGTGTTGCCGACTTTTTAAACTAAATAAGTACAGGACATTTAGCTATAATAGGTACTTAGGTTTCTGTACTAGAGCCAGGAAAAGGAGACATCGTGACAGCAATGCAGCAACGCACGAACGCGTGAAGGCAGGAACGACCGCACGGAATGCTCTCGACGGACTGACAAAGGCCTCCACGTGGGGGCAGAGGCTCGGACCAGTTGATGATTCATACGAGAACTCTGAGCATCTCCGGCACTCGATGATTCGCGGAAAGGGTTATTATCTTCCCGACCCCACCCGGATCATCCTGACGAGAGAAGGCCTGGAATAACTCGAGTCCTCCCGCGCTCAAGTGCCTCAGGAGGGCGGCTGATGAGGAAGCGACCCCAGCGCGTCCGGTCGCGGTTTTTTCCGCTCTCTGGGTCCGTCCTTCCAGCTGCTTGAAACCCTCGTGACTCGTCGATATGTTCCCTCAGGACTCCGCGTTCCTGCTTCGGGAAGAGGAACAGAAAACGCGTCCACTCCGTTCCTCGTAGATGCAAAAACGCTGCAAATCATTGCCCAAAGGTTTATTATTTTCTGTATAGATCAACCTTCTGTATGGATCCCTCCCTATCAACTGTAGGTACCTACTACCTACCAGGGCATTTTTGAAAATTTCGACCCCAACCATCAACCAAATAAAAATGAATGGTTGGAATTTTCAAACATGCCCAAGTAGGTAGTAGGTACCTACGGTTGGTAGGGAGGGATCTATACAGGAAGTAATAAACCTTTGGGCAATGATTTGCAGCTTTTTTTCTTACGTACCAACTTCTTATCTATTTTTTCAACTACGAACCATTGGTAGGTACTACCTACCACACCATACTGCCTTCACACCTTCACAAACAAGTTTATTAGAAAGAACTAAACGCTTCACATTCGATTCGAAAAATAGGGAGCTTCATATGAAAATTTGATTATTGGTTGCTCAGAAAGCAAAACTGAATACAAATCGAAGAAATGAACAGCGATCGCATTTCAGTCAGATAAAAATGGAGATTAGACCCCTTTGGTGATTAACAAACGTGATTCTGTTTTATCGAAGGAAAACCTTCAAGTACTCGTAGGGAGCGAACGGTTTGTCCTACAGAGCTCCGGGTGGTCTCAAAATTTTTTTAAAATTCAATACTATTCAAAATTGGTGAAAAACTATACATTTATTTCGAGAGTTTTCAAGCTAGGGCACTCTTGAGAATTTCAACCCTCAATTTTCACCCCTTAGAATGACTGACATCAACCAAAAGCTTCGCGGCACAAGTAGACCCCAAATGGAGCCCAAATACCAAATTTAAACCAAATCAGTCCAGTATTGCAAGAAAAATGCCGCGTACGGCGGGCGGACAGAAAATTTTTTATTCCATTTTAGGATTTTACCTACCTTGTAAACCAACAAATTTTGAGGGGGAGTTAAAATTTTTTTTCTTGCTCGATTCCAAAGGCTTATTATTGAAAATAATAAACCAAAAAAGAGGTGAGCGTGTCGAGCACTCAAAACTTCGCCCCCTGCACCCCCGGATGATTTCCGCTTAGAGCCTAATGGCTAAAATGTGACATACCTTGAAAAGGTTTTTGCTCCCTCTCCCTCTTTATCTTTCTTCCACTGTAATATTTAAGATACCTCCTTATTCATAATAACATCAGGTTGTCAAGCATATTTGTCGTCAAGCATATGATAAATCATAGCGCTACTTTCCTGTCGCTTTTTCCTGTCGCTTTTTACTGTCGATTTTTCCTGTCGTTTTTCGGCGGGGAGTCCCATCGCTAAAACCTTTTCAAGGTTAAAATGTACGGGCAAATACTAGAGATATTAAACGAACAAAACCATAATAACAATCTGCTATTTGAAATAATAGCCAAACTTGAAAAAAGTCGATCAACGATGTATCAAGATGTTTTGGTTGATGAGAAGGAATTCTCGTCTCTCTCCCCACAATAAACTGCTTATTTATCAGCAGATCCTCCGCCCTAACTGGAACAATGAAATTCAGTTATGGGGCTGTGCCAAAACAACAAACATTGACAAAATCCTAACCTCCCAAAATGAAATACTGTGCAGTGTAGTGCGTGCACCTTGGTACATGAAGAACGATGATATTCATAGAGACTTGAGGATGGAAACAGTCCACGAAAGTATCGCAAGGTACTCAAGGAGGCACGAAAAACGCCTCCGCGATCATGAGAATCCGGAAGTGCTCTATTTTGGACAACGAAGATGAACTCCGGCGATTTAAGCGAAAAAACCCACTGGACTTAGTGCTGATAAAGTGCAATAATAGCTCAGCGTTGTAGATACTGTTATGAGAAGGGGCTGTGTACTGTACTGTCAACGAGTGTACAGATGTTCTTTAATATTGCTAGATGGATTCTATTTTAATATTCAGTTGCAATAATAAATAACGTTGAAAAAAACTTCGTTCCTCGGAACAACTTTGCAACAGAATGTTCTGACTTCAAAAACTCATGGAATTTTGACCGACAAATTGACAAAACTCCTTCTCTGGAACTCTTTGAGTTATTGGATGAAATCAGTTATGTAAGAACAACTGTCATGGCGTCTTCCAGAGGTTGATAAGGACATGAAGATCAAAGACCAGTTTGCCAAGAGCTCTTTGAACTTGCTAAAGTTGGCGTAGGAATGCTTCTCAATCGATAACATCCTCATCACTGAAGAAGGTCACATCGATTTGGGCTGTTGTCTTCTGATTTCCGCCCCCCTCATAAGGTCCCTTTTCCACGGGAGTTGTTCAAAATGGAATCTTATATCGTCACCAATATGGAAATTTTTTTAATTACTCGGAAACAGATGAATCAGCGATTTTATAAGTTTTTGACGGGGCATAGTATTAAATTGAAGTTTGACTCGACCTCTAAAAACAATTGCAAGATGTATGTCTATGCTGTTTATTTTCAATAGAAAAGGATGTATGTCAATGCTGTTTCTATTGAAAATAAACAGCATTGACATACATCTTGCAATTGTTTTTAGAGGTCGAGACAAACTTCAATTTAATACTATGCTCCGTCAAAAACTTATAAAATCGCCGATTCGTCTGTTTCCGAGTAATTAAAAAAATTGTCATTGGTTGAAAATTATTTTCAGCTTCAAAACATGGAAACAGTGAGCGTTATTTTGTTTCGATAGCCAAGCAATGATAATTGGATGATTACAGGAACAATCAATAATTAATGTTATTCGGGATTATTCAGATGAAATTATAATTAAAAAAAGAAAAAATACAATAATAATATTGTTGAAAATGGCTCATAATTGCAGATTCGTGAACCAAGCTGTAGTTAGAAAACAGTGCAAGATGATGAGGCAGGATTTTGATAGTTTACTTTACAGGGTGTCTACACTGAAGATCGTCACTTCAGGGTTCGATTTTACAAGGTATTTCCAATAAAATTGTTTCTTAGCAATTTTTTCTTAACCCAATCAAAATGCCTTTTTTTCACTTCGAAGTTTTTATCGCGTTTTCGACCTTACGTCATTAAAACTGTCATAACTCCTATTAGTCACCAAATAAATTCAAATTTGAGGATATCATTGGAAATAGCGTTTAAAATTCCAAGCTACCTAGTGTAAAACCAAAACCATTCAGCAACTAACCATTTCTAAAAAATCAAGTCAAAAATCAAACTACTTTTATTCTGAAATAATATATTATGTCATATCATATGTCATATTATATATATGTATGTCATATTATGACATATTATGACTATATATGTCATATTATGACTCTTTTTAAATTGAATTTTACTCTGAATTCTTGGCTATTTCGATGGGCGCTCTTCGGAAAAATCATGTTTAAATTGTCAGCTTTCTAACGGTTTATCAATTTTTTCTTTTTAAAATTCAAATTGGAAAAGTAATTCAAGTTTGATTGCCTAAAAAACCTGTATTTTACAATAAACGCCAGTGTTTTAAGCGGTTTATGGTCCCCCTCGATCTCAAGATGGCTTAACGAGTTTGGTATCATTTTCAATGTATTTTTTACGCTGAATCCAAAGGTGATACTACCAAATGAATTTGACGGCTAAAAAGTGTTTTTTTTTTTCTTTCTTTTCAAGAAAACCTCCGTTTTTCACAAAATACCTACGCATTATCCGGAGATATGGCTGTGAGCCTAAAGTAACATCTTTTTACTCAATTAAAAAATAAAATTTCTAGCTGATTGATATTTTTATTGAGTAGCTAGATGTCACTTTATGATCACTATCACATCTACGAATAACGCGTATTTTATGTACAAAAAACAAAGGATTTCTTCGAAAATTCCATTTTCTAGCAGTAAGAATTATTAGGAAATATCACTATTGGGTTCAGCGTAAAAAATTACTAAGGAAATGATACCAAACTCGTCAAGTTATCTTGAGATCGAACACCGCGTAAAACACTGGATTTTCTAGTAAAACTCACGTTTTCTTGCATTCAAACTTGATCGACTCTTCCAATTTGATTTTTTTTTTAATTGTGATAGACCGTTGGAAAGCTAACAATTGCCACTGAAATGGGCAGAGATTCAGAGTGAAAACATTGGTCAAAGAAAGTCAAGTTTCGAAAAATTGTTAAAGTTTGCTTTTTGACTGACATGGTTTTTTGAAACTGTTTTATTCCTGAACTTTTTCGATTTAGCCTTAGGTAGATTAGGAATTTAATGCTCTTTCCATCGGTGTAGTCAGATCTGAATTTTCATGAGAAATAAGGAAGTTATGACCATATCAGCGTCGTAAGGTCGAAAGCGCGTGAAGAACAATAAGTAGAAAAAAGGAATTTTGAGTGGGTTAAAAGAAAAATGACAGGAGACATTTTTTGTTGGAAATACCTTGTAGAATTGAACCCTGAAGTTATGCCCATCTTAAGTGTAGACACCCTGTACAGTCATTATCACGGCCGCTAATAATATTAGATAATTTTCTTATTATAAAAATTCGTGAAATTTGCCGATTCGATGTTTCTCTGGGGTGTAAAAATAATGCAATAGTTTGCTAAAAGTGGTGACCATAAAATGTTTCTCAGAAAGTTAATTCAAATTTGTTGGGTTCGCTCCTACCTTTGGCCAGTCAACTGCTGATGGATCAAAGTTGTAACATGGGAAAGGTATCTTCAATTTCTAGTTTCCACATTACTCATTCCATCTGAGCACACCTGAATCGAATTATGAAAGTAATAATGTGATTTTTACACGTGCAACATAAACAGTGTTAAACGCTCATTTGTTAACGTCAGTGTTCTGGTAATGGCAATCGAGGAAGTAAAGACTAAAAGCTCCAGCTCCAATGAGACCGTCAAAGCGAACGCTGCAGACACTTTCAATTTACAGTTTTTTCAAAGACATGTTTACGAGTTTTTGCTTCCTAGTCTACCAATGTAGCGGAAGCTTGGTTTTCACTTTTCAAGGTTGAAAAAAGAAGGTTCTCCAAAATTGAAATTTCCACTCGCGATTTACGTTTTAGATCTTCCGGAATGATTTTGGTTTCGTGTTCGTCTGTCTGTCATGAAATCCTTGCTACGGCCTTAACTTCCACAATTCTCAACCTGTTTCAATGAAAATCCAGGGATTGTGCGGGTTTGCGTGTAGATGGTTTTCTATGAAAATCATCACCCCCGGACTGATAGTAGCCAGTGCGCATGCGCAAACGTGAAATTCTTGCCACAGCCATAACTTCTACATTTCTCATCCGATTTCGATGACTTTTTCAGAGATTGTGCGTGTTGGCGTGTAGATGGTCCCCTATGAGGGTAGTGTAAGTTACTAAGGTTTGATGTTTTGAGATTAACTACTATGCATTGAATCTATACAATCGGGTTATGGATATGTGCCACACCCACTTGACAGACTTTATTTTGTTGGTTAGAAAAGTATTGGTTATGTGAAATGAAAGTGTTATAAGGAACAAAACTTATGAGACTGATCTCAATAGGTTTTCTTGAGCCTATTAAATAGGCCCGAAATTTTCGGGGTTTTAGAAATTTGACTCCTGTAAATTCAGAATCGTGAACAAAGTAGGGAGCCTACAGAAATAACCCCACCCAAAACTCATGTTTTACAATTGAAATGGGTCGAAGCAATCATTGTAAAAAAAAGTGTTCATTCTAAAAAAAAAACCATAAACCGTTTATGAAATGAACTTCGAAAAATCAGTATAATTAAAATTCCTCCACAGAGAGCAATATAATGTCGACAAGTTCTCTCACATATATATTTTTTACTATTCCAAATGACTGTCATCCATTCTATAGGTAAGTTCTACCATAACAATGATATAAAGAAACATCCGTCTGACGACTAAATAGAGAAGACTCTTTATCAGATGTATAACTTAACAATAGTGCCACATTCCAACTTTACGTGTTCTAAAACGAAATGTCACCTTCGGAGCTACGTGATATCGTGAAGTCCATTTCACGCCCATTGTTTCCAAGTGACCCTGACCTACTTCTTTTAAGGCTTCCTCCCGTTTTGACTTCTTTCTCCTCCGTTTTTCCTTCCATTGTTCCGAAGCCGGATGACTTTTTTCTTTCATCGGTCCCCGACAAAGTGGCTCACTGTGACCACCAAGTTACCATTGCGTTCCCATCTGGACCTTCACTAAATAATATAGATCGACGAGAACCTTTAAACCACTCATCACAAATATGATCATCATTGAAATGCTCGTACTATCCTACTTCAATGACTAGTCAGTGGCTTTTCCACGGTCAACTGTCTGTTACTCAAAACGACTCAGAAGTTGGTCATGATAGTTAAAAAACGATGAATGGTGAGTCAGGCAGTTATGTTAGACAATGCATATCAGAATTGAATCTACAAGAAATCGGCTGAGATAAACAAAGGTGAGGGAAGTACCTAGGTTTTTAAATAAATATTCACAACACCTATTCCTTAAAATTCACATATAATGTTTGAAGCTGAAGCTACAATTAAGAAACTTTCTGTTAAGCACTTGATACTCACAGAAATCGCTTCTATAAAGAGAAAATACATGATTTTGAGGTCGCTCAAAACCTATGTGAGATTCTACCCGGAAGCCAGATCATACAATGACCAGTCCTAGGCTACCTCCCCATTAAAATTTTATTCATTTATTTCTTTTTTATTTTGCTTTCGTGTCTACTGAGGTAGCGGAAGCTTAGTTTTCACTTTTTTAGGTTGAAAAAATAAATGTTCTCCAAAATCAAAATTAAGACGTTTTACGTTTCAGACCTTCCTGAACAATTTTGGTTACGTGTCTGTCTGTCAGGGTGTGTGTCTGTCTGTCTTTCATAAAATCCTGGCTATAGCCATAACTACTACAATTCTCGTCTGATTTCGATGAAATTTTCAGGGATTGTGCAAGTTGGCGTGTAGATTGATCCCTATGAAAACAAGCGCCCCCGAACTGATAGTAGTCACTGCGCATGCGCAAACGTGAAATCCTACCCTACTAAACCTCCCCATTAAAATCATATTTTGCTTCCGTGTCTACCAAGGTAGTGGAAGCTTAGTTTCACTTTTCAAGGTTGAAAAAAAATGTTCTCCAAAATAAAAATTTCGACGTTTTAAGTTTCAGACCTCCCTGAATAATTTGGTTCCGAGTCTGGGTATCTGTCTGTCATGAAATCCTGACCACAGCCATAACTTCTACAATTCTCGTCCGATTTCGATGAAATTTTCAGGGATTGTGTGGGTTGGTGTGTAGATGGTCCGCTACAAAACGCATTGCCCCTGGACTGATAGTAGCCAGGGTACATGCGCAAACGTAGAATTTTCTTGTTAGAGTCATAACTACTACATTTCCCATCTGATTTTGATGAAATTATCAGGGGTTATGCGAGTTGGTGTGGAGATGGTCCCCGATGAAAATTGTGGCCCCCAAATTTGAAGTATTTTGTGGGCATGCGCAAACGTTAATTACTTGAAACAGCCATAAGCATCGGATCATCTATACAATCGGGTTATGGATACAAGGAAGGTATCTGCCACACTAACTTGGTAGACATTTTTCAATTTATGGCGTGTCTCATTCGTCTATGAGACCATCAATTTCGAGAACATCGATTAAAAATGAAAAAACGCTGCAAATCATTGCTCAAAGGTTTATTATTTTCTGTATAGATCACCCTTCTGTATAGATCATTGGTTCTCCATCAATAGCACCTACCACCACCTTCTCCCTTGACCTTCCCTCTAAAATTTTAGCTTCCTGCGTTCAACAGGAGAGAAAATGGCCTTTGAGCTCACTCAGCTGATCAGTGACCACTCATGCGCCTTCAGCATTCTCCATTGACCCGCCCTCTCAAATTTCAGGTTCCTGCGTTCAACAGGAGAGGAAATGGCCTTGGAGCTCACTCAGCTGATCAGTGACCACTCAGGCGCCTTCAGCATTCTCCTTTGACCCTGCCTCTCAAATTTCAGCTTCCTGCGTTCAACAGGAGAGGAAATGGCCTTGGAGCTCACTCAGCTGATCAGTGACCACTCAGGCGCCTTCAGCATTCTCTATTGACGCCCCCTCTCAAATTTCAGGTTCCTGCGCTCAGCAGGAGAGAAAATGGCCTTGGAGCTCACTCAGCTGATCAGTGACCACTCAGGTGCCTTCAGCATTCTCCTTTGACCCGCCCTCTCAAATTTCAGGTTCCTGCGTTCAACAGGAGAGGAAATGACCTTGGAGCTCACTCAGCTGATCAGTGACCACTCAGGCGCCTTCAGCATTCTCAATTGACCCGCCCTCTCAAATTTCAGGTTCCTGCGTTCAACAGGAGAGGAAATGGCCTTGGAGCTCACTCAGCTGATCAGTGACCACTCAGGCGCCTTCAGTATTCTTCATTGACTTTTGATTATGGAAATTTGATTACTGGTTACGCAGAAGGCAAAACTGTATACAAATCGAAGAAATGAACAGCGATCGCATTTTAGTCGGAAAAAATTTCAACGGAGATTAGACCTCTTTTGCGATTCACACTCATGATTCCGTTTTATCGAAGGAAAACCTTCAAGTACTCGTAGGGACCGAACGGTTTGCCCTACAGAGCTCCGGGTGGTCTCAAAAATTTTTAAAAATTCATTACTATTTAAAATTAGTGAAAAAACGATACCTTTATTTCGAGAGTTTTCGAGCTAGGGCACTCTTGAAAATTTCAACCCTTAATTTCCACCCCTTAGAAGTGACCTACATCAACCAAAAGCTTCGCGGCACAACTAGACCCCAAATGGAGCCCATATACCAAATTTCATCGAAATCGGTCCATGGTAACTAAGAAAAGTGCCGCGTACGGCGTACGGCGTACGGCGTACGGCGGACGGACGGAAATTTTTTTATTCGATTTTCGTATTCTACGTACCTTGAAACGTAAAACATCAAATTTTGAGGGGGGGTTAAAATTTTTTTTTTTCTTGCTCGATTCGAAAGGCTTATTATTGAAAATAATAAACCAAAATAAAATAATAGAGGAGTGACTCATAAGTGAAGCTGTCAGCTAGTACCTGTAAAACTGCACGAATGAGATATTGAAGAAATTTCTCAAATTATTAGGAGGGGTGTCTCAAAAAAGGGGTACAACTGGGATCGATATGACGAAAGTTACACCAGAAGTCAGATCAGCTGTGTGAGTTGTAAAGCAAAATTTTCTACTGTACATTCATTTGGTTAACTCTCTCAAAAAAATCAGATCATTTTCGAGCGAGTAAACATTTATATATATCATCTTTCACAATGGGATTTGTTACGGTCAGTATTATTTACCTAGAGCAAGTCCAAATGATTGTCGTATGAAGCAAGAACAACTTGGAACCGAAGCAGACAACGGTTCAGCTTGGGGACTAGTTGATCAATTTGGAGGAAGTACAGCTCGACTCTAGATAAGTAGTTTTTGCTCAACATTGAATGACAAACAACCTGGCCAAGGCGTGATGTACGTTACAAATTAGCTCTTTCCTCTCCAAACCTCTTTTTGATGAGCTTTTTTCCTCCTTATTAAATGACAATTAAAAAGAGTCTATGGTGAGGGGAGGACAAAATGCGACAAGAAAACTGAAAATCCTCGATTTTCATGGTATATTTTATGTCAAGCTAGCTTTTGCAAACCTATAACTGCTTAACTTCTGGGGTATATATTGTGAAATAAGCAAAACTCCAATCAACAAGTGTGTGCTTTCTGCGTGCTTTACTCCAAATTCACAAAAAGAACTGAAACAAACTCGACAACGAACTTTTCAGCTGTAAACAAATCTCAACAACCAACATGTGGAGTTGTCCCAGTCAACCCCACAATATAAAACAATTCGCAGGACTATTGGTGAATCTGTATGTAATTGAGTAACAGAGTCTGGGTGTCACACCAGTCTACTGCTTGTACTCTGCTGACCCCATAATACACTACATTCAATCTAGCCTACATGAGCAAAGATTGGATGAATGCATAAATATGCTGGACTGATGGCTGTACCTTATTATCAGAACAACAATCCACTAGCAGACTAATATTGTAGTAAAAGTTACCGTAGCCTACTACCTGTAATCATCTTACCTCATCATAAATGTGTAGAATCTCAACCTAACTACTTGAGCATTGTAATGGTAGTATTACAATGGGCCACTATACAGGGTGTCCCATGCTAAGGACCGAAAAACTTCGGAAGTCGACTCTACTACTAATTTAAGTGAGAAAATGTCTGACAGCAATTTTGTTTTAACCACTTGTTTTTCCGAGTTTTTTTAATTTAAAGATTTGTTTCATGAGTTCGACTAATATCTACTAAAATTACCATAACTACCTTAATTTACTGTAAACATGTAAGTATAAGGGCACCGATTGAAAGGGCGTTAAATTTTCCATCTTTATAGAGCCTACAAAATGCTATTTTCGAGGTCCTAATGGGTGAAAAATCAAGTCGTAGTGTAATTTTTGTTAAATTGGAAAAATTTCCTATTTTTTCTTTTTCTTGGTAGGGTTTTTTTCCCATGGTTTTTCACGTACATTACTACCTACAACTGCGCAAAGATCTCAGATCTCCAACGGTATAATCAAAAAATATTATACAATCGAATTTCAGGGAGAAATTTGTGTTTGAACGCGGAAAAACGTGCATTTTTTTTCAGCGAAATCGACTATTTGACGGACTCGTTGCTTGGGAGGAGCGCGGCGGTGAAGCATATTTTCGCAGTTTTACGTGATAAGGTACGTGGAAACCCAAGGGGGAAAAAAACCCCTACCAACAAAAAGAGAAAATAGGAAATGTTGCCAATTTGACATAAATTACACTACGATTTGATTTTTCACCCATCAGAACCCCGAAAATAGTATTTTGTAGGCACTATAAAGATGAGAAATTTGATACCCTTTCCCATGTTGCCCTCTTTTTTACATATTTACAGTAAATTAAGGTAGTTATGGTAATTTAAGTGACAAAAGGTCGAACACACGAAAAAAAATCTTAAAATGGTAGAAACTTGGAAAATCAAGGGGTTGGAACAAAATTGCTATACGACATTTTCTCACTTAAATCAGTTGTAGAATCGATTCCCTTAGTTTTTCGGTCCTTAACATGGGACACCCTAAGAATAAAAATCTCCATAATATGGTGATTATGTTTATGGCCAACACCAACATAAATACAGAAATCAATAAGAAAGTGTCCCGAAAATATCCTTTGTCGAAAGCTAGCTTGACATGAAATAGACCATGAAAATCGAGGATCAGCCGCATTTTGTCCCCCCCCCACCATAGACCCTTTTCAGACTAAGAAAGGCAACATACTATGAATGACAATACTTTTTCAAATTTTTTTCTCAAGTTGTTTCTACTTTTGGTTTATTATTTTCAATAATAAGCCTTTGGAATCGAGCAAGAAAAAAAAATTTTAACCCCCCCTCAAAATTTGATGTTTTACGTTTCAAGGTACGTAGAATACGAAAATCGAATAAAAAAATTTCCGTCCGTCCGCCGTACGCCGTACGCCGTACACCGTACGCGGCACTTTTCTTAGCAACACTGGACCGATTTGGTTGAAATTTGGTATATGGGCTCCATTTGAGGTCTAGTTGTGCCGCGAAGCTTTTGGTTGATGTAGGTCACTTCTAAGGGGTGAAAATTAAGAATTGAAATTTTCAAGAGTGCCCTAGCTCGAAAACTCTCGAAATAAAGGTATCGTTTTTTCGCTAATTTTGAATAGTACTGAATTTTTAAAAAATTTTGAGACCACCCGGGGCTCTGTAGGACAAACCGTTCGGTCCCTACGAGTACTTGAAGGTTTTCCTTCGATAAAACAGAATCATGAGTGTGAATCGCAAAAGAGGTCTAATCTCCATTCAAATTTTATCGGACTAAAATGCGATCGCTGTTCATTTCTTCGATTTGTATACAGTTTTGCCTTCTGCGTAACCAGTAATCAAATTTCCATATGAAGCTTTCTATTTTGGTTTATTATTTTCAATAATAAGCCTTTGGAATCGAGCAAGAAAAAAAATTTTTTAACCCCCCCTCAAAATTTGATGTTTTACGTTTCAAGGTACGTAGAATACGAAAATCGAATAAAAAAATTTCCGTCCGTCCGCCGTACGCCGTACGCCGTACGCCGTACGCGGCACTTTTCTTAGCAACACTGGACCGATTTGGTTCAAATTTGGTATATAGGCTCCATTTGTGGTCTAGTTGTGCCGCGAAGCTTTTGGTTGATGTAGGACACTTCTAAGGGGTGAAAATTAAGGGTTGAAATTTTCAAGAGTGCCCTAGCTCGAAAACTCTCGAAATAAAGGTATCGTTTTTTCACCAATTTTAAATAGTACAGAATTTTTAAAAATTTTTGAGACTACCCGGAGCTCTGTAGGACAAACCGTTCGGTCCCTACGAGTATTTGAAGGTTTTCCTTCGATAAAACAGAATCATGAGTGTGAATCGCAAAAGAGGTCTAATCTCCATTCAAATTTTATCGGACTAAAATGCGATCGCTGTTAATTTCTTCGATTTGTATACAGTTTTGCCTTCTGCGTAACCAGTAATCAAATTTCCATATCAAGCTTTCTATTTTTCGAATCGAGTGTGAAGCGTTTAGTTCTTTCTAATAAACTTGATTGTGAAGGTGTGAAGCCATGATAGTGTGGTAGGTAGTACCTACCAATAGTTGGTAGGTAAAAAAAAGTTGGTAGGTAGAACAATGTTTGTAGGTAAAAAACGCTGCAAATCATTGCTCACTGATCAGATCACTGATCAGCTGAGTGAGCACCGAAGCCATTTTCAATCCTATTGAATGGAGGTGCTCTTCCAGGCGTCTCCAGCATTCGAGGATATCTTCTTCACTCCTCACATCACTGATCAGCTGAGTGAGCTCCAAAGCCATTTTCAATCCTATGTAATGGAGGTGCTCTTCCAGGCGTCTCCAGCATTCGAGGAGATCTTCTTCAATCCTCACATCACTGATCAGCTGAGTGAGCTCCGAATCCATTTTCAATACTATTGAATGGAAGTGCTCTTCCAGGCGTCTCCAGCATTCGAGGAGATCTTCTTCACTCTTCAGATCACTGATCAGCTGAGTGAGCTCCAAAACCATTTTTACTCCTATTGAATGGAAGTGCTCTTCCAGGCGTCTCCAGCATTCGAGAAGATCTTCTTCACTCTTCATATCACTGATCAGCTGAGTGAGCTCCGAAGTCATTTTCAATCCTATTGAATGGAAGTGCTCTTCCAGGCGTCTCCAGCATTCGAGGAGATCTTCTTCACTCTTCAGATCACTGATCAGTTGAGTGAGCTCCGAAGTCATTTTCAATCCTATTGAATGGAAGTGCTCTTCCAGGCGTCTCCAGCATTCGAGGAGATCTTCTTCACTCCTGAGATCACTGATCAGCTGAGTGAGCTCCGAAGCAAT
This sequence comes from Apolygus lucorum, assembly GCA_009739505.2. Classification (NCBI taxonomy): domain Eukaryota; kingdom Metazoa; phylum Arthropoda; class Insecta; order Hemiptera; family Miridae; genus Apolygus; species Apolygus lucorum. The sequence continues at coordinate 26,443,537 of CM019177.2, read as the reverse complement.
TTTCAATCCTATTGAATGGAAGTGCTCTTCCAGGCGTCTTCAGCATTCGAGGAGATCTTCTTCACTCTTCAGATCACTGATCAGTTGAGTGAGCTCCGAAGTCATTTTCGATCCTATTGAACGCAGGAAGCTGAATGTTGAGAGGGAAGGTCAAGGGAGAATAAAGATGGTGGTAGGTGCTATTGATGGAGAGCCAGTGATCTATACAGAAAATAATAAACCTTTGAGCAATGATTTGCAGCGTTTTTTGAATCGAGTGTGAAGCGTTTAGTTCTTTGTAATAAACTTGATTGTGAAGGTATGAAGCCAGTATGGTGTGGTAGGTAGGTAGTTGTACCTAGCTGGTAGGTAAAAAAAAAGTTGGTAGGTAAAAAAAATGTTGGTGGGTAAAAAACGCTGCAAATCATTGCTCAAAGGCTTCTTCACTCTTCAGATCACTGATCAGCTGAGTGAGCTCCGAAGCCATTTTCAATTGTAGTGAATGGAAGTGCTCTTCCAGGCGTTTCCAGCATTCGAGGAGATCTTCTTCACTCCTCAGATCACTGATCAGCTGAGTGAGCTCCAAAGCCATTTTCAATCCTAATGAATGGAAGTGCTCTTCCAGGCGTCTCCAGCATTCGAGGAAATCTTCTTCACTCCTCAGATCACTGATCAGCTGAGTGAGCTCCGAAGCCATTTTTACTCCTATATAATGGAAGTGCTCTTCCAGGCGTCTCCAGCATTCGAGGAGATATTCTTCACTCCTCAGATCACTGATCAGCTGAGTGAGCTCCGAAGCCATTTTTACTCCTATTGAATGGAAGTGCTCTTCCAGGCGTCTCCAGCATTCGAGGAAATCTTCTTCACTCCTCAGATCACTGATCAGCTGAGTGAGCTCCAAAGCCATTTTTACTCCTATTGAATGGAAGTGCTCTTCCAGGCGTCTCCAGCATTCGAGGAGATCTTCTTCACTCCTCAGATCACTGATCAGCTGAGTGAGCTCCGAAGTCATTTTCAATGCTATTGAGCGCAGGAAGCTGAAATTTGAGTGGAAAGGTCAAGGGAGAATACAGATGGTGGTAGGTGCTATTGATGGAGAACCAGTGATCTATACAGAAGGGTGATCTATACAGAAAATAATAAACCTTTGAGCATTGATTTGCAGCGTTTTTACCCAAGAATATAACTAGGTCCAACACACGAGCTGGTAAGAGTACACTGTACCAAACCTACCTTCGGACGCAGTGAGCTGCCGTGAGGACGTAGTCAGTGTTGAGAAGAGATGCTCCGCAATGGAACTGGCCATCATAGACCAGCCGTGCGACCCAGGGGTACCTGTTCACACCTGTGGGACGTCCTCCGACGATCCGGATCTCCTGGTTTATCTGCCCGCAAGCCTCCTCTGCACAAAAGTACAACGCAAGAAATCAGTAAAACAGTCGGATTATGAACCAGGCCAGGTTACCATAAGTAAGTACCTCATGAAACTATTCATGATCATAGTTTATTGAGTGAACCATCCGAAATATATCAGTAGGGGCTTTCCAAAAAGGTGCTTTAGTGAGATGAGTACAAGTGAAATTGATCTAAATTCGGGAACCTTGATGTGGTGATCCCTTTTATAGTTTATCTCTTTTATTATTTTCAATTCCTTGGGATCGTGCATAAACAACATTTGCTTCATCTCCCTCAAAACGAGAATTTTACATTTCAAAATACATAGAATCCCAACATGGAATTAGAAAAAAATACGTCCGTCCATTTATCGTAGCTTTTTGGCACTCATGTAACAAAATTTGGTTTAGGAGTTTAAAAGGGGTCAAATATCTCTATAAAATTATACTTTTTTCGTCAATTTAAAATACATTTCGGGTTTTTAAATCGAATGAAAACACCCGAACTTAGTTGAGAACAAACGTTAGTAACCTAAAGGACTGGAGATTTAAACAAGAAATTCACCAGTAATACGAACATGCTAAGAGTCTAGAAAGGATCTATAGAAGCTTCTGGTTTCACCGATCTTTGTTAGGATGAGTTAGAAGGCTGAAGAACCAGCATATTCTCATCCCAGCTCATGAGGAATCATTAGGTTGGTGATAGTTTACTATTACAACGGTTTTCAATTATGAAAAAAACTGTAATCAGTGAGCGGATAGTATATCCGTGGTTGTGTAATAATTTGTAGCGTTTTTGATTTAACCAGGGGCTTTTCGAGGGCGTGAGAAAACGTTGCAAATTATCACACAAAGGTTTATTATTTTTCTATATAGATCACTCGTCTGTGAAGAACACGGCTTTGGCATTGTACCAAAACATCGATCGACGGATACATTTGTGTAATTAATTGTAGCGTTTTGCGTTACATTCCGCAGATAGACCCCCACGCCTTTGCCACATTCATGTCAGAACCAAGTTGATGAAAAAATTGTGCATTCACGCGCATGCGCGATGAGCAAAAATTTTATATTTGAATTTCTTGTAGAAAATTATATGGATTTACCTTAATTGAAGACCCTGGATAAATGATCAACGCAAATTTACCGGAATTCGATCTTAATCAATGTAATAAACTGCTATCTTACTAAAAGGATTATCATTTTGATTATACTATTATGATTATAATTCTAGCGTCAGTCAGTGTACATTCAAAGCATAATTGGTTATATTGGAACATGCGATAGTTTGAAAAATTGCATATCTATAAATGGAACGTGCACATGCAGGAATAGGTAGGAGGCAGAGGATGGTGGTATTTAGGCAGAGGTTTTCATGATTTTTATTCAATGGATTGTTGAGTGCAACCGTCTATCGGATACTACAGAATATCACCCCCCCCCTCCACGGTTTATAATTTTTCCGTACTCTTCAAGTCATCTTCAAGTTTTGGGGGGTCTGGGTACTAAATTTTTTATCGGTATCGCATGCCGTTTTTTCGTTGCATAATTCCGTGTCGGTTTTTTACCCGTTGATGGGAGGCAAAAACACATTCATGTTTGCGCTATACTTAGCATATACCTACTTAGATTCAAATTCGAATGTGTGTCACACTGACGAAATTTGAGATTTGACTGTTTCGAATTTCAACATTTCCTCGAAGATGGACTGCATTGTGATGTTTAAATTTTGTTCATTTTGTCGGTTTGCAAGAATTTTTGTTCTCTTGGGTAGGAATGCCATTATTGACTACGCAATTTTTCGGCCAAATTTAAGGATGTAGAGGCGAGTTGTTTACCTATTTATAAGGAGTACTGATAGACATACCACTAAACCGAGAGTCCTTAGTGGAGGATTCTGGAGTGTAACCTCCTTCAAGTTTCAAAGCCGAAGAACTACTGAGACAATAGAGTCGAATAGTGAAGCGAATTCCACCATTCCCCGCTAGCATAAATTGGATTCGTCTATGAGTGGGAGGAGTTGCCTGTTGCGAAACAAGTGGTACTGACCTTCCCCCTCCGGTGCATCTGATCATAGAAAGTCAAGGTCAGGTGCACTCAGAACACACCTACAGCTACTAGATGCGACCAACCTCTTATAATTTTGAACTCTCCTCCTATTACTGAAGAAATTCAAATAACCACTGAACCCGGAATATCTGACAGATAATTATAGGTGATTGAAAATAGGGCAAGAGAATGTTCTGTCCGAAAAATTGAATTCAAACAGATGTTTTTCAACTGAACCTTACAAAATTTGTAAGGTCATTTAATGACATTGGTCATTTAATGACCAATCAGCAATGTACAGGATTGATCAGATGCATGAGAGTCATCAAAAATCCAATATACTCGAAGGTACGTGAATCTTTCGAAGGGGATTTCGCATGCCCCATTAAGTACTCGTATATGGTTTCCAATAGATACTTGAATGAAACTCAGATACCAAGCATTCTCATTGGACCGTATAAATTTGAAAGGGTGGAAACATTCACTTACCTGGGCTCCACTGTACATGAATGCAATGATTGCCCAACTGAAATCAAAGCTGGAATTTACTCTGACAACCGGAGCTACTTTGGACTGTTGCCACCTCTCCAGCCCTCTCCAGAAAAACTAAAATAACGCGTTCAAAGTACTGCTTTGCCCTGTACTAACCTATGAGTCAGAAACATGGGTGATGACAAAGCAGTCTGAGTGTGTGCTCAGGGTATTTGAAAGGTAGATTCTTCGGAGAATCCTGAGCCCTATGTTTGACCACGGTCAATGGAGTCGCCAAACAATGAAGAACTGTACCAGCTGGACGAGGACATGTTCTCCGAATGGATGTCTACGATCCATCCAAACAACTACTGCTCTCCAGACCAACTGGTACAAGAAGGAGAGGAAGACCGAGGCAGAGATGGAATGACAACTTAGAAGAGGTCACGGCACGACTTGGGTGCTAAGAATGGATGACAACGGCTCTGGAGAAGTGTCTTAGTGGAGGCCAAGGCTCACCATGGGCTGTAGCGCCAATTGGTTCAGAGGCTGCTCAGAGGTCGTGAAATTGAAAAGAAACAATCTCGAACCTAACAAGCACAATCCCTGAAAATTTAATCTAACGATATTTCAAATTCAAATTTTCACCGAAATCTGACTGTTTACCCCTTACAAGGATGAATCACATGACTGACATGGAGAGTCAGACACAGAACTAAGATTGAGCTGGAAGGTCTCACACGCAAATGGATGCGTGCAATACGTTTGTCTTCGAGACTATTTTTATAATCGCCAAAAAGTGAAAAAATGCTTCCGCTTCCATGGCGTACCTACTTGGAATAAATAACGTCTTAGTGGGTGTGGCACATAGCTTCCTCGTATCCATAACCCGATTGTATAGATGATCGGTTGCATAGTAGCTAATCTCAAAACACCAATCTCCAAGTACCTTGCCTACCCTCATATAAAACCATCAACAAGCCAATCTGATCCCTGAGAAATTCATCAAATTCGGATGAAAAATGAGGATGCTATCTCTGTTACAAGGAATTCTCGTTTGCGAAGGCGCAGTGGCCACTATCAGTGAAGGGTCCATGATTTTCATAGGGGACCATCTAAACTTCGTATAGTTTTGGCCGTTACAAGGATTCCATGACAGACATGTGGACAGACAGACCCGGAACCAAAATTGTTCAGAATGGTCTAAAACGTAGGTAAAACGTGAGGGACAATTTTGACTTTTGAGAACATTTTTTCTCAATCTTGAGAAGTAAAAAACATACATTCACTTCTCCAAATGAATAATAACATTTAATCAATTGTGTTAATAAATCAATATTTAATTTTATTATGTATCGACTTGGAGAAATTTCAATACACAGGTAATTTTCAGAGAAACAGAGATGAATATTCAGTAGGTTTGAGTCATTCAAACTCCGAAAATGAGCTCATAAATGAACTAGATCGAGTATGGGAAGAAACTGGAGTTAATTTTAACAACTAAAATTCGTTAAATTCCACATAAAACCTTAGTTTTGTGAGAGATAACATAGAAACGTTGGCAACATTTTTTGTTTTTAATTTACTGACTAAAGAGAACTTGATCAGAATTCAAGTTTATTGGCCAAGTTTTTTTCTTTTTTCGGAGTGTTGTTGTACGAGTGGTACTTGATAATATTACATCATTTTTCTTTTTAGTTGGAGACACCTACCATGTTTGTTAATGTTTGTATTTCAACAATGAAGGACACGTTGCAATTATTTTATCTCAACAGAGAGACAGTATTGGAGTGGGCACAACAACTCGTCATACTCGTGAATATAAACTCCGTAAACCTCAGATTTTTTATGTTTACGTCATCAAACTTTGTGTTTAGCCGTATTTTTGAATTGTTTGTTCCCTTTTTTATGATCCTCAGTGTACACCCAACTCATATTTATAATACTGATTAACCGAAACCATAAATAATTCCTATATTTGAATTGATTTTCAACCTAAAAAATGCTACTGCAGTCGCCAACTGTAGCTCGCAGGTACTTGTTGTTAGAAAGCAATTATCGCAATGCGTCGCATCGCAAAGAGCAGTTATCTATCTCTCTGGTATCTCATCGCACTTTTCACCATAATTGTCCATCACTAAGTAAATTCACAGGCTTCACCCGGACGGTTCGCATTCATGTGATTTGTTGCAATGACTGAATGACTCTTATAGGCACTTTTGAGTGAATTTAATGAAAATCATCTTGCGTAGCGGGCTAGGGTTCACTCTTCCAACATTTTTCAAATACGAGGATGAAGGTTTATCCCCAGTATGAGCCTTTGCCCCTTCTCTCCGGAATCTTAGGAGAAGTTTCAGGAATTCCTACCAATGTTGTAACGTAATAACGGCGTATAAGCAGTTCATTCAGCCATGTCGCCGCCATGAGCAAACTAGTAGGATTCTTGTGATGTTTTGGAAATTATTTGGCAAAATTAATGCCTAATGATTCTTGGATTTGGTGAAATAAGTGTTTTAGTTTCCTAAAAAGTCCTAATAAGTTGCATTTTCGTTCGGTTCTTTCTTATAGATCAAGGAAGAGAACTGGGGAACCTGAGTTCTTGCTGCCCTGGTAGAGTCTGAAAATGTGTAGATTCAATATGAATGAAAACCTTCACCAAAATGTAAGTTTCACTTCTGCGTCAATTTGTACTTTTTCAAACGTGTACTATGTCAGTATTTTTTGATTCCGAATCTACCAAGGAAGCGGAAGCATTTTTTTTCAAGTTGTTCTTATCTAAGTTGGACAACCTACGTTCACTCACTACGACCTTTTTTCACCTGGTTTGTTCTTTGATTGCTTGCCTCATCAACTGCCTACATGAAACTGTGACTATTTCAGGTTATTTAGTTTCTGTTGATTGTCATTTAAAAATAATAACATTAATTTTAGTTGCTGTGTTTGGATACAGTTCAAAAAAGTCTGCCAAGTGGGTGTGGCACATAGCTTCCTCGTATACATAACCCGATTATATAGATGATCCAATGTATAGTACTTAATCTCAAAGCACCAATCTCCAAGTACTCTACCCTCATACCCTACTACCCTCATAGGGGACCATCTACACGCTAATCTGGACAGTCCTAGAAAATGTCATCAAATTCGGATGAAAAATGTAAATGTTATGGCTGTTACAAGGATTTTACGCATGCGCAGTGGCTACTATCAGTCCGAAGGTGATGATTTTTATAGGGGACCATCTAAATACTAACTTGTAACATCCCTGAAAATTTCATTGAAATCGGATCGAAAATGTAGAAGTTATGGCCGTTACAAGGAATTCACGTTTGCGCATGCGCAGCGGCTACTATCAGTTCGGAGGTGATGATCTTCATTGGGGACCATCTACAACCTAATCCGCATAATCCCTGAAAATATCATTGTAATCGGGTTGAAAATGTGGAAGTTATGGCCGTTATTATTATTTTTTTTTTTTTTGTAACTCCCCTCAAAGACAAAATGTCTTTTTTTGACGGAGGGGGCACGCCATAAAATAAAAATAAATAAATAAATAATTAAATAATGGGGAGGACGCCCAGGACTCACCCGACGCCGGCCCTAGGGATGAGGGAAGATGAGGAAGGTGGGGGTGGGAGAGAGGGATGAAGGGAAGTGCCTCTATAAAACGACCACCAGTTCAAATATGAGCCGAGCAGGACACGGGTGGTGATACCACGGAGTACGCCTACTGAGATGCCCAACTCACGCAACTCCGTGGCACTTTTCCCGCACCACACCCCGCGCCATGATAAGGTTGCAGCCATCACCCTGATGTTGTTGGGTGCCACTCCTTTTAGCTCCGACACCGCTTGCCGTAAATCATTTCTATCATACTTTCTTATCTTGGCCCGCCAAGTCTGCTCCATGTCCTAGCTGCCATTGACAACTTGGACATCCAGGATAATGCAAGACTGGTCGGGCTTGACGGCAACGATGTCGGGCTTCTTACCCTGGTCACTTGGCATGTGATACAATCTCTCCCTCTCAACATCCCAGCCGCTAGATGACAAAGCACCTGCTATCTGCTTGGCGACCGCATCATGACGTAAAATGCGGCCCCCATGAGTCCGAGGACATTGCTGCACTACATGATACAGATGTTCATTTCCACTCCGACAGGCGCGGCAAAGGGGTAGAGTTGTCCCACGACTACCCCTCGAACACCGTACCGCAGTTGGCAGAGTTGCCATGCGGACGGCGTGGAAGTGTCGGTAGTCGCGGGCCCCAATGCCCTCCGAAGCCCAATCTACCCATTGGGAAGAGACAGGGCTTTCGGAGCACTGTCGGAGTTCTTTACCATCTACTGACTCATGCAGCGCAGCAGCGAACTCAGCAGACGAACTGGGTTTTGGAGCAGATGGTGTTGCTCGGTCGCACCATGCTAACTGCTGCCTGACAAAATCAAGATCAGCAGCCGCACGGGCGACCTCCCAGCTCGACCCTTGAAGGGCTAGCAGGCGCTGGCGGCGCAATGAAGGGATACATGCCGAGAGAGACACAATGCCAAGCCCACCGGATTTGACTGGTGCGTGAACATAGGCACTTGGGACACCAGGTGGGAACCTCAGCCAAGAGCGCACAGCAGAGCGAACTTGTCGATCTAACTCTTGCAGCCTCCCCGCCGTAAGCCTGCCAAAGACTAACCCATAGGTCAGCTTTGGCAGTAAGTACGTGCGGAGGAGGCGCAGCTTCTGCTGTGGCTTCAATGGAGCCTTGGTAACGCGAGCTAGCGCTCTACCAAGATCCACACGGCTGGCACTAATGGTGGCCACCCCCATGAAGTCGACTCCAAGGTACCGCCAAACCTCCAACACGGATCGAGATGGGATGGGGGATTGTCCTATCACAAAACCCCCATCCACAACTTTCACCTTATGTTGGCGACCCGACGGGACCAAGGAGACCGACCCACACTTATCGGGGTTAACCACAAGTCCACACCTGGCTAGCTGCCTAGCAAATGCATTGAGGGCAATCTGCAAGCCCTCACGGGTTTCTGCGAGTAGGATAACGTCATCGGCAAAAGCCAATGCTCCTACTCGCACCCCAGGGGCGAGATCAAACCCTACTTCTGTCGGCAGCTTACCCAAGGCCGTGTCCACGACCAGGTTGAAGAGGAGTGGTGATAGGGGATCCCCCTGGCGTACCCCACGCCCGATCCGTACATCCCCTGACACCTCACCTCCTGCCTCCAGGACCGTCACGCCTTCCTGGTACAGACAGGCCACATACTCGATTAACCGAGATGGGGCCCCGACACCACGAAGGCAATCGGTCAGGGCAAGGTGACTGACTGTATCAAAGGCCTTAGCGACGTCCAGAGCAGCCAGATGGAGTTGGCGGCGCTTCATACGGGCCAGCGAGATGACAGTTTGGAGAACTGTAAGGTTCTCCGCCGTGCCATCTGCTGGCCGAAACGCTCTCTGGACGTCACCAATGATACCAGCCACCTGGAGGCGAGATGCGAGTACTTTCTGGAAGTGGCGGAAGACTACCGAGGACACAGAGATCGGTCGATAGCCTCCAGGCCCACTTCCCCCTTTCTTTGGGATGAACACCGTAGGAAATTCACGTTTGCGCATGCACAGTGACTACTATCAGTTCGAAGGTGATGATTTTCATAGGGGACCATCTAAATACTAATCTGTAACATTCCTAAGAATTTCATCGAAATTGGATGAAAAATGTCGAAGTTATGGCCGTTATAAGGAATTCACGTTTGCGCATGCGCAGTCGCTTCTATCAGTCCGGGGATGATGATTTTCATAGGGGACCGTCTACACACCAACCCGCACAATCCCTGAAAATTTCATCGAAATCGGACAATAACTATATACATCAACTATAACTATACTATCTTCGTATAGTTATGCGCGTTACAAGGAATTCATGACAGACGGAGAGACACACAGACAGACAGACAGACAGACAGACACACAGACACGAAACCAAAATTGTTCAAAAAGGTCTAAAACGCAAAACGCGAGTGAAAATTTTGATATTGGAGAACTTTTTCTTGTCGTCCTTGAAAAGTGAAAACAGAGCTTCCGCTACCTTGGTAGACACGGAAGCAATATAGTATGTGATTTCAGTTGTCAAATTAAACATTTTTTGATCGGAATGTGATCTATTCACGATAAGACTGTAATTTCTATAAAACTCTGAAAAAAATGGAAAAAATCAAATTAAAAAATGTTTTTGAGGTAGGTACGAAACTTAAACAATATTGAATGACCCCTGTCCGCGTCAGCAAACATTTAAATTAGAATCTAAATTTCAAATTCTGGCCATATGATTTATAAGTCCATTTTCGATATGTTTTTTTAAATGCGACATGTGAATTGTAATTATTGAAACGAAATAAATTATTCGTTTTTGAAGTTTCCTAAAGTGTTCTTTATTTCTCGTAGATGTAATCTTTGAAAAAGAATGTCTGGAGTGTAAAGTGTTGTCTTGGTCAGTTTGGATTAGAACTGTCTATAGTACGGACTTTATATAATTGGTGCCAAAACCCGACAAAAAATTTAAAAAAAAAGTAGTGCCGAAAATTCATATTAGACTAGTATGAAGTTGAGAAGTTCCAAAGTTTTGCATGCCCACGCGAATGGAGACTTGAAGGATAGGCTTGTTGGTGATTGGATCTCCTCAGCCAGCAGCAGCTGTAAGATCTCCAGCCAGAACAGTGTAATGAGCAAGATCGAAAAGCTGAGAGCCCTTGATAAGCTTCAAGAAGAAAAACAGCTCCAACTTCTGCAAGAAATGCAAGCCCGACGGGAAAAATTGCTGATGGAAATTGAAACTCGAAGTCAAGGAGGATCTCGTCACTCGTCAAGGCATTCTGATCGAAAATCTCATGTGGAGGACAAGGGCAGACTGAATTTGAACAGAGTGCAGGTGCAAGCCCTAGTTAAACCTCACCCAAAAATAAAACCTAATTTGACCTTTATACAGCCTAAAGAAAACCACGTCACGGAACCACAGAATCTTCATTGTCTACGTGAACCGCACGAAGTTGGAGCCAGGAATGTAGAAGAATTTAGCGGGGAATTTCCACATGCTTATGAAGAATAATGACATGGACGACTGCGTGTATTGTTTACCTTCTGTGGAGGAAGCCAAAAGATTGGTACTAGATATTATCAAGGTGCAGGCTCGAGGAGGATTTGTCTTGTGTAATTGGAAGAACGATTCAGCATCATTATGGGGGTCATGCCACATGAACTACGTGATTCGTTCGGATCAGCGACATGCAAAATCCTTGGAGTGACTTTGAATCATGAATATGACAATTTTGAATCTTTTCATTGGCAACAGAGGATCGCCGCAGCTTGCAAGAGTCAAGAAGAGCAAGAGCCTTCTAAGAGGGAGGTTTTGCGGTTGGTAATGTCTCTATTTTATCCTCTAGGGATGGCGGCTCATGTCACTCTACCTAGAAGAAGAATAATTCAGGATAATTGAAAAAAGAAATTACTTTGGGATGAGAGAGGCCATAATGAACTCTACCAGAGATGGGGTGAATGGTTGGAACGGCTTGACGTGGTTCCACGAACGAAATGGAAACGTAACAAGCAGGATAGTGTCCAAGTCTGCAGAGTCAATCGTAATCATAGTTGACACCAAGAACCAGAGAGGAGAGTGGCCCAAAGGTATCGTCACAGACGAGAGTGGAAATTCGAGGGACCTGGCGGAGACCAGCAAGAAAACTGTGCCCACTCAAGCTGACAAAGTACTGATGACAGCCGTCAGCGTCAGCGAACATTTAAATTAGAATCTAAATTTCAACTTCTGGCCATATGATTTCTACATCCATTTTCGATTTGTTTTTTGAATACGACATCTGAGTTGTAATTATTGAAAAAAATACATAAAATAAAATAAAATAAATTATTCGTTTCTGAAGTTTCCTACGGTAAAGTGTTCTTTTTTTTCTCGTAGAGATAATCTTTGAAAAAGAGTGTCTAGAGTGTAAAGTATTGTCTTGGTCAGTTTAGATTAGAACTGTCTATACTACGGACTTTATAACCCCAATAATATTCTCAAATTCCTCAATTCCATAAAAACTATAAAATTACCAATTAAGTACATCAATTTGCAAGTAAAAAAGATGTACGGCATTGCCCTCTCAAGGGTTAAATGATAGAATAGCTACTGAACTGACTTTCGTTTGACGGGTTTATTTTGATAGTTCTAAAGGAATTCTTGTGGAGATCTGTAAGGAATTTTAGCGTTGCAGGAATCAGCTTATTTACTCAGCGAAGCGGTTTTGAGGATTAGGGAAAGGGGAAGGAAAATCAGCTTTCAAAATGATTCATTTTACCTGATGGGTCTCCAAAGTAGTTGGCAACATATCGTTATGCAAATAAGGACGGGAAGGAAGGATTCTCTATACGATTTCAAATCGAAATACTGATTGGTATTATGCATCCAAAGTTATATAGTTATAGAATATTATTAAAATGATTATTTTATATAATCCGACTTTGCTACTTCAATATTTTTAAATATTTTGGATACGTTTTCATGTGAAATTCATCGTCCGCATAGCTCCGGTAAATTAGCTTAGTCAATGTTAGCGTCGAATGATTATTTTTGTATCAATAAAAACGTATGCTAAGTTTGGGTGGGCATCACAGCTTCCTCACTGTTATCAAAATTTTTTTTTTTTTTTCATTTTTTCATGTTGTTGATATTTTTCTGAGGTGTGGGCGCATAAAACTTCATTTCCGATAATTTTTACTTCAATCAAAAATTTCATTGATAAATTGATTATTGATTTAGCGGACTCCAATGCACTCCGAATTTGAGATGAATTGATCCTTTCAAATCGTGGAAAATTCTACTCCAGGATAATCACTTCTGCATTCGTGCCTCTGCTGGTTTCTATTGTACAAATGCAATGGTCACTAAATACATCATAAGAAGAGATTTTGGTGAGCGCATATTAGGCCTGTTCTTACAAGCACTTCGGAGCAGCTCGGAGAAGAAATCGTGTCCCAACAAAGTTTTGGTGTTCGAGAAGTCGCGAGTTTCTTTCCAAAACCACAAGAGTAGCTCTAAATCGCCCTCCGATGATCTCGAGAGGTTCGAAATCTTGATGTTAACAAGCACTGCTAGAACGTGCTATATAAATATGCAAGAAATCACAAACTGAATATAGCTATTCACACCTATGTTCTCATTTTCAGGGGTCTACCATTTGGATGGATAAAACTTCAAAGATCGATTTTGCATTAAAAAATTGTCTGCTGGCAATTTTTTTGTATCCACCCAAAATTCTTTTTTTTTTCCACTTACAAGTTTTTATTCTTATTTCCGATCTTACACCACTATTGTAATACCTTACAGGAATTACAATTATAATAATTATTATGAAATGATAATTCTGTTTCAGATCATGACATAAAACTATTTTATTCGGATCTTTCATTCTATGGCATCCTACTGTTGCTTAGTAACAATGATAAACTACTGAAGTGTACTCAGTTGTTACACTCCTCCCCACTTGAAATTATGCGTCGGATCTTGGGAAATAGCGTAATACATTTTTGATAGAAGCTACCTGTTCGTTTTTGTTTAAATCTTCATAAAATACAGTCTTCGGGTAGTTGTTCATTAATGTTATCCTCTTTACCACAAAAGGTCCCTTCACGATAGGCATCTTATTATCATATCCAACTTGCACCAAAACTTTATCATTTTCCTTTAGGGCTGGTAACTTCTTTGGATGTCGTCTATCAAAATTGCTCTTCATTCTTTCCAAGTATTTTTCTTTCTGTGCTTCGGAATAAGGTACTTCTTTTAGCATGTTGGGTGTAATACCGTGAACTTCGTCTGCCGGAAATAATGGAACTGTGCTGAAGGCCTTGAAGTGAGGTGAGCAACCAATCCCCGAAGAGTAAGATCTGTTGGCGTGTCTAACTGCAGCTTCCAGGCACGGCTTCCATCCTCCTCTGAATTCTGGGTACATACTGATGAATTGCTTTAAATCCCTGATTTTTCTTTCAGCTAGGCCATTCCCAGCAGGATGGTAGGGCGCTGTATGCACTAGACGAATACCTTTTTCACCCACAAACTTCTCAAAAGCCTTCGAACAAAACTGAGGGCCGTTGTCTGTTACTATTTTCGTTACTTGATTTATGACCGGAAGTTCTTCTAGGAAGTTTATGATCGCACCTGAAGTCTCTCTCATGCTTTTGGCGAATGTGAATTTGGAAAACTCATCGACTGCTACCAAAAAAGATTTAGTAGTTCTCTCTCCTTCAGACTTTTTGCATAGCTCTCCGAAGTCCAAGTGAAGGGTTTGGAAAGGGTTTGTCGCCGTAGTGGGAATAACCAATGAGTCAGGCTTTGGACGGAACCTAAATTTTATCAATTGGCATTGGTGGCAGCTTTTGATGTAGGCTTGTACGTCTCGTCTCATTTTCGGCCAATAGAATCTGCTTCTCAATTTCATGTAAGTTCGGTAGAACCCATCATGTCCCCCAGAATTAGGGTCATCGTGATATGATCGCAGCACATCGCCTCTCTTCCCAGGTTCAACGATAATCTTCCCGTTATCAGTCTTCTCAATGGAATTGACATGGAGTGATTCTCTTGAGCTGATCGATTGGTCAAGGCAAAGTCGTGAAATTGCATCGGCATCTTCCAGTTCATTACCTTTCCGGTGGTTGATTTTGGCATTGAACCCCATCAAAAATATTTGCCACCTAGCCAGTCTCCCTTTTGGTTCTTTCAAGTTCATGATGTAGGAGAGTGCTTGGTGATCGGAATGAATAAGGAACTCCCGTCCATCAAGGTAAGATTGGAAGTATTTGATCGCTTTGATTATAGCGAGTCCCTCTTTCTCAGTAACCGAATAGTTCAGTTCGCTTTTGTTGAAGGAGTAAGAGAAATAGCCGATCACTCTGAGCTGGGTCTTTTTTGGCTTAGACTCATCTCTTTGATATAGAATTGCTCCGCAGCCATGATGGGAGGAATCCGTGCACAGCTCAAAACTTAAACGCCAGTCAGGTAACTGTAATACTGGATTGGATGTGATCTTGGTTGTCAGGGTTCTAAACGAATTTTCACATTCTTCTGTCCAATTGAATTCGACTCCTTTTTGCTTCAGATGGTCCAATGGCTTGACAATTTTTGCATAATCTGGTATAAATGCCCTGAAGTGCCCAGTTAGTCCGGTAAAAACCCTCAGCGTGTGGATGTTGTGTGGTCTATTCATTTTGCGAACTTTTTCTATGGACTCTTCCTTTGTCGTCTTGTTAACTCCGTCAATTTGGCGTCCTAGAAACGTAACTTTACTTTCACAAAACAAACTCTTCTGAAGATTGAGTTGTAGGGACTGTTCGGTCAGCTTTTGGATTACCTTGAACGTTTTGGCTGCACAATCTTCCTTGGTGTATCCTCCTATAATCAAATCGTCTATGTACACCCAAATGCATGGATCGTCCAACAGGGTGCCAAGGGCTTCGACCATGCACCGTTGAAATTTGGATGGGGAATTTTGCCAACCAAATGGTAGTCTGTTGTACTCGAAGTGCCCAAAAGGTAGAACAAAGGCAGTGTACTTTTTTGTTTCTTCTGAGAGGGGAAACTGTAGAAACCCGTCCTTCAGATCTAATTTTGTGAAGTAAGTACAACCACCTAAACATGAAATTACATCGTCTATGAGGGGAAACGGAAATGGGTCAAGCTCAGTGAATTCGTTTATCTTCCTGTAGTCTTGGCAGAGCCTAAGTGAGCCATTCTCTTTCGGCACAATCACGCAGGGTGAGGCATACTCCGACTCTGACTGTCTGATGATCCCTTTGTCCAATAGCTCCCTGATTTTGGTTTGGGCCCATTCAAACTTCTCACGATTCAGTCTGTAAGGTTTCTGTTTGATGATGGGGGAATTGGGAATTATGTTAAATTCAATTTCCCTGGAAGGACCTGGCAATCCTGAAACTTGAAGAGGGAAAAACTTCTCAACATCGTCTAAACTTGCTAACATCCCGTTGTTACGTACTGCAACACCAACTCTACCTACAAGATCTTCACTTTCAGGGACGAGGAGGCGAAGGCCTAACTCTTTTAAAGTTGGCCATCCTATGATTGCATTGTAAGGTAGATGGTGGCAGACATATGCCTTTGACTTCACAGCTGTTCCACCCAATCGAATCTCTAAACTAACGACCCTGGAAACGTTTTCAATGGATCCATTGAAACCTCTCAGTGTACGGGCCTCCTCAATACTACTCCAGCTACTTTCGGACACGATTTCAGGTGATACAAGATTTACCATTGCACCAGTATCAAGAAGGCTGTTGACGATCCTATTGTTCAGGCTTAACGGTTTTATAAGAGGCAAACATCTTAAAGGGCCTCGAGACAAATAAGATGATAATACATCATACTGAGGGGAATATTCAAAGCCTGGAGTGGTTTCATTCTTCTTCACAAAACCTTTCTTTTTTCCCGGAGAGTTTGACTTCTTGTAAGTCCCCCCTAATTTCAGCTGGGGTCTGAATTGGGTTGCATTATCCTTCTTCAAGGTCGCCAATACATTTGCCTTAAAGGACTTAAAGTCCATAGGGGTTACAGGGCTTAACCTCTCAATATGTTTTCTAACATCTTCCCTAGAATTCAAATCAGTTGTTCCGCCTAATATCAGGTCTTGCATATGTGCGGGCAATCCTTCAAGGACTAACAAATTGAAGGTACGATCAGGTAATTTTCCGAAGGCTAGGAGAAGCAATCGTTGTTTTTCATAGAAAAACTCGAGTAGTCCACCTCTTAAGTAGCGAAACTGTAAGGCAACAATCACTTGCTGAATTGGATTCTGGCCAAATGCCGAAAGGAATGACTTTTTCCAATTATTCCATCCTTGGGATGTACTCTCAACGATTCGAGCATTGAACCATTTTTCTGCAATAGTGCCTGGCTTCAAACTACCCAATAGATTCACTTTCTCCTCATCTGTCTGCCAGTGATTCTGTTCACAAGCTCTCTCGTATAGAACTAACCAAGTTGCAGGGTCCTCACTAGTTCCATCGAACATGGAAATTTTCATTTTCTGAGGTCGGTTTATGATCCTATCTATTGCATTGCTATAAGAGGAAGAGATAGTCTCCATTAACTTACCAGCAACCTCACAGAAACTCTTCTGCTGCGCTTCCAACGCCGATTGCATTAGAGCGACAAACTCTGTTTCAAATGCAGACGCATTTAACCGCTCAGGCTCCGGAACCTGGTATTCTCCGGATCGCGAGCGAAGATTCAACGGAAACGACATAATTCCGAACACGACCGCGCCAAATTGTAATACCTTACAGGAATTACAATTATAATAATTATTATGAAATGATAATTCTGTTTCAGATCATGACATAAAACTATTTTATTCGGATCTTTCATTCTATGGCATCCTACTGTTGCTTAGTAACAATGATAAACTACTGAAGTGTACTCAGTTGTTACAACTATGATGGTCATAACTCCCTTAATTCTCATGCAACTTCAAATGTGATTACACCGTTGGGAAGAGCGTTGATTTTCCTTTCCGTTTAGAGGGAAACCCAATTTCTTAAAACCATTTGAAGACCAGAGGGGAAGAACGCACCAAGTCGATTTTTTGCGAAAAATAGGTTATGACGGTTCCTTATAGATTTTTTCAAGGCGGACTCGATGGGGACAACCAAAATGGACAAAAACGATCCAATATAGGAGAAAAATGCGAGAAACGAAACACCGTACAGGGGAAGAACGCATCAAGCCTAGTGCAACCGGGGAAGAATGTGCCAACTTTCAGGCTCCCTCCCCCAGGTCGTATTCCCCTACCTGATGGATCTTTGTGATTCACGCATTCATGCGGTTTTCCTGGGTTTCACAGTATTATTTTCGATTGTTAGCGGCGATAAATATTATTTTCTTCATACCAATAAGTTTATTTGAGATAGATACTAGTGTTTGTTTTCTTGAAAACGGTGAAACTGTTTTTGTTTTGAATGAATTTCCTGGATTTTATTCTATTAAAATATTTTGCAAAACTTCTTCGTGAGTGAACTTTTGAAAATACCAAATCATTATATATATTATTAAAATGTCACGAAACCGCTATGCCCTGATAAAGAGAGAAATCTTATGGCAGGATACTATGAATAAAACCAGCAATACACGTTCATGGTGCGTTCTTCCTCTGTACAGATGGACCTTTGCAACTTTGGATAGCAATATGGAGTTTTAAAATACTTTTTGCAGTAGTTTTGATTGTACCCCCGCATTCTTCAGTACGCTGAGATACAAATCCCATTTAAAAAAAAAATTATCGACCAAATTCTAACTAATATTGGGTTTTTGCCGGAAAAAATCATTTCCTGAAAAGTTTACAAAATGGGACATGGTGCGTTCTTCCCATGTAGTCTTCATTTGTAAAAGATAATAATAAGTTAAAGTCAACTTTTATAATTTTCCTCTCGGTAACTGTTCAAACTGGAGCCATACCATTTTTCTTCTGAATGGAGAACGACCTAAAAAACACCAAGAATGGTCTAACTCAGAATCGGAAAATTCTCAGTTAGACCACTTTTCCTCTCAGCGGCTCATATATCGAAATTGTCCGCGAAGTTAATGACTGAAAATCAATTACATCGTTCCTCGATGTTTTTCGTCATCTCGACGGGGAAGCCAGCTGATAATCCACGTCTACTGAGGATGGAAATCTACACCAGGAAATAGGTCAATAAATTGGTACCTGTTTATTTATTCTCAAATTTTCGTTAGTTTCAGGTCAAAAGTCGCAGATATTCATTTAAACCTCCTATATTGTACATAGAAGCTCTCTATCGCTACCATGTTGCCGACTCTCTAATAATGATGATCGTAATATGAGTTCCAAAGCGTTTGGATGTCTCTGCGGAACAACAATATCAGACCAAGTACTCAATTTATGTAGATACATTGCCCAAGAATGTAGTATCGGTACTTTCCACTTCGCCCTGTGGATACCCTCGAGCCTTCCCTGAGCTGCTCCGTGAAACTTGAAAGAAAAGACATATTTTCTTAACCTGCTGCCGAATAGTAAAGCTGCCCACCTTCCAGTAGTAACGAATAAAATAATGAACTCTGCTTATTATTGTTCTTCAATGCACAGGATCTTAAACTGCATTTAAGTGGCTCATAACTCTATATATGTGAAATTTGGTATACATTTGATTTTTTCGAGAATTCACTTGCGTTAGGGTTAAAGAGCGTTTTCTTCATTCAAATTTGACTTTTGTTTATTTTTGCAGGAATGGGGAGGATTTTTTAATGGATAATAATATGATATTTCTGAATCAGTACTAATCAAAAAATACTATCCACTAAATAATACTATTTTTTAGATCTTTCAAGAGCGGCAAGATGTGAGTAGGTAAGTCAGTTCAGTAGCCTACATCATTACTCCTGAGACTGTTGAAACAGGTGTAGAGGCGGCGGATGGGAGGGGGAAGCGGGCCGAGGAACTGAATGAGGAGTTGAGGAGAAGGGAGGGCGGGGTTGATATTGGACTGACTACAAGAGCAGTTTGAGGTGTCCGTCTCCTTGTCCTTCCGGTCCGAGTCGTCTGAGCCGAAGAAGATGTCGTCGAAGAGGAGGCGAGCGGTGTGGTTGCTCTCTGCCAGGAGGTCCTGCAACATACAAAAGACTCGAGTTGATATGACCGATTTACCATAAAGTAAAACAGAGAAAATTGTCCTCAGCCTGAGTCCCGCAATACATACCAGAAACCAAATTTATATAAAGACCTTTCCAAAAGAGAATATTTCTCGTGAAATCCAAGAATGACGGACCTTTGCAGGATCGAAAAATTTGCAGAATAAAATCAAATTTATTAAAAAATTAAAAACTGCAAATCGAAAAAAAGATTTTGTCATACTTTTGATGAGTTTCGTGAAACGAAGAAATTTCTCTCATAGAGGGAAAAACAATAGATCATGGATAGGTCCATTGTTATAGGTGTAATTTGAAAATTAAAATGATGAAATAAAATACACACAAGATATGTACCTACCTATCACTTTTTCAAGGAATATCGATAATATCGAAACTTTGATGTTCTGCTCTTAACCCATTTCAAGCCAAGGGTGGAAAAAACAGAGAAGTGAGAGAAGGAGGATGAACTTTTTTACAAGATGGCGGCCGAGATAAGGCATAATTTGCTCACCAATTGAGAGCGAAAATACTTCAAATTCTTTGAATTTAGCATTTTAATGGGATTTAAGAGGCCTCAGTCTTCCAAATCGATGTGATTTATCCGACTCGTGGCCCAGAACGCTCAATCGCCCAGGATCGAATTTGAGCCACTATAATCATGCTTTCGGCCAAAAGGCTTCCTTTTTAAAAAAAATCCGAAATTGCATCGAGCTCCCGAATGTCGAAGGATTATGATAACATCGTTATCATAATCAGGTATGATAACATCGTATGATATCATCGTTTGATAAATTTGAACTACAAGGCACTGCAAGGGAACCAGACAAAATCCAGTTCCAGACCAGATAACTTCATTGAATTTACTTGGAATAGGATGAACACCTGTGTTAAGTTGGCTAGTTACAGAAGGGGCTTTAGATGCGAAAGGATAATAAACAGGATATTATTATTAACAGGATATTAAACAGCATATTATGTAGGATATAGGAGACTATTGAATTTTGGAGATTATTAAAGTTAGGGAATATTAAAGTAAGTTAGCATACGTAAGAGTTTATGAAATTGCGTCGTTAGTAATTTCACTTATTACTGTAATAGTATATATCAATTTATTTACGGATCGGGAGCGATTTTGCAAAGATCCTACGCTACAACACGGGCCAAGCCTAACGTCGGGTAGGAAATCCGAGCAAATCGCATCCCCCATGCATTTATATTAGTGTAAAAGTGTACAAAATGGCGCCAAATAAACATTAATCTTTATATATCCTACCTTCCAATCATCACTTCATATAACAAGATAGTTACTGGAAAACAATAGAAAAAAGTCCACTAATGAATGTAGGAAGAGCAGCGGCGTCAGGTTTTCTCCCTTGATTCTAATTAGTTGACAAATGAATAAAATTTCCCACTTTTTAAAGACATCGATTTTTCACCTTACGATGTTATCGACATCAATTTTATTCATATGATGTTTCGTCGATATCGATGTTTCTATGGAATATCGACATCGACATCGACATTTTCCGTTCAATGTCCCATCCCTAAAGATACTGATGTGTAGCTATAATTTTGTTTAGTGGTTGCAGCGTTGCATTTTTTGTGGCGAAAAAAAGTGTCGCGAAAACGCTTGACCTCCAGCCAAAAGTCATATCCATGTAAACAAAAGACATATCCATGTCAAAAACTCTGCAAATCATTACACAAAGGTTAACTATTTTTCTGTGTAGATCACTCTTCTGCAAAGAACACAGCTTTGACATTGTCACTACCAACCAACCAATTTTGGTTTATTATTATTTGCAATAATGAACCTTTGGAATCGACTAGGAAAAAAAAGTTTACCCCCCTCAAAGTTTGTTGGTTTACGTTGGTACGTAGAATCCAAAAATCGAATAAAAATTTGGGCGTCCGTCCGCCGTAAGTGGTATTTTCCTTAGTTAGCATTGACCGATTTTGATGAAATTGGTATGTGTACTCCATTTGGGGTCTAGTCGTGCCGCAAAACTTTCAACCGAAAGTAGGTCACTTCTAAAGATTGTAATTTCGAAAACGCCCTAGCTCAAAAAATTTTGATTTAAAGCTAGAGTTTTTCCATCAATTTAGGATTGAATTGAATCTTTAGAATCGAATGAGACCACCGGGAGCCCTGTAGGTTAAAACCTAAGGTAAAAACTTAAGTAAAAACTTAAGGTAAAACTTAAGGGTTGAACTTACGATAAACCAGAAACACGAATGTGAATCGC
Organism: Apolygus lucorum; assembly: GCA_009739505.2. Classification (NCBI taxonomy): domain Eukaryota; kingdom Metazoa; phylum Arthropoda; class Insecta; order Hemiptera; family Miridae; genus Apolygus; species Apolygus lucorum. The sequence goes on along the minus strand of CM019177.2, from coordinate 26,421,690 downwards.
AAAAGAGGCCTAATTTCCGTTCAAATTTCAGCTGAGCAAAATGCGATCACTGTTCGTTTCTTCGAGTTGTACTCAGGTTTGCATCCTTACCAACCATTTTCGGTTTATTATTTCCAAAATAAGCCTATGGAATCGACCAACTAGACACCAAATGGAACCCACGTACCAGGTTTTATTTAAAATCGGTCAATGGTCACTAAGAAAAGTGCTGACGGGGACGGACGGCAACATTTTTATTCGATTTTTGGATTCTACGTACCATGGAACGTAAAACAACTAATTTTGAGAGGGATTTACATTTATTTTCTTGGTCAATTCCAAAAGTTCATTATTGAAAATAATAAACCAAAAACTTGAAATAATAGAGCATGATGCACTGAGTAATCTTCACTTTTATACGAGCTCGCTGTTCAGGACCGAGTGAGATAATACGCAGTAACGAGACTGTAGGTCACTCTGCCTGGAAGCGCTCCATCCTGGTTCCCGGTCCAGGACTGAAGGCAGGACGGGATGTCTTCGAGAGGGAGAGTGGCGGGGAGACCTTGACGGTCATCGTAGCCTTGAGTGGGAATCAGACGCTGTGAATCTTGCGAGCTTCAATGCTTACTTCAAATCAAAACACTGCAGCAGGGGCACCTGGTACTTGGGGATGAAGTCCGATAACAAACCCAGAGTTCAAATATGATTAATAGAGGATAATGACCCGAGTTAGCTGATAATCTTTTGTGAGGCCACGACCCCCCCCCCCTCCCCTATTCAGCAAGAACTAATACACTTTCCTGTTGAAGAAGAATTTAAATAATGATGCCGGTCATCTTCAAATTTCACACCGTATTCACAGTTCGAGTTCAATCGAATAATTTATCGTGTAGTGAATTATAAAGTGTTCGGAAGTATCCTACTTTGTAGTGTTTTGTCAGTTGATTGGAAGGTTGATAATTGTAAATAAAAACCAAGATTCACGTATAGTATGAAACACGCTGCAACCTATTGCATTAAAGTTTATTATTTTTCAGTATAGACCACTCATCTGCAAGTACCTACTTCACAATCAAGTTTACTTGGAATAAATATTTATTTAGCGTTTATTTGGACGAAATAAACGTTTCTGAATCGATTCGACTATACAGGGTGTCTACACTTAAGAAGGGCATGACTTCAGGGTTCTATTCTACAAGGTATTACAAACAAAAAATGCTGCAAATTATTACACAAAGGTTTATTATTTTTCTATATAGATCACTCGTCTGCAAAGAACACGGCTTTGCCATTGTTAACATCTACCAACATGAAGAAAAACATCGATCGCATTCCGGTCAGCTAAAATTTGAACGGATATTCGGCCTCTTCTGCGATTCACACTCGTGTTTCTGATTTATCGTAAGTCCAATCCTTAAATTCTCGTAGGGAACGAACGGTTTGTCCTACAGGGCTTCGCGTGGTCTCAAAAAATTCTAAAAATTCTATATCTTAAAATGATGGAAAAACAACAATACCTTAACATTAAAACTTTTTGAATTAGGGCGTTTCAAAATTTCAAACTATATTTTTAAACCCTTAGAAATGACCTACATTAACCAAAATCGTCGGGGCACAACTAGACCCCAAATGGAGCCTACATACCAAATTTCATCAAAATCGGTCAATGCTAAGTGGGGAAAGTGCCGCGTACGGCGGACGGACGGCCAAATTTTTATTCGATTTTTGGATTCTACGTACCTTGAAACGTGAACCAACAAATTGTGAGGGGGTGTTAAACTTTTTTTCTTCTTGGTCGATTCCAGAGGCTCATTATTGAAAATAATAAACCAAAATTCCTCTTAGCAATTTTCTTTTAACTCACTCAAAATTCCTTTTTTTTCACTTGAAAGTTATTTTTCGCATCTTCGACCTTTTGACGCTGATATGGACATAACTCCCTTATTTCTCATGCAAATTCAAATCTGAATACCCCTTTAGAAAGAGCGTTAAATTCTTAAGCTACCTAGTATAAAACCAAAACCTTTCAGCAATAAAATAGTTTCAAAAAAATCGAATCTAAAAGCAAACTTGAAATTTTTTTCAAAACGTGACTTTTTTTGACCAAAGTTTTCACTCTGAATCTCTGCCCATTTTGATGGGCTCTCTTCGGAAAAAACATACCTAAATTATCAGCTTTCCAACGGTCTATCTAAGAAACGCTTCACACTCGATTCGAAATCATAAACTCAATTTTAAATGCTTGCATACGAGTCTGCAACAAATTGGGACATTTTCATGTCAACCACTACACAACAAGGTAGTGAAGTTAGGTTGTTAGTTCATGTACCCAAGCATCAAAGTTTTCGTGACGATTTTTCAGTTCGTGTGCCAAAGCAAAGATATGAAAATGTCAAAATCAAATCGGACGAGTCAATCAAGTTTGAATGCAAGAAAACGCGAGTTTTACTAGAAAATCCAGTGTTATACTCGTACTCAGTGTTCGATCTCAAGATGACTTGACGAGGTTGGTTTAATTTCCTATGTAATTTTTCACGTTGAATCCAATGGCGATGTTTCCGAATAATTCTCACTGCTAGAAAGTGGATTTTTCGAAGGAACTTTTCGTTTTTTGTACATGAAATACGCATTATTCGTAAATGTGGCAGGGATGATAGAGTAATATCTTTCAAATCAATAAAAACCTCAATCAGCTACCAATTTGATGTTTTTATTAGAGAGTAGAAACGTGTTTCTTTATGCTCTCTACCATATCTACGGACAATGCGTATTTTATGTACGAAAAACGAAGGGTTTCTTCAAAAAATCCACTTTCTAGCAGTCAGAAATATTCTTGCCATCTTGAGATCGAGAGGGACCATAAACCGCCTGAAACACTGGATTTTCTTGCATCTACACGTTTTTTGGCATTCAAACTTAATTTACTCTTCCAATTTGAATTTTGAAAATTAAAATTAATATACCGTTGGAAAGCTGACATATTTATCATGTTTTTGCGAAGAGCGCCCATCGAAATAGTCAAGGATTTATCTTAAAAATCTGATTTTAAAAAAGTCATATTCCGAAAAAATGTCAAAATTGCTTTTCAACTTGATTTTTAGGAATGGTTTATTGCTAAATAATTTTGGTTATACACTAAGTAGCTCGAAAATTGAATGCTTCTTCCAACGATATCCTCAAATTTGAATTTACTTGGTAAATAACAGGAGTTATGATGGTTTTAATGACGTAGGGTCGAAAACGTGAAAAAAATCTTTGAAGTGAATAAAAAGGCATTTTGAGTGGGTTAAGAAAAAATAGCTAAGAGAAATTTTTGTTGGAAATACCAATCGTCAGAATGATAAGTTAGATATCATCAACCTGGCGAGAAGCAAATGAACAAGTGTTCATGTTTTCCCCCCTCTTCACTTTTGTACAACCAACATTCTGGTGATCGGAGCTGTTCAAAAGTAATTTCCATTTTTATTTTCTTCTTCTTTGGTGGCGTTACAGCCCGGGGTAGGCCCTAGCCTGTCCAACAATATTTTTCCATTCCTCTCGTCTCTTGGCCAACATTATCCAACATCTATGCCCCGTGCGCGCCACATCCTCCTGGACTTCGTCAGTCCATCGAAGCCTCGGTCTTCCACGAGCCCTTCTACCTCCTGGATGTCCATCGAATATTCTTTTGACGGGATTGCCATCGTCCATTTTATTTATTTTCCTTAAATATAAATTTATTTCTTAAATTGTGAAGAAAATTTCTGATTTTTGGATGCTTGATTGCTCAGTACTATTTTGTAGGAATTTTGCCACTCAAATAATTTCCATAGTTCTACAAGTGCAGATTAATAATAATTTAATAACTTGCTCAAAACTGTGTTTAAAACAATCGTAAACAGCCTAAAAAACATTTGAATCACAGACGAAAAAACGACTAACTTTAAATAGAAAAAAAGTTTAAACTTTTTAAATAGAAAAACGCTGCAAATTATTACACAAAGGTATGTTTTTTCCGTACAGATCGTACGCCAGCAGAGAACGGAACTTTGTCCGTTGTCACTACCTACCAATTTTTCGCTTCAGAATCATGTTTATTTTGGAGAAATAAACGCATCACACTCAATTCGAAGAAATAAAGAGTTGCGGGTGCCTTCATTAGGAAATTTGATTACTGGTTGCTGAGGACGCAAAAACTAGTACAATTTGAAAAACGAACATCGATCATCTTCTGATAAGCTAAAATTTGAACGGAGATTAGGCCTCTTTCACGATTCTCACTCGTGTTTCTGGTTTATCATCAGTTCAACCCCTAAGTAATCGTAGGGAGTCCTACGGCTGGTCCTACTGGGTGATCTCATTCGATTCTAAAAATTCAATACTATTTTGAATTGATGAAAAAATAATACCTTCATATTTATCGATCTTTTTGAGCTAGGACGTTTTGAAAATATTAAGTAACTCTTGATTTTCCACCCTTAGAAGTGACCAACATCAACCAAAAGGTTGGGGCACAACTAGACCCCAAATGGAGCCCATATACCAAAATTCATCAAAATCGGTCATGCTAAGGAAAGCCACGTACGGATTTTGGCGGATGGCATACGGACGAAAAATTGTCATTCGATTTTCAGATTCTACGTACCTTGAACGTAAACCAACAAATTTTGAGCGGGATGAAAAAAAAAATCTTTGGTTGGTTCAAAAGGTTCATTATTAAAAAACCGTTCACTCCCTATGAGTACTTAAGTGTCGAACTTACGGTAAATTAGAAACACGAGTGTGAATCGCAAAAGAGGCCTAATCTCCGTTCAAATTGTAACTGATCTCATAGGGAACCATCTATACGCCAATCCAAGCCATCCCGGAAATTCTGATTGAAATCGGACAATAACATCGTACTGTCCGTAACAAGGATTTCATGACAGGCAGACTGACACGGGAACGAGATTGTTCTGGGAGGTTCAGAAAGTAGGTAAAACTTTTCTTGTTTCAAGGATAAAAATTCTTGATCAATTCCAATGGTTCATTATTGAAAATAATAATCCAAAACATACATTCATTGTGGCTATCATGAATGTGTGACCTGACTAGCATCACTATCAGGTCGAAAACTACACAGGTAGTGTGAAGGTTTCCCTTCTTGGAAAAAACGTACATACGACCAGGTAGAGTTGCATCACTGGAAATAAAACTGCCGGAAAATCAAAGTAGGCGAAGTCCATAAATAATCTTTAACGAACGTGTAGTTAGGTAACCGACCGATTCAGGCAATAAAACTACTATCAATTCATTCAAGACTTCCAAGAAAGTCTTTGCAAACTCAACACTAAATAAGTAGGTACCTATCAGTCGAACACGAATGAATTATTAACAAGTTGGTTTCGGCTAAAGAGGCCACACAACTCCCACTCCGTCAACTCTGCGTATTTCCAGCATCCGAGATGATTGGCGCCAAATGCATAGAAATCACTAAGCAGGTTCGCTATATCTAAAAACGCTGCAAATTATTACACAATGGTTTATTATTTTTCTATATAGATCAATCGTCTACAAAATCACCAACCATCCAATATGAAGAGATTGAAAAAAATATATGTTTATAAAAATATATATATAAAAAAAAAATAAAAAATAAATAAAAATCACCAACCATCGATCGCATTTTGGTCAGCTCTAATTTGAACGGAGATTAGGCCTCTTGCGATTCACACTCGTGTTTTGATTTATATATATATATTTCAATATAAACCCTTAAATTTTCGTAGGGAGCGAAAGGCTTGTCCTACAGAGCTCCGCGTGGTTTCAAAAAATTCTATAGAATGTTAAATTGAAGGAAAAACGATAAAACCTTTATATCGAAATTTTTTGAGTTAGGGCGTTTTCAAAATTTCAAAATTGATTTTGGAACCCTTAGAAGTGACCTACATCAACCAAAAGCTTCGGGGCACAACTAGACCCCGAATGGAGCCTACATACCAAATTTCATCAAAATCGGTCAATGCTAAGTGGGGAAAGTGCCGCGTACGGCGGACGGACGGCCAAATTTTCATTCGATTTTTGGATTCCACGTACCTTGAAACGTAAACCATCAAATTTTGAGGGGGTGTTAAAATTTTTTTTTCTTGGTCGATTCCAAAGGTTCATTACTGAAAATAATAAACCAAAATTGCCCAAGCCCCAAATCTTGGACCTCCAACATACCATCCAGCTCCAACTCATTTTATAGAACGATTTTGAGGCTCCGTACTAATCAGGGCGTGACAAAGTCTACTCGATGCGGATTGGCCGAGAGACTTCGGATCTCTGTCAGTAGTGCCTGGAGAGGGAGGACGCACACCATTTGATCATGATATCAGCGACAAGTACACTTGAAAATTTATTTTTAAACTCTTAGAAGTGACCTACATCAACCAAAATCTTCGGGGCACAACTAGACCCCAAATGGAGCCTACATACCAAATTTCAACAAAATCGGTCAATGTTAGCATTGACCAAGGAAAGTGCCGCGTACGGCGGACGGACGGCCAAATTTTCAATCGATTTTTGGATTCTACGTACCTTGAAACGTAAACCAACAAATTTTGAGGGGGGTTAAACAATTTTTTTCTTGGTCGCTTCCAAAGGTTCATTATTGAAAATAATAAGCCAAAAAGCCATATTCAGGAGTCATGGAGTCTATTATTTAAAAAAATAATAACTATTGAAAACTCAATCCACTACAAAATAAACCAAAATTAAAGAAGTTCATCCATGCAGCATGAACTAATGAGCGAATTTTCAAAGAAACATTTTTTTTACACTCTTCAGGGATTGTTTCAGAATGTTCCAAAAATTATTTCAGTGAAGAAATTGTAATATGTCGGCCGTGTTGGGTATTCCTGGTGCCAATATAATATTTTTTTCAAAAATGCTGCAAATTATTACACAATGGTTTATTATTTTTCTATATAGATCACTCGTCTACAAAATCACCAACCATCCAATATGGAGAAAAAAAAGAAAAAAAAATCAAAAAGAAAATCAAAAAAAAAAAATTTCAAAAATAAATCAAAATCACCAACTATCGATTACATTTCGATCAGCTCTAATTTGAACGGAGATTAGGCCTCTTTTGCGATTTAAACTCGTGTTTTGTATATTTCATTTATTGTGAAATAAATGAATTCATTTTATTGTATATTTCATTTATATATTTCAATATAAACACTTAAATTTTCGTAGAAAGCGAACGGTTTGTCCTACAGAGCTCCGCGTGGTCTCAAAAAATTCTAAAAATTCTATAGAATCTTAAATTGAAGGAAAAATAATACCTTTATATCGAAATTTTTTGAGTTAGGGCGTTTTCAAAATTTCAAAATTGATTTCGGAACCCTTAGAAGTGACCTACGTCAACCAAAAGCTTCGGGGCACAACTAGACCCCAAATGGAGCCTACATACCAAATTTCATCAAAATCGGTCAATGCCAAGTGGCAAAAGTGCCGCGTACGGCCATATTTTTGTTCGATTTTTGGATTCTACGTACCTTGAAACGTAAACCATCAAATTTTGAGGGGGTGTTAAAAATTTTTTTTCTTGGTCGATTCCAAAGGTTCATTATTGAAAATAGTAAACCAAAAACTTATTTTTCCACCCGTACCACTCAAGGTGCGGATATTTTGTGCCAGATCAGAAAACTGTAAATTTCTTGAAAAATTGACAGAAATTTAGCATTTCAAAAAGAGGTGGGACTTCATGGGCTTGTTTCCATTTTGAGTTTTTCAGCATTCTGAAAAATTGGTCTAAAAAATTCCAAAAAATTCAATACTGTTTCTAATTGGTGAACAAATGATACCTTTATTCCAAGAGTTTTCGAGCTAGGGCACTCTTGAAAATTGCAACCCTTAATTTTCACGCCTTAGAAGTGACCTACATCAACCAGAAGCTTCGTGCACAACTAGACCCCAAATGGAGCCCACCACAGTTCGTTGAATTGGGTCGATGGGAATCGAAGAATAAATTTGTATTCGATTTTTGGATTCTACGTAGTCCGAATTACTTTAACCAACAAATTTCGAGGGATGTTAAGAAAAAAATGTTCTTGGTCGATTTCAAAGGCTCATTATTGAAAACTATAAATCAAAAGCAAGTACCTACAGCAAGTTAGCTCAAATGTCTCGTAATACTTTATCCGCATTCTTGTAAATACTTCGTTTCGTCACTGTTCATCGTAGTTGCCTACTTCACAACTCGTTTCATCACCCCTCTTCCTTTCACCAACGAAACTAGCGAGGGTAACGGAAGCAATGTTTTCACTGTTCAAGGTTTGAAAAAAAAAAAAAAAAAACGCTGAGAATTATTACCTACGCAAAGATTCATTATTTTTCTCTACAGATCACTCGTCTGCAAAAATCACTCTTTTGCCATTGTGTTTTGGTTTATTATTTTCAATAATGAACCTTTGGAATCGACCAAGAAAAAAATTTTAACACCCCCTCAAAATTTGATGGTTTACGTTTCAAAGTACGTAGAATCCAAAAATCGAATAAAAATTTGGCCGTTCTTCCGCCGTACGCGGCACTTTTGCCACTTAGCATTGACCGATTTTGATGAAATTTGGTATGTAGGCTCCATTTGGGGTCTAGTTGTGCCCCGAAGCTTTTGGTTGATGTAGGTCACTTCTAAGGGTTCCAAAATCAATTTTGAAATTTTGAAAACGCCCTAACTCAAAAAATTTCGAAATAAAGGTATTGTTTTTCCTTCAATTTAAGATTCTATAGAATTTTTAAAATTTTTTGAGACCACGCGGAGCTCTGTAGGACAAACCGTTCGCTTTCTACGAAATTTTAGGTGTTTATATTGAAATATATATATAAATCAAAACACGAGTTTGAATCGCAAAAGAGGCCTAATCTTCGTTCAAATTAGAGCTGATCGAAATGTAATCGATACCTAGTTGGTGTTTTTGATTTTTTTCTATTATTATTATTATTTTTTTTTTTTCATATTGGATGGTTGGTGATTTTGTAGACTAGTGATCTATATAGAAAAAATAATAAACCATTGTGTAATAATTTGCAGCGTTTTTCCTCGAAAGTTTAATCAATCTTTTGGTTCATTGTTTTCAATAATGAACCTTTGGAATCGACCAAGAAAAATAAATTTTTAACACCCCCTCAAAATTTGATGGTTTACGTTTCAAGGTACGTAGAATCCAAAAATCGAATAAAAATTTGGCCGTCCGTCCGCCGTACGCGGCACTTTTGCCACTTAGAATTGACCGATTTTGATGAAATTTGGTATGTAGGCTCCATTTGGGGTCTAGTTGTGCCCCGAAGATTTTGGTTGACGTAGGTCACTTCTAGGGGTTCCAAAATCAATTTTGAAATTTTGAAAACGCTCTAACTCAAAAAATTTTGATATAAAGGTATTGTTTTTCCTTCAATTTAAGATTCTATAGAATTTTTTGAGACCACCCGGAGCTCTGTAGGACAAACCGTTCGCTCACTACGAGAATTTAAAGTTTGGACGTACGATAAATCAGAAACACGAGTGTGAATAGCAAAAGAGGCCTAAGCTCCGTTCAAATTAAAGCTGACCGAAATGCGATCGATGTTTTTCTTCATGTTGGATGGTTGCAGATGAGTAATCTATATAGAAAAATAAAAATAATAAACCATTGTGTAATAATTTGCAGCGTTTTTTGATTCTATTGAGTTTGTGAACTCCATGGACTTTGACCTACTATAAGTGGGAAGAGCTACTTATTAGCAGTACCCTGTAGTTTATTTTGAAACCTATTTTATTCTGTTAAATCATGTTGATGTTCATTTCATGTGAACCGCCTGTATTCAGTGATGGGAGCAGGCTGAATAAATTCCCTGGTTGGAGGGTTACTTCAACTAGGAAAAAATAAAGGCCTTCTTGAACAATTTTGGATCCGTGTCTTACGCGGCACTTCCCTCACTTAGCATTGAGCGATTTTCATGAAATTTGGCATATGGGCTCTAATAAATAGACCCTCAATTTTGGGGTCCAGTTGTGTCTCAAAGCTTTTGTTTATGTCAGTCACTTCTAAGTCCATCACCAGAGGCAGTTGTCACCAGGACGGTGGAAGGTGAAGGAGCTGGACTGCTGTGGCAGAGTACACAGAAAGCATCCTGACAAGGAAGATACTCTCAGAACGAGAAAGAGAGAGGAGGAAGCATCCGGTACGCCCTCTCACCCAGAACTGATTAAACGCCCCTGCATTCAGCGAGGAGTAATGTGTTGAGCGGTTCCGGGCTGAGTCCCAACGTGGGAGAAAAGGAGGTGTTTTTTTAACCTTCCGGTACCCGCGCCATTTCGCTTTTCAATTCACACCGCGTGGCGGCACCCATGCCGCCCATGAAAATGAAGTTTTAACCCAGCAGTTAAGCCCGGGCAGTTAAGCCCAAAGTCATTATTGTAAAGATTGTTAACAGCTGTGTCAATATGCTAGGTAAACCACCTGAATCAAACTTACTATAATTTTATAGTTTGTATGTTCATAAACCAAATAAATAGGTACCTACCTAAAATCATAAACAGCCAACTTTTTCCAATGAAATCGACATGATTGTTCCCTCAACCAAATTATCGTTATCGCAGTACAGATGGGTTCTATATTCATTAGCGCTCCAGGGAGGGAGGAGGGAGCAAGTAAAAAAAGCCAAACAATTAATATATTTCTATATTCTACTACGCACTAGCCAGATTGCAACTGGTAACGCTGGCGCGACGTTTGACTCGGCAAGGTGAAACCAGCGTGATCTCTGGATAAATATGGTAACTAACAAATAGCAATAGATCCCGCCGTCCGGGAATCAAGAATGCGCGTGTAAATACGAAAACTAAGGTCGAGGCGGCACAGGTGCCGCCTACGCGAGTACCGGAAGGTTAATGGGTTTGCATTCCCTCATAACCGGAAGACGCCGACCCTTCCAGGTATCTTACGAGATCCAACTCCACCTCAGGATCTTAAAGATTTTTTCACCTGCGTGCCGATAAAAGACACTTCTAAGGGTCGATATTTTCAAAACTCCTTAGGTGAAATAATTTTGATATAAAGGTATAGTGTTTTCATAAATTCGAAATTGTATTGAATTTTTAAAATCGATCGAGGCCACCCAGAGTCCTGTAGGACCAACCGTTCACTCCCTACGACTAATTAAGGGTTGGACTTACGATAAATCAGAAACACGAGTGTGAATCGCAAAAGAGGCTTAATCTCCGTCTAATTTTAGCTGACCAAAATGCGATCGTTCGTTTCTTCAAGTTGTACTCAGTTTTGCGTCCTTAGCAACCAGTAATCAAATTTCCTGTTGAAGGCTCCCACAACTTTTTATTTCTTCGAATTGAGTGTGAAGTGAAAATATGGTGGGTAGTTGGTGACAATGCGGAAGCCTTGTTCTTTGCAGGCGAGTGATCTACACAGAGACATAATGAACCTTTGTGTAATAATTTGCAGTGTTTCTTCACTGAGATGGTGCTGCTGATGAGGTTTTACCTGAATGGAGTCTTCAATGTGACCGACGGCTTCCTGCTGAGGGCGGAGCGTCGGTCGGACGACGAGGAACCTCGAGAAGACGACGAGCGACGCGAGCACGACCGCCGAACTCCCCCGCTCGGTCCGCGGAGTCGCCATCTCACATGAAGCACCTCGAGAGCACTCGTCCCGGCCGGAGGAGGAAGGAAAACCGAATATCCACAACACGTGACGACACTGGTTGCCGGCGCAGGGAGCGAAACCCTCACTGTAACGCGGGAGCTCCGTGGAAAGTGAGCGTCGTCCGCTCCTCGGGGGCCTCCTCCACCACCCGGACGGCGGATATGACGGGATGAAAGCAGGTCCTTCCCAGGAGATGATGTCCTCCGACCCGTAAGACGTTACGTCACGTCTCATAACCTTGGAAGGTGGAGGTACTCACTAACTAGGCGGTACCCGTCAGACGCGTAATAGTGATCTAGTCGAAAGAGAGAGCGCTCAGCTGCTCCTCAATCAAATCACTGGGTTTTCCGAATGCACTTTACTGCAACAATTATTACTTTACAGTGATTCAGTGAAAACGTCCATTTTGATTTAATTTCTCTGCATTTAAGCGAAAAAAATGCTGCCAAGTGGGTGTGGCACATAGCTTCCTCGTAGCCACAATTCGATTGTATGTAGCATCTCTAAGTCAAATCCAACTTTTTCCAACTCAAAATCAACATTTTCCAAGTTAAATTCAACCTTTTCTAAGTTAAATTCAACCTTTTCCAAGTCAAACTCAACCTTTTCCAAAACCAATTCAAACTTTTGCAACTCAAATTCAACCAATTTCAAATCCAATCCAACCCTTTCTAACTCAAATTCAACCTTTTTCAAGTCAAATTCAACCTTTTCCAAGTCAAATTCAACCTTTTCCAAGTCAAATTCAATCTTTTTCACCACTATTAGGGAAATTACGAAGAATACGCACAAGTCCTAAATGTAGTACCAAATGCTTGTCTGAGATTGGGGACTGGGTGAAAACAACACTCTAAACGCAGTACTTTGGTACCTGTCCATAATATGTATGTTTCTTTTGTAATAAAATATGATTTGGTTATATTAAAATTAAATCATGTTTTCTTTTAAATAATCAACAAAAAATATGGTAATTTAGAAAAAAAATCAACAATAAATGTTGATTTTTCTACATTTTCTTTCTAAGATTTTCTGAGAAATTTTCTTAAAAAAAGAAAAACTTTTATCACTTCTTTACATAATTGATATTTTAAAGGACTTAAAATTAAAAATCTTACTAGCAGAAAGCGTCAGTTGGACAGTCTCTCCTCTGACGTCATATTTGTTGTCCATTTATTGCAAGTAGGTACTAGTATTTCATAAAAGTACCTGTACTTTTTTTCAAGTGAAAAAAAAATCGAAGATGAAGTCTTTATACAACTAAGATTTTTTAGTTTTAAGACATTTAAAATGACTACTTGATTTCATGTTGTTTACAAATTTAAAAAAAATTATGTAAAGAAGTAATTGAATTTTTTTTCAAAAAAATGTCGATTTTTTCTAAATTACCATTTTTTGTTGATTTCTGTATTAATAAAACATGAAGTTGACTTTTTCATGTTTTTTGTTCACCATTAAATAATAAAACCTTAATTCAAGTTAATTAATTAGGTAAAAGCACTAATGGTGGAACGTTGACCAGAGAAATGGGTATAATAAGGTTTTAACGACAATTTTGAGTATCCTTCATCAAAATTCATCAAACGACTCCAACATATTTGTATATCTCGTCTCTACACCAAGACTAGTCCAAGACTAGAACATCTAGATTCTACCATTGGAGCAATGCAGTATTTAGTTGCTCTGAAATGTTTCTGCTGTCGGTTCATGTCATCCGTGATTTTTCAAAAATTTACCAGACCTTCCGGAGGACCCAAAAAAGATCTGCTAAAAGATACTTTAGGTACTTATTGGAATGACCGATTGGAATGAAACGACAAAAGAGAGGATTGTGTGTGAAAATCCTCATCTTTTGAAATTCTGGGTTTTCTTCTTCTTCATGTGTTGCTTAATTTTGATTTCATTGTTATTTAGATACATCAATATGCCGACATCGGGCTTTCGGAGCCACTCGATGGAACAAATAGAAAAGAAACAACCGTGAGTTGATCATCCTAGATCCCACACGATTGTTTGTTATTTTATTATTGTATACGATTGTACTATTCGAACTAAATATTTTAAAATGTGGTCAATTTATTATTCATTGAGTATACCTATACCTAGTACCTACCTAATGCCTAATGTATTTGAAATGAGGGAGATTTTAATGAGGAGTTAACATTTTTGCATCGTTCCACGACTGGAGCAAGAAATTCCAACTTGGGAACACCCACAATTTTCAACGTTCCACTAATGGTACAAAACAAGTAGCGGAGGAAAACGGATTATTTTAACAAAAAACTACTTTTAAAGCAATTTTCAGACATTCTTCGTGAAGGGGAATATTTGCTAGAGCCATTGGTGTCTTCATAAGTTTTCGATCTGAAAAACTTAGAAAAATACCACGAAAACCGAGTGCAATTGAATTGCTAAGCGCCTTAAGCATTCCACCATTGGTGCTTTTACCTTAATTCGAATTATGAACCATTACGTAAGTATAGTAAATATTTTGATGTTAATTAGTGTGGCATAATCCATTCCTCATAAATCATCGAGTCGTAACGCCGTTAGTCTAAGAATGCTAGTTAAACCAAAAGAAAGTCTCGGCACCAGACAAATTGGGATTCACAAGTCTGAAACGTGAACCACCCAGAGAAAGCCGGCTGTGGAGCATCCGAAGCCCTCGTCTTCAGCTGTTACGTCAGGTAATCTCGGCAGACCTCTGACCTCCCTTCAATCCTTTTAACTGTCAAGACTTTTTGAAAATCATCATCGCACAATCAGATTTTTCATCGTGCAGGATGACTCGAAGTGCATTGCAGTTATTTTTAGGGCTGATTTCAATTTCACCGTTATGATTCGATTCCCGTTGGTGACCGGAGAATCAGCAGACTAATACTTCCCATCTACCTGTCTACCTACTTTTATGATTGAATAGATGGGGTTTTGCATGTTGAGAAAGTGCGATAATCACTGATCGCCCATTTTGCCTAGAGGTGCTTCGAACTTGAAATTTAGTGCTAACTGCCAATTTTTGGAAGAATTCATGAAATTAAAAAAAAAAGTCAGAAAAATTCATATTTTTAAAAATTTTTATTTCATTCATTTCTGCTAATTTTCTTGATTAATACAATGAGTAGTTTATATGATTCAAAATAACTTCTTTTCCAAAAGCAATGATACTGCACTCGGGAAAACTCAAACCCCCTCCCCCCCCCCTAGAGGGAGCCACCTGGAAATACTGGACCAAGTCCACACCGATCCAGTGGCTAAGTCAGTCCCTGACGTTATGTCAGAGAGAATGAACTTTTACCTACCCTTTAGAGTCATCATTAATGATCGTGAATGCTGGAAAAGAGGCACGCCTCAATATGAACCAGGTTCACTTCTGAGGTACACAGATGGGTCCGTGATGAATGGAAAAGCGAGCCTAAGGATCAAAGGCCCAAATTTCAGCCTAACTGAACCCCTAGGAACAACAGCGACCATTTATTAGGCTGAAACCCATGCCATAGTAATATGCGCAGAAGAGATCGCCAAAAAACGACTCAAAGGTGCGATAGTTTACATAATGTCTGATAGCCAAGCAGCCCTAAAGGCCATTGCAGCCTACTCAATACCATCAAGGCTAACCTGGGATTTTCTGGACTCCCTGAAGGCTGCGGCTCGGGGCAATAAGTTAACTTTGCTCTGGGTCCCAGGCCATGAAGGAGTAGATGGCAATGAAGAAGCCGATCGACTCGCTAAGCAGGGATCGAAATCCCAATGTTTTGGTCCTGAACTCGGGGTTACTAAGAGCTTCATTACTCAACAGGTCCAAAAATGGGAGGACAGCAAGAGAACTGCGTACTGGCGCAACACTCCAAAGCAGAGCCAAGCCAAGCAGCAAATCACCATCTCTAAAAAAAGAGCAAAAGCTCTGCTGTCACTAAGGAGGAAGAACCTTCGCACCATTGTGGGTCTCCTAACTGGCCATTGCCCCTGAGATACCATCTCAACAAGTTGGGCAAGGCCAGGACAGTTGAATGTCGGCTCTGCTGCGAAGGAGTCGAAACAGCAGAACATAATATGTTCTGCTATTTTCTGCTATATGTTCGGATATTATCCTCTGTGAGTGTGCTGCTGTAGCATCTACCAGATTCCGGCATTTCGATAAGAGTACTCTTGTCCCGGCCGAAATTGCTCGGGAAACGCCCGAAAAACTTCTTCACTTTGTGAAAGAAGAGGTTTTCAAACGGGCACTTAAGTGAAAAAGGGAATCCTGTCACAATAGACCAAAGTTATGGCCTTTGTGACTAAGGGCTTGCCCCGTTCCAATAACAAAAAAAAAAAGGAATGATCCTTACTCAAATTTTTCAAAGGGAAATTTACTTTTTCAAAAAGCTACGCTTTCCCATCAAAATAACTGTGGTGAACCTGAAGGTCTGGGTACAATGAGAACACACTTAACTGTTAAATTGATGTGATAAACATATGGAGCACATGGTTGATAAACTGTACATAACTCTTAATCAAATGCTTGAATGAATAATAATTGTTCCATCCTCTGCCTGTTCTTGTTATGTCTTACTGGATACTATATTCCTCCCACGCTAATTTGGCCAACTATATAATCGTTCAGGTGAGTAGGTAAGCGGATAGTACGACCTGATCTACGAGGAGGTGTCAGTTGAGAGTTGAGCTCTGTGTCTGTACCATATTGAGTCGGCTGATCAGTGGTCAGTCCAGGATTTGTTAGGGCTGCAAAATCCTGAAGCATTTGATGTTCTTGAGTCTCAGAAGTTAGCTGCTCATCTGGTGTTTTTTACTGTGGCTCCTCTTCGGCAAAAGAGACATGTTTTTACATGCTGAACATCTGAGGAAAACAGTTGATTGATGTGTCTCTTGAAAACATATCCATTGTCCAGGTTAACCATGTAATGGAGCTGTCCTAGTTTTGTGAAAACGATACCAGGCCGCCATTGTTGTTTGCTATTAGTGTAGTATCGAGCTTGAACTCTGGCTCCCTCTTTCAGTTGTCCTGCTGACTTGCTCATTGGTTGAAGAGATGGTTGTTGAATGGAGGGCTTGAGAGCATCTAACTAAATTCTGATTTGTCTGTTGAGGTAGAGTTCACTCGGTGTTTTTCCGCAGATGAGTGGCGTTGCCCTGTATCTGAATAGAATTTCTGCTAGTTTCTTCTTCGTGGGCAATGGTTCACCTTCCATTGCTGCGAGTCGATGTTTCAATGTTTGTACATTTCTCTCGGCAAGGCGGTTCGGTCGCTGGATGTCCAGGCGCAATAAATCGCTGTAATACTCCAGCAGTTGAGCAGAATGTTTTAAATTCTAAGCTGGTAAATATAGTGGCATTGTCGCTCACCATATCAGGATATCCATAGCGGGAAAATACGTCTTGCATGAGGATGCTGATGAAGGAGCTGTTGTGGTAGACAAGATTTCCGCCTACTTGGATTTCGAATCCATCATTATCAGAAAATAATGATTCTGGTAAGGACCAGCATAGTCCACGTGAATACGTTGCCAGTTGTCATCTGGCTCCACCCAAGGATGAAGTGGTGCCTTTGGAGGGTTGTTTTGTACTGTGGCACAGTCTGGACATTCTCGTACCGAACATTCCCTGTCGATCGACCTCCAATACACGTAACGTCGAGCCAGTTGCTTAATTTTAGTGATTCCAAGATGTGTTCAATGGAGCTCACTCAGAACAGCAGATTGCACTGTAGCTGGAATCACGACTCTTGGTCCTCTGAAGAGCACATCCCCTTCAATGGTGAACTCAGTGTCCTCAATTCTATTTTCGCGAAATTCTTTCATTACTTTTAAAATCGTGTCATCCTTTAATGAAGCTTCCTTGAGGGCTTGATGGGTTAGAGTTGAAGTTTCAATAAATTGAATGGAAGTTTAACAGATTTCCATAACTGAGCCACCTTTGTTGTAAAGGGTATTGATAGGTATTGATGGGTATTGATAAGTATAGTATTGAAATGAAAGGTATGTTTTGAGCAGAAGCGAGTTTGTTCTTCGATCTTCGTTCCTCGGTCTGTGGTCGATCTTCGTTGTTTCTATTGGGATTTTATACTGGTCACTCGACTTGGCAGATTGTTTTGTTTGGTTCAGTTCTGTTTACAGTAAATTAGCAGACGGAGGACATATCTATGGAGGAAGTAAGAGATCTTTCACGAGTGAAGCTCGGTACTCAGCTGATAGAATCCATCAAGATAGGACGCACGTTCTATCGAGGAAGTGAAAATAAGGACGCAATGAACTCTTAACTTTGATTAACTGACTGCTGCAAGCGTGGTTTATAGTCCATAACGAGGAATCAATTAACGGAGAACTGGTTGACTCTGCCGTGTAAGGTCAACTGCGATGGTCCTCTTATTTATGGGAGACGCGACTGTCAACCTGCGTTTCGCTTTTTCCGCCCCGGCAGTCGAACAAGGAGAGAAAGTCGTAACTACAGCTCTTATCAGAGAAATAATCTAATTATGGCTCATAAGAGTGAAACCGATACCTTCGCCAAATCGGTACTTAAAAGAGGTAGATATGTTTTGAAAGTGAATGTAAATATCTTCCCTGTATGAAGGAGGAATTTGTATACACTTTGCGATACAGATACACGTGCAACTATTAGCTTTTGAATTTTCCTCCTCTGGTTGACCATAATTTCAACGAGAAGCACAGCGTGATCAAGATAGTAAGTGACTGGTAATAAGAAGACACCCCAAAACTTATGAGTAAGGACAAAAATTGAGATTTGTTCCGAATGGGTCGAACTGAAAGCTTGAACTTAAGAACAGAGCAACTAGAACGTGAAGTAGGTAGAAGATTTAATCCAAGATGGTCCTCAACTCCAATCAACCAAAAGAAACCTAATTACCTAATCCACCCGAAGTAACAGAATTAGTTCAAGCCGGAAGAAAAGCCAGGAAAATACTCGTATTACATCAAATTACAAAACGTGGCAAATTATTACACGAAGGTTTATCATTTGTCTGTAGGTGGGGAGTTACGCTAGGTGGGGAGTTACGTTCGTACACGCTAGCGGGGAAATCCTCGCACATTTATTTCAACACAATTATTAATTTATGATACACTAAAAGGCACGAATTGGTTTCAAAAAGTCATGGAAATAGCATGGGCTTCAACTCAATATATTTTTTTATTCAACAGGTAGGAAATAAAAATATGAATTTCGAAGTAGGAAAGTAATAAGTAATATAATTTATATCTATCATAATAATCAAAATTATTATTATGATTATTCAAGAACGAGGAAACATGAGGAAACATGAAACTATATTTAAAGCAAAAAATACAAACGTGTGAAATCATTATAGTAGACGTAGTATGATTATAATAATAATCATATGTGTGTATCAAACTTCGCAGTCTGATTGCATATTGAAGGTAAGGTGAATAATTGTTAACGAGATCATTGTTCACTCAGTTAAAGGTCTGAGAAAAGATACCTTGGGCAATGGAGGGACAATGGTGAACGGTTCATCATTCTATTTCTGTTTTTCTGAAAATGGGGGCAAATCCCCGCCTAGCGTGTAACTAAGGGTTAAGGCTATAGGGGACGGGTGACTAGTACGATTCTGAAATGAGAGATGGCGTTAGTGTCGCCCCATACTTTCATCCGGTTTATCTAAGCTTGGAAGAACATTCTTTTCAAATCTAACCATATGAATGTAATCAGAACAAGCCAATCTTAAGCGCCATCATCTAGCATGTTACAAAAATAATTTTTTTTTAATTTAAAATTATTTTGAAGAAATAAACGCTTCACACTTAATGCGAAGAAATTGGGAGTTGCGGGTGCCTTCATTAGAAAATGTGAGTACTGGTGAAGGACGCAAAACTGAGTACAACTCGAAGGAACAAACAACAATCGCATTTTGTTCACCTAAAATTTCAACGGAGATTAGGCCTCTTTTGCGATTCTCACTCGTGTTTCTGATTTATCCCAAGTCCAACCCCTTAGTGCTCGTAGGGAGCGAACGGTTGGTCCTACAGAGCTCTTGGTGGTCCCATCCAAATCTAAAAATTCAATACTATTTTAAATTCTAGAAAAACCTATACTTTATTATCGATATTTTTTGAGCTAGGGCCTTTTGAAATTTCATCCCTTATTTTTCCACCCTTAGAAGTCAAAAACTACGAAGCACAAGTAGTCCCCCAAATGGAGCCCATACACTAAATTTCATCAAAAAACGGTCATGGGAACAAAGGAAAGTGCCGCGTACGGCTGACGGACGGCTAAATTTTGGTTTATATTTTCTATAATGAACCTTTGGAATCGACCAAGAAAACATTTTTTTAACCCCCCCCCCCCACTCAAAATTTGTTGGATTACGTTTCACGGTATGTACCTAGATTCCAAAAATTGAATAAAAATTTAGCCGTCCGTCCGCGGTACGCGGCACTTTCCTTAGTTCCCACGACCGATTTTGATAATATTTGGTATGTGTGCTCCATTTGGGGTCTAGTTGTGCCCCGAAGCTCTTGGTTGATATAGGTCACTTCTAAGGGTTGAAAAATAAGGGTTGAAAATTTGAAAACGCCTCAACCAGAAAAATGTTGATATAAAGGTATTGTTTTCCATCAATTTAAAATACTATTGAAATTTTAGAATTTTTAGAGACCAAATGGAACCTTGTAGGGCAAACCGTTCGCTCCCTGCGAGAACTTGAAGATGCCATTATGTGAGGGTCTAATTTCTCAACTTTAAAATTTAAATAAATGTGCATTTATGTTGAATTTGAATTAGCCCTTACTTTTCATAGAACTCTCAAATCTCAAGGATCGGGACTCAGGCGTCTTCTGCCCTCAGCCAGCAGGGACAATTAATTTTAGAAACAAAACAAATCTTAGTTTGACTAATTTATCTAATAAATCGAACAGAGACGTTAAAAATTGCCTACCTAATGCACAGCGGTTTCATGGACAAAAATTGATGACGATTAATAAAAAGGAAGAGAGGCCTTATCTCCGTTAGAATTTTAGCTGACCGAAATGCTATCGATGTTTTTCTTCGTGTTGGTTTGTGGTAACAACGGCACCGTGTTCTTTGCAGAAGAATGATCTATATAGACAAATAATAAACCTTTGTGTAATAATTTTCAGCGTTTTATTCGATTTTTGAATTCTACGTAAATTGAAACGTAAACCAACAAATTTTGATAGGGAGTTGAAAAATTGTTTTCTTGGTCGATTCCAGAGGTTTATTATTGAAAGTAATAAACCAGAAGCTCTGGTCCTAGTTAGTGTTTACTGAAGTGAAGTGATTAGTTGGAGTACGTGGTAGGTGATTAATGCATTACAAAACCTTTAATGTATTAATCCAATTGTAAATTCTGGGTGAACATGAAGACAATAATAACAATAGAGATTAAAGGTTTTTCAATTTCCTATAAAGTATCTCAGTATCTAATATTTTATCTATTTCAAGGATCAATCCACTATCAAGTTTCTATTTCATCTTGGGAAATTAACTTATTTTGAATTATTCATTTATCCCATAGATTCGAATTCAATATAGCACAGGATTGACCTTAGTTTACGGCTTTATTTATATCCTAGGCCTTTAGACGTAAAAGTAAGGCTGAAGATTGAGCTCCTTGTTTACAGCTACTCGTAAAACATCCACTTCGGTCTTTCCTACCGGTAAGTTCTTCAGTTTCAGTCGATACACATAATTCTGAAGGTTCGAAATTCATGAGTTCCATCGATCTCTCAGAAACGTTGGTTCGCATCACCAACCTATGTTGATTTATGGACTTTTGACTAAAATATCAAAAACTTTCATTCCAGTTTATTTTGAAAATATGCGTTCGTTTTAAGATGGCAGTTTTTAGTTTACAACTGTCCAGACCTCGAAAACGTTTTTCAAATCATCCCTGATAATTTGAAAGAGCAGGTTTGTTTCCGAATCCATCAGCAATCTGAAGGTCTGAAGAGGAGTCATAAATATTTATGATGATGTGTCTCCCCACATGAAGAGGGCTACCCTTATATGGTGGCCAGTGGAGTTTTTGATCAGGTTTTTACTTTCTGAGCTCAGGAGAACAGGAATCGCTAATAATCTCAGCTTTGATGGCATCGTATTTTCCCAGACTCTGGAGACAACTGTGAGAATTGAACTATGAGAATTGGTACCAACGGTTGGTAGGGAGGGATCTATACAGAAGGGTGATCTATACAGAAAATAATAAACCTTTGGGTAATGATTTGCAGCTTTTTATTATGTTGTTAGGATTCCTGAAGGTAGTTTACTCTCGAATTGGTAAAACCAGAAAATCCTGTGCAACTGACATAGTGGGCTAAAAACCGTGAAATTTATGCACTTTTTTAAATTTCGGTTTATAAATTTCAATAACGAACCTTTGGAATCGACCAGGAAAACGAAAGTTTAACTCTCTCGCAAAATTTTATCGTAATGAAAGCAGACCAAGACAACCAAATAACAAGACACACAAGTATTACACAAAAGTTTATTATTTCTATATAGATCACTCGTCTGCAAAGAACACGGCTTTCATCAACCAACCATATTTTCGCTTCACAATCAAATTTATTTGGGAGAAATATACGCTTCACACTCGATTCAAAGAAATGAAGAGTTGTGGGTGCCTTCAATACAAAATTTTCTAACTGGTTGCTAAGAACGCAAAACTGAAAACGGTCAGCTATATTATATATTATATATTTTGTCAGCTAAAATTTCAACGGCGATTAGGCCTCTTTTCCGACTCTCACCCATGTTTCTGATTTATCCTAAGCGCAACCCTTAAGTTCTGGTAGCGAGCGAACGGTTAGTCCTACTGTCCTCCACGTGGTCTCATTCGATTCTGAAAATTCAATACTTTTCTAAATTAATGAAAAAACAATACCTTTATATAAAAAGTATTTGAGCTAGGGCGTTTTGCCAAATTTCAACCCTTGGAATTGACTGGCATCAACCAAAAGCTTCGCGGCATAACTAGACCCCAAATGGAGCCGACATTCAAATTTCATGAAAATTGGTCCATGGTAACTAAGGAAAGGAGGCAAACTTTTTATTCGATTTTCGGATTCTACATACCTTGAAAGGTAAATCAACGAATTTTGAGGGGGGTTAACATTTTTTTTTCTTGGTCGATTCCAAAGGTTCATTATTGAAAATAATAAACCAACAACAAACATTAGATCTTGGGGAAATTTTTGTTTATTAATATTTTCGGTTTCTAACCAAAAAGTGAAAAATGTTGGAGAAAAAGATGGGACGCAAAAATGGCAATCTTCTATTACTAGGTACCATAACATTTTAGTTACTCAAGTGGGGACTGGTTCCGATGTATTACACTAAATGAATCAATTTCCTTCTGTCGCTGTTTTAAACGTCGACTCTAGAAAAACGGGAAAATTAATCTCTGAGCTTCCCTGCAACGCAATAACCAAATCGACCGTGCAGTCGACAAAAAAACAATAGCTTCAATAGCTTCTTTCACAGCTTTCATGAAAAAACTGCTACTTGCCAATTGTACCTGGCATGTAGTGCACCATACAAGCATGCACCAGAGATTTTAATTGAGCTCGACAAACGAAAACACCGCCGAGCGTCAATGCGTGCGCTGAATGTAATCCTCGGAGCAGATAAAAAGATTTGCTAGGAACAATTGGGAGGACATTGGCGACAAAAGCCGGTATGGGAAATATGTGAATGCGGCTGATGACGTTTCGGAAAAGCCTCAGAAATCCTGGGCTGCCATTGGTAATCAGGCTGTAGATAGGAGGAATACAGAGCGATAGTCGGAAGGGGCGCGAGGGGACGTAGTCCAGCTTTTGTTTCGCGGCAATGGGAGCTGTCAGCCGTGGTTCATCCCTTGAGCCCACTTCTAGGTCGAGCTGTAGCAGAGCTCGTTGTTCCTTGGTAGCTCTAAATAACCTGGACGTACAAGACAAGAACCAAGAATAATATTGCGGAACTTCATGTTGAACTCCATTTGTGGCCGAAATTTGATTTAAATATTTTATCAACCCTTCAGTGGTAGACCTTTTCTCATCTCGCAACTGGTAGACCCAGTAGCTCAGCGCTCTTTCGGCACTTCCTCCCAAATAAATCAGTATTTAATCATATTTTTGAAAAGTTTTCGTTCTGAATATGATATTCAACTCATCTCCTGGTGTATCTAAAGGTTTTCAATGAAAAATGTATTGGAAAAAAAAGTCTATTCATGCAGCATGAATGAATGAGCGAATTTCCAAAGAAAACTTTTAGTTGAAGGTATGGTTAAGAAAATAAAAAATGGTGTTGCAATTTCTTTTAGAAAGTTTTTTTTACACGATTCTTGGTTTTTTCGATTTTCAGTATAGCATAAAAAAAACGTCTGCCAAGTGGGTGTGGCACATAGCTTCCTCGTATCCATAACCCGATTATATAGATGATCCGATGCATAGTAGTTAATCTGAAAACACCAATCTCTAACCCTCATAGGGGACTATCTACACGCTAATCTGGACAATCCTAGAAAATTTCATCAAATTCGGACGAAAAATGTAAGTGCGGTAGTGATTGGATCAAAAAATTTTTAGCTTGACTAGGATTCGAACCTGGAACTCCTGATTGGGAATCCTAAGCATTGCTGACTGACCTACCAAGGAGATGGTTGAATGGGGTTTGAGATCCTCACCTCACACGCCACTGTTACGGCTGTTACAAGGATTTTACGTTTGCGCATGCGCTGAGGCTTCTGTAAATTTTAAGGCCTTGATTTTCATTCTGGACCATCTACAACCTAATCCGCGTAATCCCTGAAAATGTCATCGAAATCGGGTAGAAATTGTGGAAGTTATGTCTGTTACAAGCAATTCACGTTCGCGCATGCGCATCGGCTACTATCAATCCGGGGGTGATGATTTTCATAGGGGACCATCTAAACTCAAATTTGTAACATCCCTGAAAATTTCATTGAAATCGGATGGAAAATGTGGAAGTTACGGCCGTTACATGGAAATTCACTTTTGCGCATGCGCAGTCACTTCTATCAGTTCGAGGATGATGATTTTCATAGGGGACCGTCTACACACCAACCCGCACAATCCCTGAGAATTTCATCGAAATCGGATGAAAAATGTAGAAGTTATGGCCGTTACAAGGAATTCACGTTTGCGCATGCGCAGTCGCTTCTATCAGTCCGAGGATGATGATTTTCATAGGGGACCGTCCACACACCAACCCGCACAATCCCTGAAAATTTCATCGAAATCGGACAATAACTTCGTATAGTTATGCGCGTTACAAGGAATTCATGACAGACACACAGACACACAGACAGACAGACAGACAGACAGACAGACAGACAGACAGACAGACAGACAGACACGGAACCAAAATTGTTCAGAAAGGTCTAAAACGCAAAACGCGAGTGAAAATTTTGATTTTGGAGAACTTTTTTTTTTCGTCCTTGAAAAGTGAAAACAAAGCTTCCGCTACCTTGGTAGACTCGGAAGCAAAAAGATGAAAATGCGGAAGTTATGGCTGTTACAAGGAATTCACGTTTGCGCATGCGCAGCGGCTACTATCAATCCGAAGGTGGTTATTTTCATAGAGGACCATCTAAATACTAATATGTAACATCCCTGAAAATTTCATTGAAATCAGATGGAAAATGTAGAAGTTATGGCCGTTACAAGGAATTCATGTTTGCGCATGCGCAGTAGCTTCTATCAGTCCGAGGATGGTGATTTCCATAGAGGACTGTCTACACACCAACCCGCACAATCCCTGAAAATTTCATAGAAATCGGACAATAACTTCGTATAGTTATGCCCGTTACAAGGAATTCATGACAGACACACAGACAGACAGACACGGAACCAAAATTGTTGAGAAAGGTATAAAACGCAAAACGCGAGTGAAAATTTTGATTTGGAGAACTTTTTTTTATCTAAATGCTAATATGTAACATCCCTAAAAATTTCATTGAAATTGGATGGAAAATGTAGAAATTATGACCGTTACAAGGAAATTCACGTTTGCGCATGCGCAGTGGCTACTATCAATCCGAAGGTGATGATTTTATAGGGGACCATCTAAATACTAATCTGTAAAATCCCTGAAAATTTCATTGAAATCGGATGGAAAATGTAGAAGTTATGGCCGTTACAAGGAATTCACGTTTGCGCATGCGCAGTCGCTTCTATCAGTCCGAGGATGATGATTTTTATAGGGGACCGTCCACACACCAACTCGCACAATTCCTGAAAATTTCATCGAAATCGGACAGTAACTTCGTATAGTTATGCGCGTTACAAGGAATTCATGACAGACAGACAGACACACAGACAGACAGACAGACACACAGACACGGAACCAAAATTGTTCAGAAAGGTATAAAACGCAAAACGCGAGTGAAAATTTTGATTTTGGAGAACTTTTTTTTTTCATCCTTGAAAAGTGAAAACAAAGCTTCCGGTACCTTGGTAGACTCGGAAGTAAAATGTGCAGTTCATAAGTTGTTAGTGTTGCTGGAGTGGAGTTAATTAGCAGGAGTTTCTGAAAGAAATGGGAACTGGATTTGTAATTTTTTTCGCAATTCGAGTCCGTAAATTCGGAAATTCCGTTCGCCTCATTTAGAGCAACTGGAATAGCCAGGTCCAGTACGCAAAGAACGAAGTGACGGTGAAAGGTAGAAGGATCGGTATGATAACAGGTTCTAGCTTGTTAGTTGGACCACAGCTTTCCAAGGAACGCCTTTGACTAAAGTAGCTACCTCGAGACAAGTGTTCTTATCACGTCCCTTCCCTGAACGCCTTGCAGGGCTTGTCAACAAGAAAGGAGTTTCAGGAACAGAAGAGAGAAGCACGTTGTTACTGTCTAGGAACGAACGGGGAAAACTATTTCCCTAGCGGTTGATGAACTGACAGAAAGAGCGAACGGAAGTTCGATAAATCAATTCAAACCTGTTTGAATTATTACTTACTAGCTATAAAGCCTGCTAAAAGCAGGCAAAACAAATCGTAGATAAACACGTAATTTATTAAAAGAAAAAAAATTATGTCACGGCCTGGAATCGAACCCGGGACCCCTACGTTCGGGCGACAAACGTACGTACGTACGGTTGGGGTTTCATGTATATAGATATTCTTCATAATTGGTTTAATATGGATGGTGTATGTTGTTTCAAAATTTTCACCCACTTCGAAATGAAGTCGCTTTTCTATACTCTCCGTGTTTCCTCCGTTTCCTCTCTCAAGTATGCTGCTAAACGTTGTGGCGGTTCCAAACGTTCCTTCCCCGGGAATTATGAACCAACTAAATTATGCATTATCAGTTATTAGTTTCTTGGTCATAACTATCAGTTATCCGCAAACAGTACTAATGAACAAAACTAAAGTAGCAAACACAGTAACAAGAAATAGTTCATTTATATAAGTCAACTACAACCCATCCATTACACCGCTAACTATGACAGCTTCTTCGTACTAGTGCCCGTATTTTGATTATTTTATCTGTCACCTCTTATCACTGCGAATTGAGAACCAGCGAACATCATCCAAAGCTTCCTCAGTGGATGCACAAAACCAGCACGGGTCGAGCATGAACTGAGAAAAATAGGTAAGTCTGGCAAGTGGGTGTGGCATATATCTTCCTCGTATCCATAGCCCGATTGTATAGATGTATAGATTGTATAGATGGCATAGTAGTTAATCTCAAAACATCAATCTCTAAGTACCTTGCACTACCCTCATAGGGGAAAATATGGCTGTTACAAGGATTTCACGTTTGTGCATGCGCACAAAATACATTCAATTTGAGGGCCATGATTTTCATAAGCGACCATCTACGCAGACCCGCACTATCCCTGAAACTTTTATGAAAATTAGATGGGAAACATAGAAGTTATGGCTGTAACAAGGAAACACTCGTTTGCGCATGCGCAGTGGTTATTATCAATCTGGGGGTAGTGATTTTCTTAGCGGACACCCCAATTCGCATAATCCCTGAAAATGTCATCAAAATTGGACGGAAAATGTGGAAGTTATGGCTGCTAATAGGAATTAACATTTCCGCATGCGCAGCAGCTAGGTACTATCAGTCCGGGGCTGATGATTCTCATAGGGGAAATATCTACACGCCAACCCGCACAATCCCTGAAAATTTCATCGAAATCGGATGAGAAATGTAAAAGTTATGGCTGTGGCAAGGATTTCACGTTTGTGCATGCTCAATGGCTGCTATCAGTCCGGGGCTGATGATTCTCATAGGGATCCATCTACACGCCAACCCATACAATCTCTGAATAATTCATCGAAATCGGATGAGAAATGTCAAAGTTATGGCTGTGGCAAGGATTTCACGTTTGCGCATGCTCAGTGGCTACTATCAGTCCGGGGGCGATGATTTTCATAGGGGAACTATCTACATGCATTGGTGGACTCGGGAGCAAAAGTCTGGCAAGTGCGTGTGGCACATAGCTTCCTCGTGTCCATAACCCGATTGTACAGATGATCCGATGTAGCTGATCTCAGAACATCAATCTCGAAGTACCCACCACTCCATATAATCCCTGAAAATGTCATCATATTCAGATGAGAATGCAGAAGTTCTGGCTGTTACAAGGTTTTTACGGTTTTACGCAGATACTACTATCAATCAGAGGGCAATGATTTTCATAGGGGACCATCTGAACTCCAATCTGCACAATCCTAGAAAATTCCATTGAAATCGGTCCATGACTTTCCCGCCTCTTGGATCCACATCCTCAATTGTCCACCCAACTTGGCAGATGTTTTTGCTTCTTTATTGTAAGGGAAGTATTGTGAGTCTGGGAAATTTGGGTGATCTAAAATTAAAGATTTCGTTACCCTCATTTACTTTGATTCTGTGTAGCTTCTGTAATGATTCTCAGTCCAGGACATAAGTATACGAAATATTGCGATTAAGATTAAATTTCTTGTGATTGTGTGAGAGAGCCCCCGGTTAGTCCCCTACGAAATTCATAGGTTTCGAACCAATAGTACAGTCAATCCACGCAAAAATGAGAGACTTCTTAGTTTTGAGTTGCACATCGTTCAAGTTGCGAGAGTCCCTGGTTTGGGGCCGAGTTCAAGATGATTATTTATTGATTTCAACCCGATTTGGTTAGTAGGACCTCCGATGAAGATGGCTTCAGAGTAACGGTCGGCCGAATCAGACAGACGATAAACAAGAAATATCAATGGTGAGTGGCTTCCAGGTGAGGGTGGAATAAAATCGTGAGGATCCATCTCCTTCCTGGAAGAGAAAGTTCCGTAGTCTCCCTCCAGACTTCCCCCTCCAGTTATCCCTCCTCAGCCTCATACCAGGTCACCTGGATTCCACAGCTTTCCTCGTAAACCCAATCGGGCGGCTCGTCAATTTAGTTCCCCGTCACTGCCTGAGCAACAACTTGAAATACTTTGAGCTGGGCACTACCTGTCGAAGGAGGACAGCTTGCATATTTGCTGCTCAATTTCTGTTGATTCTGACATCAGGCTCATAACTTGGCTGGGCAATGGTCAATCGGAGATTCGTGATGCCGAATAAACATGAAATAATATGTCTAGTGCATTGAAGTAGGTGTTGCACAGTTTGACTGTCCAGAAGTTGTGCCCCAAAAGCATCGGGCACAACTAAACCCAAAATATCAAATTTCATCAAAATCGGTCTCGGTGAACTGGGTAAAATGCCGCGTACGGCGCAAGAACGGAAAATTTATATTTCTATTCGATTTTTGAGTATTCTAGGTACTTTGAAACGTAATTCATCAAATTTTGAGCAAAATTAAACTAGAAAAACTAAAATTCTGTAAGTGCTCACCAACGTTAGAGGATCAGATCCTCTAAATCCTCTAAATTTAGTGATGGCGAGTAGATTCTACTCGCCATCACTAAATTTTATATTAGAACAAACTTATCCTTTTTTCGAGGGTGGTGTTCATTATACATTTCGATTATGATCGACCCAATTGCTCCTTTTACCTACTTTGAGATAGATTTGATGATTTTGTCTGACCCTCGGACACCCGCGGGGCGGAACTCCATGCCGCTTTTCTCTAAAAATTCCAGTAATTCAGTAAATTACTGAATTAAATACACATTGTTTCCAGTATTTTGAGCCTAGTTATCTTTCCATCAACTACCTGACCACCCATACCCGAACGCGGCGATTTTTCTTTCACTTCTATTAGTGGTGTTCGGTAATTTGAAGTGTGAAGGACGCCTAGCGGTACTGTATGCCGCCCGCAGGTTGCTGTGTGTGATCGTCCCTAGTCAAAAATGAGTTAGGCTCGTAGGGAAGAAGAATGATCTTCTTTAAACGGTGAATTGCAAGTAATATTTCAGCTTTCAGTTTACGTCGGAAATGTCTTTGTTTCAGATTTTGAATTGTTTTGCTCGTAACTGTTTTGAAAAATCTCAGAGATAACATTCATGCTATTTTCTGTATTACCCTACAGTTATTTTAAATGTTCATTCCTGAAAATCTAGCCATTTTCTTATAATTTGTAGTTATTTTCTACGTAATGATTCCTACTCACGATTCGTTTATAACAAAAGAGTTATTTTATGAAGTTCATTGAGATGTTATAAATAAGAAGTACCTACCTATCATTCAAGAATGTCTCTTTCATATCCCTGATATTTTCATCAGAAAAGAACGGGACCATTTTTCTGTGGTTTTGGTATTTATTTCAGAGTAATGAACTACCTATGCATTGAGAATAGAAAAAATCAATCTCACAAACAATTCAAATTATTTTAAATCAGGCTTTGTTTTGTGATTTTTCGGTGGAACTAATTTAGAGAAAATAAAAAGAGCCAAAGTTTCATGGATTTTTTAATGCTGAATAGCGTGGTTGATTGCTTGTCCAAGACCCGCCGGTGCCCGAGGGTTAATTGATAACTCCCATCTTGGTGTTTCAGAAGAAGATTGTGTGTTCATTAGAATGTGAAGTCAATATCCGACATTCATTCGACTGAAAAACTAATTTTGTATTCCTTTCATCAAGAATAGTTCATCTTTCTTCATTGAACTAACAAAAAGCATGTTTCCCAACAAAGCTACTCTCAATTTACCTTTTAGATCGTTTGTCACTCCAGTTTCTCTCGGAAACCTCTGTTGACTCAGGGGAGGTAATGATGACCATCTCAGCTTGGCCTCGTTAGACCACAGTCTTGCCCCATGAATCAACAAGCCGACCATCATTAGGGCCCCAGGCCAAACACCGGACTAATTCGGTA
Source organism: Apolygus lucorum (assembly GCA_009739505.2). Taxonomy (NCBI): domain Eukaryota; kingdom Metazoa; phylum Arthropoda; class Insecta; order Hemiptera; family Miridae; genus Apolygus; species Apolygus lucorum. The sequence continues at coordinate 26,390,837 of CM019177.2, read as the reverse complement.
TTTATGGCAAAACAAAAGGTACGAGTTATCCTACCGTGAAATCAAGAGTTTATCGAATCATGGGAGGTCGTCAAATGTAGTTAAATACGGATTTGACTACTAATGCAGATATTGATGAAGCCGCCCAGTCGACCGCTAACAGTAAATACTTCGATATTTGTCGAGAACCTGAATTTACTGGAAACCTTTTCTTGAAAAAATACCTATTACCTGAATAACTAGGAATAAGCTAGAGTCTGGATTTTCAATCTGGTGCTGATGCGTTACAGACATAGCTCAGAATAATTCAATTTATTCGTTGCAAAGAGCTAATCAATGTTGGTTCAACCAGAGATTTGGGTTGCTGAGATGAAGAAGAGGCATGTGGCTTCAATACGGTAGTTTTAAATTTCTTGGAGAGCAAAATCGAATGCTCTTTTACACCATGAGAGCTCTGACTAAACCATGAATCTAACACCTAAGTATAATGTTTTTTTTTTTTTTTTTTTACAGTTTTTTACCTGATCCCTTGAGGTGATTACCTCAAACTCGAAAATCATATCCCCAGTAACATTTGGATCAACAACTGGAATGAACAGGATGATCGTGACAAAACATTTCACATCGACCAAACCCAAAAATATATCACACATAATATACAATAGATTAAGATTAAAAGTACTTACAATTATTTACCTATTCATTTACTTAAAACAACTCCGATTTCTAGAAACATGGCCAACGATGAGGCTGCGGATGCTGCGGCCAAGCTCCAAGAAATGTCGTTGAATGACACAGACAAAGAGCTAGAGGCATATCTGGAGGTGGCAAAACAGCAATTTCAAGCAGCTAAGAAAGCAGGGGTTAACCCGAGGGGGAGGCCAAATCCCACTCAACGAAGAAAAAGATATCATCCTTTTGAAAGGCCGCCGGCGCAACCGGTGGCCTATGCCCCAGTAACAACGGTTGCGCCGGATGGCACAATCGAAGTACGCCAACTTCCAGTTTGGGGGCCTCCACCCCCGGCCCAAAACAACAGGGCATGGAGGGGGGGGCCAAACCCCTACAAATGGTTCAAACCCAAAAAATAAGCCTTTGCATTATTGCATTTTAATTTTGTATAACAAAATAATTTATTAATTTTTCTCGATTCACAACGCTTAGGTATTATTTTTCAAAAATATAAAAACTATATTTTTTAAAAAAGTTAAAAAAATAAATAAAAGAGGGGTGCGACGGTTCTCGCATTTTGCAAGGACCGGCCCCACATTAAAAAAACGTCTGCCAAGTGGGTGTGGCACATAGCTTCCTCGTATCCATAACCCGATTATATAGATGATCCGATGCATAGTAGTTAATCTCAAAACACCAATCTCTAAGTAATTTCCACTACCCTCATAGGGGACCATATACACGCTAATCTGGACAATCCTAGAAAATTTCATCAAATTCGGACGAAAAATGTAAATGGTATGGCTGTTACAAGGATTTTACGTATGCGCATGCTAAGAGGCTTCTATAAATTTTAAGGCCTTGATTTTCATTGGAGACCATCTACAACCTAATCAGCGTAATCCCTGAAAATTTCATCGAAATCGGGTAGAAAATGTGGAAGTTATGGCCGTTTCAAGGAATTCACGTTTGCGCATGCGCAGTCGGTTCTATCAGTTCGATGATGATGATTTTCATACGGGACCGTCTACACACCAACCCGCACAATCCCTGAAAATTTCATTGAAATCGGACGGAAAATGTAGAAGTTATGGCCGTTACAAGGAATTCACGTTTGCGCATGCGCAGTCGCTTCTATCAATCCGGGTATGATGATTTTCATAGGGGACCGTCTACACACCAACTCGCACAATCCCTGAAAATTTCATTGAAATCGGACGGAGAATGTAGAAGTTATGGCCGTTTCAAGGAATTCACGTTTGCGCATGCGCAGTCGCTTCTATCAGTCCGGGGATGATGATTTTCATAGGGGACCGTCTACACACCAACCCGCACAATCCCTGAAAATTTCATTGAAATCGGACAATAACTTCGTATAGTTATGCGCGTTACAAGGAAATCATGACAGACACACAGACAGACAGACAGACAGACACACAGACACACAGACACACAGACACACAGACACACAGACACTGAACCAAAATTGTTCAGAAAGGTCTAAAACGCAAAACGCGAGTGAAAATTTTTATTTTGGAGAACTTTTTTTTTTCGTCCTTGAAAAGTGAAAACAAAGCTTCCGCTACCTTGGTAGACTCGGAAGCAAAAAAAGATTAAAAAGAGAAAAAAAAAATATATGACAAAAAAAAAAAAGGCTGCGACGGTTCTTCCCAGGACCGGCCCCACATAACATAAAAAAAATAAAAAAACGCTGCAAATCATTGCTCAAAGGTTTATTATTTTCTGTATAGATCACCCTTCTGTATAGATCACTGGTTTTCCATCAATATCACCTACCACCATCTGTATTCTCCCTTGACCTTCCCTCTCAAATTTCAGGTTCCTGCGTTCAACAGGAGAGGAAATGGCCTTGGAGCTCATTCAGCTGATCAGTGACCACTCAGGCGCCTTCAGCATTCTCCATTGACCCGCCCTCTCAAATTTCAGGTTCCTGCGTTCAACAGGAGAGGAAATGGCCTTGGAGCTCACTCAACTGATCAGTGACCACTCAGGGGCCTTCAGCATTCTCCATTGACCCGCCCTCTAAAATTTCAGCTTCCTGCGTTCAACAGGAGAGAAAATGGCCTTGGAGCTCACTCAGCTGATCAGTGACCACTCATGCGCCTTCAGCATTCTCCATTGACCCGCCCTCTCAAATTTCAGGTTCCTGCGTTCAACAGGAGAGGAAATGGCCTTGGAGCTCACTCAGCTGATCAGTGACCACTCAGGCGCCTTCAGCATTCTCCTTTGACCCTGCCTATCAAATTTCAGGTTCCTGCGTTCAACAGGAGAGGAAATGGCCTTGGAGCTCACTCAACTGATCAGTGACCACTCAGGCGCCTTCAGCATTCTCAATTGACCAGCCCTCTCAAATTTCAGATTCCTGCGTTCAACAGGAGAGGAAATGGCCTTGGAGCTCACTCAGCTGATCAGTAACCACTCAGGCGCCTTCAGTATTCTCCATTGACTTTTGATTATGGAAATTTGATTACTGGTTGGTTACGCAGAAGGCAAAACTGTATACAAATCGAAGAAATGAACAGCGATCGCATTTTAATCAGAAAAAATTTCAACGGAGATTAGACCTCTTTTGCGATTCACACTCATGATTCTGTTTTATCGAAGGAAAAGCTTCAAGTACTCGTAGGGACCGAACGGTTTGCCCTACAGAGCTCCGGGTGGTCTCAAAAATTTTTAAAAATTCAGTACTATTTAAAATTAGTGAAAAAACGATACCTTTATTTCGAGAGTTTTCGAGCTAGGGCACTCTTGAAAATTTCAACCCTTAATTTTCACCCCTTAGAAGTGACCTACATCAACCAAAAGCTTCGGCGCACAACTAGACCCCAAATGGAGCCCATATACCAAATTTCATCGAAATCGGTCCATGGTAACTAAGAAAAGTGCCGCGTACGGCGTACGGCGTACGGCGTACGGCGTACGGCGGACGGACGGAAATTTTTTTATTCGATTTTCGTATTCTACGTACCTTGAAACGTAAAACATCAAATTTTGAGGGGGGGTTAAAATTTTTTTTTTCTTGCTCGATTCCAAAGGCTTATTATTGAAAATAATAAACCAAAATTCAGTAGGAAGCATGAAGTTATTACGTAGGTAACTAATAGAGAATTGTACACATCATTTATTATAGGACAATACATCAATCTTTCCTTATTCAATTTGTATGTTTTATCTCTAATCCCTACTCTTAGAACAATTAAACTGAACAATTGTTCACATACAACCATTTTTTAATGGTACTTTACTGGAGTGAAGAACATCTTCTCGAATGCTGGAGACGCCTGGAAGAGCACTTCCATTCAATAGGATTAAAAATGGCTACTGAGCTCAATCACCTGATCACTGATCTTAAGAGTGAAGAACATCTTCTCGAATGCTGGACACGCCTGGAAGAGCTCCACATTCATTTTCGATCCTATTGAACGCAAGAAGCTGAAATTTGAGAGGGAAGGTCAAGGGAGAATACAGATGGTGGTAGGTGCTATTGATGGAGAACCAGTGATCTATACAGAAGGGTGATCTATCCAGAAAATAATAAACCTTTGAGCAATGATTTGCAGCCTTTTTTTTTGGTTGGAACATTTGAATTTCGAATGATCATAAAATCAAGCTCGATTTAAATTTCATACAGTTCAAAATTTCCTCTTTCAGTTCAAAGTTTCTGCTTTCTGCCTTGAAGAGACCTCATAATGCAGCGTTTCTCAACATCCCACTTATATTAGTTTTTAGATGCCGACAATTTTTTTTTTTACAAATATGGAATATCACATGATTTACTGAACTTCGGGCATTTTAAATCACAGCTCCAGATTCCAAGTAATGGCGTTACTGAGCTATAAAGCTTCTCTCTCCCTGCTGCCTCATCCAAATCCATCAAAACCTCTTAGAACATCAATTTCTACAACTGATTAAGTCCAACTTATCAGGCTAACTTAGTAAGTTCCCTTGGACAGTAATAATAAGAAGACTTAGCTTCACACTCAATTGTATTTCCTATACATCATAGGAAAAAAACGCTGCAAATCATTGCTCAAAGATTTATTATTTTCTGTATAGATCACCCTTCTGTATAGATCACTGGTTCTCCATCAATAGCACCTACCACCATCTGTATTCTCCCTTGACCTTCCCTCTCAAATTTCAGCTTCCTGCGTTCAATAGGATTGAAAATGGCTTCGGAGCTCACTCAGCTGATCAGTGATCTGAAGAGTGGAGAAGATCTCCTCGAATGCTGGAGACGCCTGGAAGAGCTCTTCCATTCAATAGGATTGAAAATGGCTTCGGAGCTCACCCAGCTGATCAGTGATCTGAGGAGTGAAGAAGATCTCCTCGAATGCTGGAGACGCCTGGAAGAGCACTTCCATTCAATAGGATTGAAAATGGCTTCGGAGCTCACTCAGCTGATCAGTGATCTGAGGAGTGAAGAAGATCTCCTCGAATGCTGGAGACGCCTGGAAGAGCACTTCCATTCAATAGGATTGAAAATGGCTTTGGAGCTCACTCAGCTTATCAGTGATCTGAGGAGTGAAGAAGATCTCCTCGAATGCTGGAGACGCCTGGAAGAGCACTTCCATTCAATAGGATTGAAAATGGCTTCGGAGCTCACTCAGCTGATCAGTGATCTGAGGAGTGAAGAAGATCTCCTCGAATGCTGGAGACGCCTGGAAGAGCACTTCCATTCAATAGGATTGAAAATGGCTTTGGAGCTCACTCAGCTTATCAGTGATCTGAGGAGTGAAGAAGATCTCCTCGAATGCTGGAGACGCCTGGAAGAGCACTTCCATTCAATAGGATTGAAAATGGCTTCGGAGCTCACTCAGCTGATCAGTGATCTGAAGAGTGAAGAAGCCTTTGAGCAATGATTTGCAGCATTTTTTGCCCACCAACATTTTTTTTTACCTACCAACTTTTTTTTACCTACCAGCTAGGTACTACCTACCACACCATACTGGCTTCACACCTTCACAATCAAGTTTATCAGAAAGAATTAAACGCTTCACACTTGATTGGAAAAATAGAAAGCTTCATATGGAAATTTGATTACTGGTTACGCAGAAGGCAAAACTGTATACAAATCGAAGAAATGAACAGCGATCGCATTTTAGTCCGATAAAATTTGAATGGAGATTAGACCTCTTTTGCGATTCACACTCATGATTCTGTTTTATCGAAGGAAAACCTTCAAGTGCTCGTAGGGACCGAACGGTTTGTCCTACAAAGCTCCGGGTGGTCTCAAAAATTTTTAAAAATTCAATACTATTTAAAATTGGTGAAAAAACGATACCTTTATTTCGAGAGTTTTCGAGCTAGGGCACTCTTGAAATTTTCAACCCTTAATTTTCACCCCTTAGAAGTGATCTCCATCAACCAAAAGCTTCGCGGCACAACTAGACCCCAAATGGAGTCCATATACCAAATTCGAACCAAATCGGTCCAGTGTTGCTAAGAAAAGTGCCGCGTTCGGCGTACGGCGGACGGACGGAAATTTCTTTATCCGATTTTCGTATTCTACGTACCTTGAAACGTAAAACATCAAATTTTGAGGGGGGGGGGGGGTTAACGTTTTTTTTCTTGCTCGATTCCAAAGGCTTATTATTGAAAATAATAAACCAATATGTCTTCCATAAACTGAAGAAACTCCGTTGCTTTTGAACAGATAAACAAATTTCTGGTTCAAAATTATGAAGATTTTACTCTGAATGGTCTACCGTGAACTTCAATAACGTTAAAATATTACAAACCTCGACACGCGGCCATTTTGGTTTCTCATTTTCAATAATAATCCTTTGGAATCGACCAAGAAAAAAAATTGTTCAACCCCCTCAAAATTTGATTTTTAGGTACATTTCAAGGTACGTAGAATTCGAAAATAGAATTAAAATTTTTCCATCCTTCTCAACTTTTTTGAATATAATAATAATATCGTAATTTTTAGTGAGTTAATATAATAATTTCGTGTTAGTAATTGTTATGACCCACATATCAGCAATACGTAGTTCTTAAATAAAGAAGCCGACGGGAGGATCCCTGAGTGAGTCACCACCCGCCGGGGGAGACGAGGTACGGGGGAGACACCGACATGACGTCACCCTTCCACCTCTCTCTCTCCCGAGCTAACGAAATGAGTATATAAGCTCACTCAGGGATGCACCCTTATGCCAATCTAGTCAAGTCTATCGCCTTTATCATTTCGCTCTCAAACCTTCTCCTCAAACAGGAATCTCCTCGAAGTACTAGGCTCACTAGGTAAATATCCCGTCTTCCCGTCGGTGTGGTTATGAACCGCCGAGGCTGACGGGCTAGCCGCCTTCACAGTGCTTAGCACCTCGGTGTGGTTATGAACCGCCGATGCGACAGCACTTCATGTTAGGCTAGGGAACACTCTCTTAGTTGAGTAGGAGTTAAAGAAGAAACAAACGCCGCAGCGAGAAGGTCAGCTCCTTCACTCGCCGACACGCAGACATAACAGTGGTGACCCCGCACGTTTTTAACTTCCTATTCAGCACAAGAGATGGACGACAACGGAGTTCCCGATCCACCGCCGCAGCCTGACTTCGCAGAGGCCGCCAAAGTGTCAATCCCCTTGACACTACCACCGTTCTACAGGGACGACCCGCGACTATGGTTCCTTCAACTCGATGCAGCTTACACCGGCGCGCACATCAACACTCAAAGGGCCAGGTTTACCAGGACGCTCCCTCTGCTCCCATACGACGTAGCAGTGCAAACGGCGGACCTCACTGCAGCTCAACTCGTCAGGCCTTAAGGTGTAAATTCCTAGACGCGACTCACGACTGCGACTGCGACTCGCGATTGGCCGCGTCCCACTCCTTCAATGCATTCTTATGGAACAACATTCCTAGGCGCGTTTCCCGACCGCACGGCTCAATGCGGCTGACGGCTGATGAGCGCGTCTGCGACTCGACTGGTAGGGTGAGCAGTCCAGCCGCACGCCGTCTGCGACTGAAGTATGCAAACCCGCTCGTCTCGCAAACCAAAAAATGTGAAGCACAGAAAGCGTTGGAAAATTTTTTTTTTTAATTTTACATTTATTTTATTTTTCAAAAGGTGAGCAATACATATTTACAATGTTACGACCCCCTATAAGAAAATCTTGTGCTGGGGGTCGGAGTGTAATCTTCTAGTAATAATTAAGTATAATAATAACGTTACAATAGAAATCAATTGGCTAAAGAATAAAGAACAAAAAATAAATAGGTACCGTGCCTACTGCTACATACAATATCAGAATAACCAAAAAATATCAAATGATATGGTGACCATTATGAAATGAAACATTCTTTCAGTTTGTTTTTAAAAACAGTTAAGGATTCCTGTTTCCCGGTCAAATAGTTTGGAAGAGAGTTGAACCGAGAAACACCACAAAAAGAATATAATCTCTGTCCCATAGCTGTTTTCATTCTCGGCGTAAGCAGGGTAATTTTGTCCGAAGCTCTTGTAGTATTAATATTTCTTTGTATTCTTCCAAGACAATACTCCTTGTAAGTGAAAATCAAAGTAATTTTTTCTGCAATCTTCCTCAAGTCGAGCACTGCGAACTCCTTGAAGATTAATGAAGAGGGGGATCTCACCGGCTTCTTAAGTAAAATCTTAATTAGACACTTTTGGGTTAGCGCTAGGGGATTCAATTTTGACGATCAATGACCCCATGGCAATTTTTGACAATCGTCAAGAATAATTCATCTTCCTCCTCTTCTTCCAACAGGAGAGCGAGCACTACCTTCTTCACGGACATCTTGAGCCAGACTGACACAGTGGCCATTGAATGTCATTCCTCTTCCCAATGTGGAAATCGGTTAAGGAGAACTGAGGCCAAGCCTTATGCTCTCCCCCCCTACTGCAAGCAGCAAAGGAAAAGCTCCTCCGGAGAGGGATTGTTCACACAATCAGAGTCGATGCATAATTGCATCTCCCTGTTACTTCTTACAGGTGGAAGCCGCATGTCCTAGCTCATGCTTCCAGACTTTGCGGGTCTGGCGCCCGAGTTTTTGATAATTCGCAAAACTCACATGCCGGGATCCGATTGCCAGGCCAATGATATGGCCATGGCCCTCGGATCCCTACCCAGCACTGCAGAACCCGCACTGCAGCCTGGGTCTTGTTAACCACGGCCCCCGCGAATCTGACACAGTGGCCATTGAATGTCATTCCTCTTCCCAATGTGGGAATCGGTTAAGGAGAACACAGTGGCCAGCCGTACCTAGGAATGTTACAGGTTTGCGGCTTGCGACTGCGTCTGTCGACCAAAAATCGTGAGCCGCAGTCGCAGTCGTGAGTCGCGTCTAGGAATTTACACCTTTACGACGACCTCAAGGCTCGGCTCATCGACATCATCGAGCCATCCCGTCATCAACGGATCACGGACCTCACCCAACAACAACACCTGGGGGACCAGAAACCTTCCCAACTACTAAGGAAGATGAAGCATCAACTGGGGGACCTAATGCCACAAGACCTGACAAAGGCCTTCTGGATAAAAGCCCTCCCGGTTGAAGTACAAACAACCATCGCTCCGTGGATGACGAAAGACGCAGAGTTCCTCGCACCTATCGCCGACGCAGCCCACGAGATGTGCATGACAACTTCCGTCCACCAAATCGACCCTCACACCGAAACGGTCGATAGGAAGCCGACCTCTCGGGCACAACAGCCGGCGAAACGACGTCCGCGTAGCCGCACACCATCACCGGCACGAAAAGGAGGACTCTGCTGGTACCATTTCACCTTTAAAAAGAAGGCATTGAAATGTACGAAACCGTGCTCATTCAAATCTGTGTCCTGGCAGGAAAACTAGGAGGCCCGCCTGTTAACAAGGCGGGCACCTCCTACACCGACATTTCCAACCGACTTTTTGTCAAATGCCGGAAAAATAACATCCCATTCCTCGTAGACACAGGAGCCAGCATTTCAATCATCCCTAACAACCTTCTACATTGGAAACGAAGAACACACGACCAGCTTCTCTTCGCAGCAAACGGTACCTCCATCGCAACATACGGACAATTCCGTACAAAAGTAATCCTCGAAAATGAGGCTTATGAATGGTTATTCATCGTCGCCGACGTCAAACGTCCGATCATCGGCGCAGACTTTTTGAGTTACTTCGGCTTACATGTCGATCTCAAAAATAGACAACTTTACAATCCTCATTCACGACGCCCGATACCGGGATACGTGAACACGATCAACACCGGAGTATCAACCAAAGCAACTCCTCCGGCCTTTACAACAATGCTGGCAAAATACGAACCAGCACAACGACCGTCTTCGCTTCTCTCATCGATAAAACATCATATCGAGACTAGAGGACCTCCAGTCACTGCAAAAAGCCGCCGCCTCCATCCGGAACAACTCCGACAAACGAAGGAAAGCTTCGAGCAGCTACTCAAAGATGGCATTATACAACCATCGAAATCTCCGTGGGCAAGCCCATTACACGCCGTCCCTAAACCAAATGGGACATGGCGCTTCTGTGGTGACTATCGCAGATTAAACGAGCGGACTATCGGTGACCGATACGCTGTCCCACACCTACGAGATTTTTCTTCACACCTTCACGGATGTACTGTGTTCACTACACTAGATATATCGAGAGCTTTTCACCATATCGACGTAAATCCAGCAGATATACCTAAAACTGCCATTATAACACCATTCGGCCTTTACGAATATCGTAAAATGAATTTCGGACTGAAAAACGCCGCTCAATCATGGCAAAGGTACATGGACCAGATACTCCGCGGTCTCAACTTCGTTTTCTGCTTCCTCGACGATATATTAATCGCTTCAACATCCATCGAAGAACACAAGACTCACGTACAACAGGTCTTAAACATCTTTGCGGCGGAAGGACTCACAGTCAACAAAGAGAAATGCGTACTGGCACAACCAGAAGTTGTGTGTCTTGGCCATCTCGTCAACAAAGACGGTATAAAACCACTTCCCAAAAAAGTGGATAACTTAACAACTTTCCCGTTGCCTACATCAGTAACGGACCTACGGCGATTTCTAGGAATGGTAAATTTCTACCGCCGCCATATACCGCACGCTGCCATTCATCAACAACCATTGGTCGAAGCAATACCTCAACCATCAAAGAAAAAAGATAAACGACCAATCGAATGGACAGAACAACGCCGAATAGCATTTAACCAATGCAAATCGGACCTACAAAAAGCGGCACTCTTGGCACACCCTTCACCGAAGGGCAGGCTATCACTCACTACCGATGCATCGGAGGTCGGAATAGGGGCAGTACTTCAGCAAACTATCAACGGGAATACATCTCCGCTAGGTTTTTTCTCAAAAACCTTAACGCCCGCACAACAGAAGTACTCTACCTTCGACAGAGAGCTTTTAGCCATCTTCGAAGGCATAAAGCATTTTCGCGACTTCATAGAAGGCCGCGAATTTTTCGTCATAACTGACCATAAACCCCTCACGACTTCCTTACATCAAGATCGGAAAACAGCCTCACCAAGACGCCTACGCCAAATGGAGTTCATTAGTCAGTTCACAACGGACATCCGCTTCACTCCAGGAACTTCGAATATAGTCGCAGACGCGCTATCTCGACCCTCACCGTCAGAACTTAATGAACTCACTGCATTCCCTATGGGACAAACAATTTCACAAGAGCAACAACAAGACAGCTCTAGTGAACTGCAAAACCTAATCAATAACAAAAGATTAGAGCAACAAACCATCCCGAATTCAACAAGCAAAATATGGTGCGATATCTCCGGGAATCAACCTCGCCCGTATATCCCCATCAAATTACGCCGAACAATTTTCCAGCACTATCATTCCCTAAGTCACCCGGGAATACGAGCAACCAGGGATATAATTCGAGCACGAGCGTTTTGGCCAAAAATGAACACGGATCTGCGTAACTGGGTCCAAGCATGCGACCGGTGCGCCAAGTACAAAGAATTCCGACACCCCAAAACGACTCCACAACAATTTGAGGAAAATTTGGCGTTTGAGCACGTTCATTTAGATTTAGTCGGACCATTGGAATCCTCTGAGGGTTACAAATATCTATTAACCATGATAGATAGAAACACAAGTTGGCCAGAATGCGTACCAATGCGAACGATCACATCAAAAGCTATAATTGATAACATCATCAAACACTGGATCTCCCGATACGGATGCCCTCTCCTAATTACCACAGACCAGGGGAGACAGTTCGAGAGCGCCGAATTTTCGGAATTTCTCCGAAAATTCGGAATTCAAAGAAATCGAACAACGGCTTATCATCCAGAATCGAACGGGAAGATAGAACGATGGCATCGTGATTTAAAAAACGCATTACGTACGGCAGCCACTTCACCATCATGGTCAAAAGATCTCCCAACAATTCTCCTGGGACTACGCACCACGGTAAGATATTCCGACGGATATAGTGCAGCAGAACGCGCTTTCAGAGCTCCGCTACGACTTCCCGCCGATATATTTCAACCCCGGCCCACCGAAGTATCGTCCGACACCAAAGCTGACAAACATCCCAAACCGAGACGTTTATTTCCAAACGCATTCAAAACGGCCCCTAAAATGTATCTACGAGAAGAAACTCTCAAGAAAGGGTTAAAACCCTTATATGCGGGCCCATATGACGTCATCCAACGAACGGAAAAAACTGTTACGCTCCGAATAGACGGTTCCAAAATAACAGTTTCAATGAACAGGTGTCGGCCGGCGTACGGGTTCACCCCCACTCCTAACGACTGCGATATACCTACTGCGGCACCCTCGGTGAGCACACTTCACTCGGACAATTCATTCGATCCAGATCTCCTCCGCATACAAGCTACTTGCCTACAACAGACCGAGAATGAACCTCCTCTTCACAAAGAAGGAGCTCCGAGAAATCTTCAAGCCGAGGACCACTACACCCTCGGCTCATGCTCTGACTCCACCAGCACCGCACCTTCGACCTTCGCAGCCAAAAGGACACGACACGAAAAAGGGGAAGCCGCCGGCCTCCTCCAAAGCAGCCCTCCGACCTACGCAGAGGTCACCAAGCAAGCCGCCTCAGCCCGCTACATCGAAGCCGCTCTACACCATACCGGCGAGGAAGCGAACCCTCACAACCTTCACTTCGGCCGCTCACGAAGCCATCATGCACGGCGAACTGCCCCGACCCAGATGGAACATCAGGCCGATCGATATACCGAAGACCACGAAAAGGGCGAAAGTAGTAATCGACTACTACCACGCAAAAAATGCACGAAGATTCGAAGAATATATTCCGAACTTCGTGCACCCCAACAACTTTCAAATTGCGGATGACATAGGCGAGGTGGAAGAGTTTGAAGAACTCATCCACAGAACGATCACATCCCTTATTTCACCTCGTCCTATCCCTCTCCAAGTTTCCCCAAGCCCCGGACCGAAGAGACGCCGTCGTCGAGGCCGAAAGGCCAGGGCTCTCCTATCCAAACTTCGGTCCGGGCAACTTTTAATAATCACAACCGCCCTCTCCAAAAAGAGACGGCGAGTAAGACACACCAACAGACAACGAAGGACGACGCAGCGTACAGCAGCCTCTTCTGCGCTACGACCTACACCAACAGCACTCGTCCTCGTCTCACAATTTCAACTCCCAAATATCTGCTCCTTCTACCTCTACACGGCTCAACCTTGCGGACGAAAACACCTGAAAATTATTCTCGTACACATGTATTTTCTAATTTTCTGAAGCAGATATTCGTTGAAACTTAACACTCTCAATCAAATGTTCAACAACAATATGTAATCACCTTCTGTATGTTAAGAACTAGGGGGACCTATGTTATGACCCACATATCAGCAATACGTAGTTCTTAAATAAAGAAGCCGATGGGAGGATCCCTGAGTGAGTCACCACCCGCCGGGGGAGACGAGGTACGGGGGAGACACCGACATGACGTCACCCTTCCACCTCTCTCTCTCCCGAGCTAACGAAATGAGTATATAAGCTCACTCAGGGATGCACCCTTATGCCAATCTAGTCAAGTCTATCGCCTTTATCATTTCGCTCTCAAACCTTCTCCTCAAACAGGAATCTCCTCGAAGTACTAGGCTCACTAGGTAAATATCCCGTCTTCCCGTCGGTGTGGTTATGAACCGCCGAGGCTGACGGGCTAGCCGCCTTCACAGTGCTTAGCACCTCGGTGTGGTTATGAACCGCCGATGCGACAGCACTTCATGTTAGGCTAGGGAACACTCTCTTAGTTGAGTAGGAGTTAAAGAAGAAACAAACGCCGCAGCGAGAAGGTCAGCTCCTTCACTCGCCGACACGCAGACATAACAGTAATGTAGTAATTTAAGTTAGTGAGTAGTTGTATTATAATAATATTTGCCAAACACAACGTCAGTCTCATCGCTCACGTTATTTTATAGAATTGTATGTTTTTCGTTCCCTTTTAACTTTTTGAAGAGTTGTGATTGATCTTAGATCATAAGACAGTAACAGTTTCTGATAATCTTGAGCTTGCCGTCCGTGTGCTGTCTGTCCGTGTGTCTTGCTAAAGGGAAGTTTGAAGATACATTTTCCTCCTTCCTCTTGGTCTTTTCTTAGCTGGTCTCTACAGGGTGTCACCCTTACGGGCGCACCACCGGGCAGGGTTCGATTCTACTACTAATTTGCAACAAAAAATGTCTCCGAGCAATTTTGTTTTAGAGGCTTCGTTTTCGACTTATTTCACATTTATGATTTTTTTCGTGTTTTCGACCTCACATCACTAAAATGGCTATAACTCCCTCAATTGATAGAAGAAGAAAAAACAAGGAAAAAATCTTAAATGTGAAATAAGTCGAAAACGAAGCCTTTAAGACAAAATTGCTAGGAGACATTTTTTGTTGCAAATTAGTAGTAGAATCGAACCCTGCCCGGTGGTGCGCCCGTAAGGGTGACACCCTGTATAAGTACATAGAGCTCGTTCTTCCTAGCAGGTCCTTGAATATCAAAGGTCATTGAAAAGTGTTTCTACTGTATCTTGTCTCCTTCAGCAAGATTTTAATTAAGAATTTTGAGACATGAAATTCTGTTTAGATGAGCTAGGTAAAATTATTACACAAAAAAAATAAATTACATACAAATGATTACATTATTATTTAAATATTGGATATTAAAATTTTATAGATATATTATATCACACATTAATCAGATCAAGTTGAATATTATTTACTTTGAGCACAAAAACTTGCATACCTACTTCAAAATTTGGTTTTCTCATCTGGTTGTCAGATTTGTATCTTCTCTGGTTAGTAGATAGTTCCGATGTTCTCCCTTCAGAATACCTTTCAAAATTTGGAACTCATCATAATCAGTTAACGACGTAATGGATAGAAGAAACTTGCCCCTACCTGATTTTTTCATGATTTTGTCATCTTTAAAAGGAAGAGCAATGCTTGGGGGAAGTAGTTTTGGGAAACTTGTAAGAAATAATTGAATCCGATGAAAAATATCTGCTGATCGCCTCTACTATTCGATGTCTTTGACTCTCAGCAGAAACGCTTTCTTCACTCATTCTCTCCTCAATATTCAGACCACCCATGAAAGACATAAGAGAAGATGCCATTCGGACACGAGAAGGATAATGCAAATCTGTTCGTCCAGATTCACGCTCCTGAAAGCGAAAGTGAAAGCGATCACGTGACCGTCGAAACTGAGGTGTTTTTGAACAAATGCTGTAGGAAGTTGCCTCACATCCTTGGCGGACACCCGCGGGAACTTGCGAACCGAACGCACCAGAAGAAAGTCCGAGGTGCGAACACTTTCCCCGCAGCTTCACACTCAGGCGGAGTCTTCCGTTGTTGAGGTTTTTTCTGTGGTGGGAGAGCAGCGGGGAATACGCAACAAGTAAAAGTAATGAAGAAAGAGTATAAAACCACGAAAAGTAAAAGCACGAGTCATCGGCCAGGTTTTGAAGCCTTTATGCAAGTTGAATCGATCCACGAACGAGGAAGAGAAGGCAGAAAAGAAAGCACTAAAAGTTAATATCCTGTTGTTGATATTTTATTGGTACTTAAAATCGTCTGAAATGTACGCAAAAGTTCAGTATTTGACCTCAGTTCAGAAATTTAATGAACCAACTAAACATTCCTTTACTGGCTGATAAAAGAAGCTGAGAGTGGATAAGAAGAACTACAAAACGGCTGCCAAGTGGAAGTGGCACATAGCTCCTCCCATCAGAACGCTGCAAATTATTACAAAAAGGTTTTTCTATGTAGATAACTCGTCTTCAAAGATCACGGGTTTGCCATTGTTACCAACCATAGATACTATCTACCTACCACATAAATACTTCACAATCAAGTTTATTTGAAGAAAAAAAAACGCTTCACATTCAGTTCGAAAACGCTGCAAATTACTACACAATGGTTCATTATTTTTCTATATAGATCACTCGTCTGCAAAGCCACTAACCATTCAACATCAAGAAAAACATCGATCGCATTTTGGTTAGCTAAAATGTCAATGGAGATTAGGCCTCTTATGCGCATAACGTGTTTCTGGTTTATCGTAAGACCACCCCTCAAGTTCTTATATGGAGCGACGGTTTGGTCTACTGAGCTTTGGGTGGTTTCATTCGATTCCAAAAATGCAATACTATCTTTTTTTCGCCAAGTTACCCACAAGCTAAGATATTATTAACATTCTACTTTCAAACTTATTAATAATAATAATAATTGTATTTTCTGTTAAAAAAAATACTATCTTAAATTGATGGAAAAGCAATAATTTCATATCGAAATTTTTTGAGGGCGTTTTCAAAATTTCGACCCATGTTGTACTGACATCAACCAAAAGCTTCGGGACACAACCAGACCCCAAATGGAGCCCACATACCGAATTTCATCAAAATTGGTCCATGGCACAGAATACCTACTAGTCAAAAAACTATAAAATTGCAAAGTTTTAAGTTTGGACTACAAAAAGGCTAACTAGATGCGAGGTTAAAAATGTGTGTTGTAGATCTTCTGATGGGAATTGTAATGTTCTTTTGGTGTAATTAGATTTGAATTTCCATGTAAAATAAGGGAGCTATAGTCATTTTAGTGAGACAAGGTTCAACACAGTACGAAAAAAATCTTTAAATTAAAAAAACTTGAAAAAACAAGGGGTTGATAGAGAATTTCTAATCGACATTTTTTTGTTGGAAATGCTGTGTAGAGTCGACCCCTGAAGGCCGTATCTTTCTCGGACATCCTAGTAGATCCAAGTGTTTGGAGTTGGAGTGAAAAATGCACAAATTTAATATTCTTTGAAGTAAATTCTGGTTAAGGGCAGCCACTGGGTTGTACTTCTGTTCAAGGAGCATGCAAATTAGAGTAAGTTTGCTATAATAATTATAAACAAAACTATAATGTTTTATTGAATAATGAAGTTGTAATTATTATTTTGAAAAAAACACCAATGATGGTGCACGGAGCTATTAGGACTGAGTTTCCCTTCTTAAGGAAAAAAAGTCCATTTATGCAGCATGAATTAATGAGCGAATTTTCAAAGAAATCTTTCAGTTGAAGGTATGGTTAAGATCTCAACCACTGCATAGACCACTCCACTCCATGTCAACACCACATCCGCTGTTCATCAGATTGAGTCAGTTATTGACCAATCAGGGCCTAAAACTTATTTTCACCTGGATTAAGAGCTGCTGCATACAGAATCAGAGTTTGACAATTGTTGCAGATGAAAATGAATTTTAGGTTAGTTAGGAGGAAAGAACCGATCTTTTTTTTCGATTTTCAGTGTACCTACCATACCAACATACTGTATGCACTGGGTACGCTTTGAAGATCTTAGGTGTCCATATTCATATTCTACTCGTCTCTACGAACTCATAGAGTACCCACACGGCTACTGCATTTCTAGGTACAACAAATATACACGCGTTTTCATTATACATATAAATACATACATACTTTTCTTAATTTTTGAAAAACGTATTACATCAGAAATTTTTTGCTGAATCCGAATATACCATATAATATCATGGTTGTGAAGGTATTAACCACACGACAATTTTTCAAAAAGTCTATTTTAAAAATTTTGAGGCCATTGCAATAGCTTCATTTTCCTTGAAAATTCGCTAAAAGATTTGTTCACGAAATCTGATATTTCTCAATGCTGCTCACGATAGGCTACACGTGAAGATTGTAAAGCCTAGAAAAACCTGCTTGACGACGGATTTTCGAGTCAACATTTTTAGCTATCTCGACAGAGAGAAATAAAAGAAGATGCGTATAAACACAATCTACACGGACTGAGTTGATCCACGTGTCGAGGGCTTCCTCCTTGGAAAATTAAACCCCCTCTCCACACTTAGACATTCCCCGTCGGAGTACTTACGGGAGCTAATCGATTGTGGTGACCTTTTCCGCCTTTTCCGTTCGACAAAACGCTCTGGAAAGTAATAAACTTCAGTCGACGCTCACACCAAAGGACCTCTTCGAAATTACCCCGCCACATTTCAATTTTCTTCCGGGCTTTGATTGACATTCTTGTAAAAAGGTTTCCCGAGAGCTCTTGAGGTAGAACGAGTTATTTACCACCAGTTTACGTCATTTAATTAACTCTCAAAGGAATTTCGCCCTCAGGGGCGTAACTGAGGTAGAATTGCGCTACTACAAATGCGGATTTAGCTGACATCTCCTGGGTAGCGAGTTCCACTGTTTTTGGTGTGATTTGAAATGGAAAAGAAGAAAATCACTGCACAGGGAAAACATATTGTAATCAACTTGGTACTCGAAGGGTCGTAGATTTAGCAACGCTGCAAATTATTACTCAACCGTTTATTACTTTCCACACATTTTCCTTAAGTCCTTTAGGTAACAAACGTTTGGTCCTAGAGAGTTCTGTGTGGTCTGATAAAAGAAGCTGAGAGTGGATAAGAACAACTAAAAAACGGCTGCCAAGTGGATGTGGCACATAGCTCCTCGTATCAAAAACGTTGCAAATTATTACACAAGGGATTATTATTTTTCTATATAATAGATCACTGTCTGCAGAGAACACGGCTTTGCCATTGTCACCATCTACCAACCTTGGATAATACCTACCTACCGCATACGTTAATTTGGTGTCATTTCTGTCAATATGTTCTAGCAATAAATATTGCTTCCGAGTCTACCAAGGTACCGGAAGCTTTGTTTTCACTTTTTAAGGTTGAAGAAAGAGTTCTCCAACATCGAAATTTCCACTCGCGTTTTACGTTTCAGACCATGCTGAACAATTTTGGTTCCGTGTCTGTCTGTCATGAAATCCTTGCCACATCCATAATTTCTACAATTCTCATCCGATTCCGATGAAATTTTCAGGGATTGTGCGGGTATGCGTGAAGATGGTCCCCTACGAAAATCATCACCCGCGGACTGATAGTAGCTGCTGCGCATGCGCAAACGTGAAATCCTTTTGACAGCCATAACTTCCAAATTTGTCATCCGATTTCGGTGAAATTATCAGGGATCATGCGGATTAGGTTTTAAATAGCCCCCTATGAAAATCATCTCTCCCAGACTAATAGTAGGTAGTTGCTGCGCAGCGCAAACGTGAATTCCTTCTAACAGCCATAACTTCTACATTTTCCTTCCGATTTCGACGAAATTTCTCAGGATTGTTCAGATTTCGTGTAGATGGTCCCCTATGAAAGTAGTGTAAGGTACTCACAGATTGATGTTTTAAGATTACCTACTATGCATCGGACCATCTATACAATTGGGTTATGAATACGAGAAAGCTATGTGCCACAGCCACTTGGCAGACATTTTTCTTGTACGTTGCAAGTTCTGTGTCCAAAAGAAGGATAAGAAGACGACCCAGCTATTGTTCCAAGTGCAATGAAGCAATACGTGGAGAGCACGAGAAGATTGTGCAGTTTTGCAAAAATTGACTTGAAAGTCAAAATTCGCCTTAGTTTTTTTTTGTCAAAATTCGAAGTTAATACCTGTTTGTGATTTTTTCTATTCATTCCACAATGTCTGTGATTTTTTCTATTCTTTTCACAATGTTCTTACCATTTTGGTTTATTATTTTCAATAATGAACCTTTGGAATCGACCAAGAAAAAAAAATTTTAACACCCCCTCAAAATTTGATGGTTTACGTTTCAAGGTACCGTAGATGTACCCAACTTCGGCCACTTTTGAAGGTTTTTTGAGTTTATTCAAAGTCAAATATATGAGTGAAAATCCGAATAAAATAATTTAGATGGCAGCAGATCTGCTCTATAGGATGTCACTATAATTTTTCTTTTATCATTACAACTTTGGCCTTTTTTAAAAACTTGAAGTGTGGCCGAAGTTAGGTACCGTTGTGCTCCAACTTCGGCCACCTATGAAAAATGCATTAAAAATGAAGAAGTAGTAATTATATTGTAACTTCGGCGGCCGAATAAGTTTTTAAAAAAGCTTTTTTGAATTTAAAAATTATAAAAACCATACAAAGATTTTTTTGGAACACCTTTAATGCAATAACACCTTAGGAATATCATGGAAAACATCCAAACAAAGGCGAAATGCAATAAAAAATATCTATAAAGCTTTTCAAACATGAACTGATTATTTATTTTAAAACTTCAAATCATGGTAATTTTTAGGTCGACATTTCAAAAATATCATCATTATGAGTGCTAATAATGTCAAAAATACAAGATCGTCACACTAGTCATAAAACAGCCAAAATTATTTGAACAACAATTAAAACATTCATTGGCAATATTAACTTATCTGCCTTCTCTTGAAAGCTTTATGTAATATTCTCAAACGACTATAAACTCATGACTAGTCATTATAATAATATCACTACATTAGAGTGAAAATGGAAATGCATTGGGGTCACCCACCTTGAGAGGATTCTTCTTATTTATCTTATCCTGCAAAGTCGATCTGGGTACTGCATATTTGTAGGATGCCTTCCGAATTGAGAATTTCCTAGCCATAACCTCCTTCAGTGCAGGGGGTGCAGTGGGTATATATTAGATTATAGTTTTGGTACTCACGTCCACTAATTTTCTATCTTCGAGACGGACCCCCCATGGCCGAAGTTAGGTACACTGACTCAGTTATCAGAAAAAACTCCCCAGAACTCCCTCAAAACACGAAGTAAAAAAATGACTTATCACTCACCTCCAAGAACACTAAACTACGAACATGAAACGGTAAGAGCAATTTCTAAGATCACATCACATCAAAAACTACAATAGTTATAAAGCACACAAGCTGAAAAATGTCTAAACTGCTTGTTTACATTTTGATTTTTTCCATGGGAAAGTGATAAGAGTAACTAGCGCGGGAGATATTAACATTAGGCCCCAAAGACACCTGTTGAAATTGAGAAAAAACTGAAAGTTTTTAATGACCCCTGAAGACCACAGCTTCATCAGTACCACCAATATTTGAAATGGCCGAAGTTAGGGGACATGGCCGAAGTTGGGTACATCTACGGTACGTAGAATCCAAAAATCGAATAAAAATTTGGCCGTCCGTCCGCCGTACGCCGTACGCGGCACTTTTGCCACTTAGCATTGACCGATTTTGATGAAATTTGGTATGTAGGCTCCATTTGGGGTTTAGTTGTGCCTCGAAGCTTTTGGTTGATGTAGGTCACTCCTAAGGGTTCCAAAATCAATTTTGAAATTTTGAAAACGCCCTAACTCAAAAAATTTTGATATAAAGGTATTGTTTTACCTTCAAATCAAGATTCTATAGAATTTTTAGAATTTTTTGAGACCACGCGGAGCTCTGTAGGACAAACCGTTCGCTCCCTACGAAAATTTAATGGTTTATATTGAAATATATATATATAAATCCAAACACGAGTGTGAATCGCAAAAGAGGCCTAATCTCCGTTCAAATTAGAGCTGACCGAAATGCGATCAATGGTTGGTGATTTTGATTTCAACACAGAATGTGTTTTTGCGATGACCTACCGAAAAAAAATCGTCACGAAAAAGCGACAGAAAAAACATCTGGTGATATGTTTATTGGTTGTCATGTTAATGTCAACTCCACATTTATTATTGTTGTTTTTTATTTAACGGATGACTAGTATCGCAAAAACACATTCTGTGTTCCTATGATTTCATACAGAGTATGGAAAAAGAAATAAACCGGGGGTGCAGGGGGGCGGAGCCCCCCGCCGAGGCGCAAAGCGCCGAGTTTTTTTTTTTTTTTTCTCTTCATATTGGATGGTTGGTGATTTTGTAGACGAGTGATCTATATAAAAATAATAAACCGTTGTGTAATAATTTGCAGCGTTTGTAGACGAGTGATCTATATAAAAATAATAAACCGTTGTGTAATAATTTGCTGCGTTTTTAATGTTTACTGTAGTAAGCATGAAGCTAAAAATAGCTTTAGACAAGAGAATTAGCGCAAAGCTAAAGCATAAATATACTATCTTATGTTATATAATATATGATATATTATATTATATATATATTATTATATATATATATTATTATTATTATTATATTATATATTATTATATAATATATTATATTATACACTGTACGCAAATAATGAACCTATTTTTCAAATGTCTATTTTTCATTAAAAGTTTCATTCTCTAGTTTGCTACTTTATTTCTGGAAAAACCATCAAAATTGTGAGATTTATTGAAATTTGGGAGGAAAAAGCGCTTAAGAGCATTCACTAGGTGTCAATCAATGAGGAAAATTAGTATCTAAGCGATAATTACGCTTTAATCCATTGGAATGTGCTGTAAAATGTCTGTGGTGTCGCAGCACCCCACCTTGTGGTACTAGTGACTCCGATTCACCTTGTGGTGTGAGGGTTATGTGTTCGTAGGGAGTGAACGGTTAGTCCTACACAGCTCCGGGTGGTCTCTAAAAATTCTAAAAATGCATTAGGTACCTACTATTTCAAATTGGTGAAAAACAACACCTTTATTTAGAGGGTTTTGAGCTAGGGCTCTATTGAACCCTTAGAATTTTTATCCCCTTAGAAGCGACTGACTTTAACCAAAAGCTTCAAGGCACAACTGGACCCCAAATGGAGCCCATGTACCAAACATCAACGAAATCGGTCCGTGGTTGCTGAGAAAGGTGCCCCGTACGGCGGACGGACCGAAAGTCTTTCTACTTGCCTTGAAACGTGAAGCAAAAAATTTTGAGGAGGGGGGAGGGGGTAATTTTTTTTCGGTCGATTCCAAAGGTCCATTATTGACAATTATAAATCAAAATTTACTACTACTCGTTGTGAGGAAGGTACACCCACCCAACACGGAAGACATTTCTCACTACTTTCTCTTTCAATGAATGTAGTTCATCAATACTTCGGGAACAGGAAAAGTAATTCCCAGTATCCACTGGGGCGCAATATCACGTCTTCATGATCACGAAGAATCGCCGTGTTCTGGAGCTTTCTCCACAAGCGCATGGGAGAGATACATTTTTATAATAAAGTTTCTACTCAACAAAGGACACCACCTCGACTTTGAAACTCGGAACCTTCCACCGTGGATTGCGATCGTAGCGGAAAATATCTACAGCCGCCGGACGCTTTCAAGTTTCCACCCGTTGATATAAATTCGACGGAGAGGAAGTTACCTTGAGCTGCATGGGCGCGGTTTATGAAAAGTAAATATACTCGAGAGACCTATACCTACTTCATATCAAGCCCGGTCAACAGGGCGAAGGGCCGTGTGGAACCTCAACTAGAATATGGCGTTTTCTGCACGTTCCAATAACGAAATCTTCCTGCATGAGTGGTATTTTCCATTTACCCAGAGTCCTTGCTGAGCTCTTTTAGTTGATAATCGATGAAGTTATGATTACCCAACTGAGTTGAACAATTCACTCATTTGAACATACAATAAATACTGTCCCGAGTTGAAACCATAAACTAAGTTGTAAGTACGGTAGCAACAAAAACCTTCCTACTTAGCAATTTAATTAAATGTAATTTCTAGAATCGAATGAGACCACCAGGAGCTCTATTGGACCAAATGTCCGCTCCTCATAAGGGCTTGGAGGTTGGACGTGTAATAAATTAGAAACACAAGAAGTGTGCCATGAACACGCCTGATTATACGGTTTACTTGGAGACTGGTGTGTATCAATACATGTACACTTTTGATATAATTATGAAGTAGGAAAGAAAATAAAATTAAATTTAGGGGTAGAGTCAGCCACCTGAACTAATTAAAATTGCGTCGCAACCCATAAGGATGGAAAAAGAGCGATTTTCTATTTAAAACCACCTAATTTTCGGCCGCCGTTTCGAAAAATTCCAGTAAAATCCGAAAATGGGTACCACCACGTGATTCAGCGTCGAAAATAAATGAAAAAACATGTATCACACTTGGGGTCTAGCTTCATCTCAATTTTGGCACAATCCAGGGGTTGCGCATGTTTGCGCGCTCTCTAGACGGGTTGTGCGCAACCAAAAAAAAATAAATAAATAAATAAACGGTTGAGGGGTCTAAAATTCATGATATTTTGCATAGAATCAAAATCTGCAACAAAAATACTGGGGGTATCTATTTGAAATAATAAAGATGGTGTCGATTGCGCATGGTTGCGCAATTGCGCGTGGTGCAACGTGCTCATATCATACATCCTTGCAAAAACCATAAAGATTGAATTTGTGATTTTTTTAATCTCCAAAATTTACGATTTTTGAGAAGGGGGGGGGGGAACTAATGAGACACTTTGTGGAAGCTTTTAATTTTTTTTTTACTTAATTATAAGAAAAACGATCAGAAGAAAAAGCTATCTGTCACAATAGATCATTGAACGAGTCCTCAAAATTGCTGAAACATTATTCTCTCAACAAACCCACTTATTATTATTGATTGGTTATTATTATTATTGGTTTATTGTTGATTTGAGTAATTTCGATTTCAAATGGAGAATACAAGTGGAAACTAATCATTGATTTATATGGAATCAGGAAAGAATAATCAAAATCATATTTAGGGGAAAAACTATATATTATTTATAATTTTATCTTCAATAACAATTAAGTGGTAACTTCTCACCTTGATATGATCTGTCGGCAATATACACATTCATGTTTTTATTATACATATTTTCTGTGTCCTGTGATATAACAGCGTATGTTCACATCCAAAATTGTTACTTTTTTGAATTAAAATTAGTCATTAATACAAGGTCTCTTCTATATGAGTTCCTTACAAGAACTTAAAAATCACAAGGATTTTAAAATATATTTATTACTAATACAGCATGCGATTAACAGGAACATGATTGGTAATGAACTGCATTGATAGCAGTATTTAACATTTCTTCATAGTACTACATATACAATAGGGAACATAAACCTATTTACATCCTAGAAGATATTCGAACAGTTCATACTCTACAAAGTAAACCTTTGGATTTCCCAATTCTTTGGTGCTTTATTTTCTAGTTTTCAAATTTTAAGCCGTTTATTCACGAAATGGTTCGTTCAATAATGCTGTACAATATTCAAACGTGCATAATATTTAATGTAAACTTTATGGGAGAAACATATTGACAATTGGTTGATTTATTATCGATTTATTAGTGAATAATTTCTTCTATATACTACTGTAATAACGTACTGACTAGTATCGAAAAATATAAATATTATTTGAATGTAATGTAATTATTATGACAGTAGTATCATAATATTACATAACTGTATAAGGAGTAAATACCCCAAGTATAACTCCTTCTGGCGTAGTCTTGTTCACGTTAATCCACAATTGTGGATGATGCTACTCAATATTTGTATTCAATAATAAATTAATTATACCCAAGTAGACAAATAAAATTGTATGAAATTATAATTTTGAGTTAAATCTCAAACATCGAATAAATTGATTTTGAATTGAGACAGTAAGTAAGCAGGAGAGCTCAATAACTCTAAATATTCAGATAGTTACGAGCCAACCTCCTGTGTTCCATACTGTTCGAATAATTGATGTCTACCACTTTATTTCTGATAGGTAATTAATTCTGATGAATTGTTTACATGTTTTGAATCACAATACAGAAACGAAACGCATCACAGTTATACAAGAACAAGTTAACGAGCATATGTCTTCTGTCAGTCAAATGTGTTGATCAGATAAATCATTTGAGAAGTGTTTTATCTTAAGGGTGCACATCCATTTTCAAAAAACGGCTAGGAGGGGAGAAAAAAAACGAATCCCATAGGCAGTTTCATATTAAATATGAATAAAATGTGAATTTTTTCATATTAAATATGAAATTAATAAAATATGAAAATGGATAAAATATGAAAAATATGAAAATGAATAAAATATAAAAATTTTATGAATGAATAAAATATGAAAATTTCAGATTAAATATGAAATAATTTTTTTTTCATGGTCTCTAGGCTTAGTATTGTACAAACAAGCATAGAGTAATTATATTAACCCAAAATATTAACGGCTAACATTATAAAATGGAGGAGAAATCTTTATTTCAATTTTGGATATGTGCCCTTTTGAACGAAGAATTCAGCTGTTTTCAAAGGAGCTTAAATCAAAAAAGAAGAAAAACTAGTTTCTCAAAAAAGTGGATTTGTTCCCTGATGAAAAAACTCCTTATTTAGTCGTTCTATATAATTAGGTTAGGAAAATTCAACGCTTCAGTTATTAGCACCAAATAACTTCAAATCGTAAATAATTCTTCACACAGTTTTACCACATCTAAAGGTCACCGCTAGGATTTGAAAACTTCCCGAATTATTCACTCCAACGGGGCCGATCCTGATTTAACTATAGGAATCCGATCCAAAGTAAGTACCGCCCCATTATAAAACCGAACGAAGTGGACCGAAGTGAGGTCATCACATAATAAATTACTGTGCTTGAATTATTCCGATAATGCATTTTCCATCATTTGGTGTACGAAAAATTCAAAGTCGCGAAGAGGGGAGTAAATAATTATCAATTTTAATAAACAGTTAATCCGAGGGATTTGGAGGTACCGTTATAAAAAAAAAATCGACCAATGAGTCGAACATTTTCCGGTAGGCGGGAATATCTTTTTAAAACTGAAGGATTCCGTTCGATCACTCATCCCCAAAAGCCTAAATATTTTGATGATTGGTGATTTAAGAATCTGATGGTGAGCCATTAAGGGGAGAGAATGATAACTCGGTAGAATAGTACAGCTTTTGGTCAACCATGAGCGGAATTTTCGCGAAGAGAAACACGAATTTACGTCATTTAGGGATAACTTGAATATTAGAATGCTAGGATCTACATTAGGATGCGCTCTCTAATTAGGGTAAGCTTTAAATTGGTCAGAAAATTGATGTCATTCGAGATCAAAAAAATGATCCCACATTCTATATTTTATAGCTTTTTATACAAATTCAATGTAGTGCTGGTTGTCCACGTGTTGATCTGTAGGTGTTTAAATCTCATGAAATCATTGTCCAATTTATCAATGACATTAAATATCAACTCATTTCAATAAATAAATAAATACAAAATAGCATTGGTGTAAAGATGTCCATGTCCACGAAAATGGTGAGTTACACAAGTTTAATGATATTGTACATGTGCACGAGAATACTGAGTTACAAAATTTAAAGTCCAAAGTTTAGTTGCATACGTCCATGAATTAAAGTTATA
The DNA here is from genome assembly GCA_009739505.2 of Apolygus lucorum. Lineage (NCBI taxonomy): Eukaryota > Metazoa > Arthropoda > Insecta > Hemiptera > Miridae > Apolygus > Apolygus lucorum. Next base: position 26,363,555 of record CM019177.2, on the reverse strand, counting down.
CCTACTTCCCCTAAAACTCGGCAAAATGATTCCGTGTAAGTCAGTTTGTAGTAATTGGTACCTGTAATGTTAGTCAGTTCTTGTATATTCAGACGAAGTTCATTTAGTTAGTTCTGTTATTGTTTTTCCTTTGTCATATTCGATGAGAAAGCTGTTTTTGTGTCAAAGTAGTAGTAGTAAGTAATGTAAACAGCTAATCCTGGCGTCGTGGAAGTCATCAGCTGTCTTCCTAAGGGAAGATCAGAATTTGTTCTGATGATTTCGCTCATGGCTTCCCAATGACCTCACCGCCCTGGGTTGGGACGAGGGGGAACTGTGACCGAGTTGCCCGAAAATATGCTCCCAAGGCGAGCCCCGAACTCACGGCCGCTGCAACCGGTCCGAGTCTCGTCTCCGAAGACACATGCCACAGCTCGCTCGGACACAGCTGACCAAATGTGAGTGTGTCAAATCATTGAAGGTACCTAAGTCGCTTCGTATACCTATTCAGTTCTTTCATTCAAACCTGGTATTCTAATTTCATTTTGAATTCAGCATAGTTTTTGTCAGTCTAAGTATGTAATCTGTACAATCATCATTTAATATTTTGTTTGTCCGTCTGTTGTAATCACTTGAATCATCTGGTACGTCCTAGTTTTCAGAAAGTGATTGCTCCCAACTACAGCAATTCGAAAGTCATAGTAGTTCACAATATAATGCAGTCTCCCACAATCTATCAACATGTTTTGCTGGAAAATGAAGGGCGCTGTGGGCGAAAGATTCAACTTTAAGGATACAGATTTTCAATTGCACTGATTTTGGACTGATTGGCCTGATCGTCGATTCCTCTGCCGTATCGTGACCTCTCCGAATCTAGGAAATCTACGTATCTTGATCTACCTAGTAGAAAATCTCTTGGAACATTGGATGCAGAAAGTGTAATTCATCATAATTCAGTAATTTATCACTTTCACGTACACCATTAGTCAAAAAAATACCTCAACGAGGGCAATAGATGGAGTACCGTTGCCCTGATGATGAAAACTTCTCAATGAATCAGAAAGGTGCCTGGCTGCCTCCAGACAGGAGGTTCTCTACACCTATCATATAGCAACACTGGTTGGTAAAGGTATGATTTAAAAAACTATCAAGCTGCTATCATCTCGACATCCATATTTGACTCAACCATGTTCAAATTTGATATAGAATGCTTTACTGCTCAGACTTAGCAGATTTGTTTTGAAAATTTCAATAGAAGCCGCCTCTACCTGTGTCCAAGTTCCAATTTTAGGGAACGATCCCTTCCTTGTGTTCAACACAGAGTGCAATTGTGTGCAAACGTTTCCAATTACTACGAAACCTCGATTTCATCGGATAAAACCAATGTCACTGCAAAAGGCCGCTACTTTAATCAAGTTCGTGTCATCTAATTTCGAGTCACTCTAAGCAAACAAATTGAGATTCATTGTTGAGTCTAACGTGACACGAGGTAGATGATGTCTGACTGAATACCATCATTATGACGGGGACGTCACTTTCAGATGAAAACATATGATAATAATGTGAACGCCCCTCGAAGTGTTTTCTAATGAATATCCCCGCGAAATCCCACTGTTGACAACGGTTTCTGTGTTCCGGCTCCACAGTAAAGAGATACCCCGTAATAAACTTCTGACGGGTCTTCGGTATGCAAACAGCTGCTTTATACAATACCACCATAATAATCCTTCACTGAAAGTTTACCTGCGGAAATCGCATTAAACTTGGGTGATGTCAGATACAGTAATAAACTCCTGATATATTGTCACCTTCTGTTGATATATCCATTTTCCTTCCGAAAGAGCTACGAGCTTATAACAGATATAAATAATGAGGTTAGAGAAACTTAAGAATCGTCGGGCGTTAATTGCAAGCACGGTTTTGTGAATACGACTACAACCTTCCCCGCTCCAAGGTTTGGTTTTAATACCCACCTAGTTCCAGGTATTAATTCAGCCCCTTTCAACGTTGGTTCATAAACAATTTTCGCTTCTTTAATGCCAATTATCAAAAGGTGAAAATTTCGCTAGTTAAAACTCCCATATTTTACTCACGAGAATTGTGCTCTAATATTATGAGAACTGTTATACAACGGTGATATGATTTCCATCTCTTTAAGTCATCCCAAATGCTTCGTTCATTATCATCTGCGACACAACTAGGTTGTTCTAAAAGAGAAGGAAGAATTTATATCAAAGGAAATCGGAGTCGAAAAGTTTACCAGCTGTCAAATAAATCTTGAAGTTGGCATGTAAATATTATTGACTTATTGATCGGTTAGCCAAGAAGATTTTTTTAATTTAAACGCGAGCTAGTGTGAATAAATTACGTTTATGAACCAAAGAAGGTAGTGGAATGTGGTTTTGGGAAGAAAGTCTGAGATGGACTGTTATGGGCACGTATCTTGAAGGTATTAGTATGAAACTTTAGACATGATATAGCCTACTAGAATATGGCATAGGCAAAGTGATAGTCTAGTGTTCCATGTAGCTATTGAATAATGAAACGAATGTACGTGTCAATTATGATGTTTTCATAGGATGCATTAAAATCGAGACACTTTGCGATTCAGTAGAACAGTTGGCATTGATTGCCTAATCGTTTATTGAGCAACAACTGCACTGAATAAACGACAGAAGAGATTTTTAGAAATATTTAACGCCAAAAACATTCGTCTATGTGCCAAAAAAGTCAGTAGAGGTCTTTAAACCAAAATCATACCATTTTAGAATCATCAATTAATCAGTTTTGGTTCATCCAATCATAATTTTTCAGAATTTGGAAGCTCCTTCACAAAACTTACTTAAGAGTAAAAAAAAAAAAAACAGCAGATTAATAATACAGGCCTAGTACTACAGCCAAGTATAACGACAATACTCTCCCTACTGCAGAAAATTTGAGCTCAAAACTTGACGTACCAGTCTTCTCCGACGCAGGAGAATTATATTTCCACTGCTCCAAAAGGAGATGAAGTCCCTCCACATCCGACAAAAGCTACCCACCAAAAAGCTGCTTACCATTCAATCAAACATGCAGAAAATTAACCAAAATGGTTCTCAGAACTAATAAAAAGCTAGGCGCAGTTGGAATAGGGCACTATGTAACGATTCCTGACCCAGAATTCAATGAAGGGCTAGTAGGAATCGTATTAGTTTATCAAGGAGACAATAAATTATCGAATCGGAGCAAGAGCTGTTAAATTTCTAGGATTGCTCCGAGAAGACGTTCCTGCAAAAACTCTTTCTATTCGCCAAATCACCCAAAATTTCTCTGTTGGGAAAGAAAGACTTTCAAGACTCACAAGACATCCACGTGCAAAACAGAGTGTAAAACATGTGGAATGGGATTTTGCCTGCCATCTTGCTGTCCTCTGCAAAAACAACAATTAAAGTTATGTAAGGTAACTTGCTTCTTCTTCAAAATAGTTCATTTTCCTCTTATTGTCATATAAAACTATACTATTCAATAAAACTGCTTGCAGTTCGTGAAATGGCCACTTTTCGCTACTCCATATAATGGAATGTTCAATTTTCGAATTACTTCACGGTTGGGTCAACCTTTCCATTTCAGGGAACGGTCAAAATCTGGATTGGGTCATTTAAGAGGTGGGGCGTAACATATTTATCCACTTCAAGAGAAGAAGAGTAATCTTCGAGATTTGGAATAAGCGGATGACGTCTGCCTTCTGGCTCATCGCTCCCTAGATATACAGGGGACTCGTAAATGACCCTGGCAGGGCTGGAGGTAAAGGTGTAATCATCCATACCCTTCGGAATCCTGGTCAATGCATCCAACTCAACGACTCTCATGACTGTAAAGGACATAGATCAGGAGGCGCATTCAGGCAGCATGGTTTCATGCGATGGGGGATCTGATCTGGATGTCATGGCCAGAATAAAAAAAGCCAAGGGAGCGTTTGCCCTGTTCCGTCCAGTATGGCGATCAGAATATCCCCCTGAGCACCAAGCTGCTGCTGTTCCAATGCTTTCAGTACTGGTAACGCATGTGAAACCTGGCCTAAAACTGCAGCCATCAGTGAAAAACTCCTGGTCTTCGTCATTCGGTCGCCGCTCACCATTCTCAGTGTGAGACGGTCGAACATTTTATCAAACCTTTGGGCGACGACTGAAATGGAAAGAGTTGAGTTGCAAGTGAAACGGAGGAAATGGCGATATCTGGGACACGCTCTGAGAATAAATAGCATCGCACAGGCTGTCCTCAAAACACTCAAGAAAGTGAAGTTCACAAAACGTCATCAACTCCTCTACATTTTCGTTATTCACCATCAATTTCCTATCACAATACATACTCTCTGTATGTGTGGAAATTGTGAACAAAAAGAGTATATTAATGAATCCTAGTAACTGGATAGAAAAATGTCGTTGATCTCGATCTGGTTAATTTGTTCAACATTAAAAATGCTATTTGCGTTGTCTCCATATTGTTCTTCTTGTCAGAATTAATAACTCAAATATAAATACAAATATTTAGGTTTAGCTGCTACAGTGAGTTTATATTCTTAATTTAATTTTATTACTGAATACTGAAGGAGAGATCAAAAGCTATGACAGGAAACGCGATTACTGTTGCGTTTACGTGATCTACTACTCAATGCCCTTGGTTGATCCAGCAATGAAGGTTCTCATCACTAGAATCTGCCGATACGAGTTTACATTGCTATCAACAACCCCTCTCACTTACAACTAGTTCTACTATCTAGGAGATCTTTGGCTTTTATTGTGGTTTCAACTTGAATCGGCGGGGTTCATAGAGCGCTGGGTGGCGAGCAGAGGCATTCGCCGTCCAAGTGTTTGTTGATCCAGTCGAGGTACTTGTCGACTCTGGTGTAGACACCGGGGTAGTTGGGTCTTCCGCAGCCTCTTCCCCATGAAACGATTCCTGTTGGAGAGGAATCATCACAATTAGTGTTCGGTGGTATCATCTTTTATGTTTACATCTTCAAATATAATTCCTGCTTGAGACTCTCTGCGAGTTTTTGAAACTCCAAATGGGGAATTTTCAAAAAAAAAAAGTATACCTAACTATTCAGCAATTACCAAACTATATTATGATGATGGGGTGATATATACAATAAAATAATGTGTAATAATTCGCAGCGTTTTTGCAACATTTTCAAAACAAGGAGAATTCAATATTATTTGATCCGTACAAAGATCCGAATTCGGAATCAACGTTGTTCCCTTGGAGGATATTATAGAAAAACTAGATGGTAGACAGCTACTGACTGTACAACAGACGTTTATCCCGCGCCAGCGCTGCAAGGCTTACGAGATTAAGTTTACGCTAGACCGCTTGGCAAATTTAATCTCCATTGTACACAGAAATCATTGCGACGAGGGGAGGACGGTCGATATTACAAATCGCCAGGGAGATGCGCAATGGAATTCAAATTATGAAGCGTGTACGACGTGCAATGTATTCTGGGTCACTGTGGATTTTTATTGGGTGATAGGCTACCAATGCCTGAATACCTCCAACTGCAAACACGTGTTGAATAAATAGTTTGATTCATGTTTGCTTTAATCGAAAGTGGACCAGTTTTCTCCGTAAATTTAAGAAGACGAAACACTGTCATGTGTAATTGGTACTTTAAATTGACGAGGATTTTATCAAATAATAAATTACTTTGACTATAGTTGAGTCACTCCGGATTGCGTGGTAGTAGGGCTAAAATTTATGCATGATTTTGGGTGACTGTAGATTCATTATGAACAATAGTTTGGTGACTTCATGCAACACCCCAGTTTACTCTAACTCTAATGCCCACTTTCACCAAACATTCGAAACGAGTTTTAACCAAAACAGGCGAGAGATAATCGAAGTATAGCAATAGACGTCTTTCACCAGAGCGATTTACGAGTTTAAACTCAATCTTTGGGGGTTCGAGTTTAAACGGTCGAATGTCGGCAGAATAAACTAGCTAATCTGGTTTAACTACAAATTCAATATGTCCACGCAGTGAACACATGATTGTTGTGAGATTGACATTGTGCGTGTTCTCGAAAGTTTTTTGTGTTTTCGAAATGGATAAGTCATTACCTTTCCAGATCCAAAAAAACTTCTAATTGCCTTCAAAATCTTGAGGAAATTGATTGAGTAATGAGTGTTTCTGCGCATCCATTTTGTCAGACCTAATTCAACTGGTATGCAATTCACGTAGAGGTCCATAAATAGTGGAGTTTCTCTAATCCTAGCTGATCAATGCATTTAATCAATAAATTCTACTAAGAAACCTCGATGAACAGAAAAGAATCTTCCTCTATTAGACCCAATTTATACACGGCTCGTAAAATACTTCGTGCTGAACCGCACATATCAAACCAAGAATTTAACAATATTTCCTCCTATCAGGAACGTGATCATATAAAATATTTATACAGTCTATCTCGTCTCGAGGCGAACGTATTTCTATTTACTGACCCCTAAGAATACACTCATCATTTATTCTCCGAACGTAAAAAAATTGAAGCTTAAAGAAAATCGTAAAAGAGTGGCTCGTTTCCATCGATGGAAGTAAACTCAGTGGTATTACCCCTCTTCCCCGCCATAATTCTCCGGCGTATTGAGAAAACGCCTTCTCCCGCTTTCCTAGGTTCTTCTTGGGTCGGCTTGTTATTTTCTGTGAATTTCCGAACGATCCGTCTCACCTCGGAGTCCCTTCAAATTACTTCCCAATTCGTTTCAATCAGTATACAAATTGGTTGGGGTCGGTTTTCGCAATCGTATATTTGGAGAGCTATCAAGGAAAGTGGAGAGCCATTTCCAGTCGAAATAATCATTTTCACTGGATTTTGTTGGGAGTTAGTGTGGGGGTGATTAAAAAAAGACAGAATATTGATTTAATATTCATATGGGTGGATTATTAGGTATGTGCGCAACAAGTTTTCGAATTTTTCCGAGACAACATTGCTGGAGGACTAATATTTTTATAGTACAGAATCAGGACTGTTATTGTAGGTATAATACGAATTACTGAAGGTAAGTAATTTTATGAGGACCAATTTGATTGGGTTTTCAATTGTATGACATTTTCTGAGATGATTCCTTCCAATACATCAATTCTGGTTTTCTCAAAACAAGATAGGTATAACGTAAATTCTCTCGACCTAATTTCCAACAATGGTATGTAGGCTCTATTTGAGGTCTAGTTGTGCCCCGAAGATTTTGGTTGATGTAGGTCACTTCTAAGGGGTGAAAAGTAAGAGTTGACACTTTGATAACGCCCTAATTTAAAAAAATGGTATATAAAGGTATTGTTTTTCCATCAATTTAAATAGTATAAAATTTTTTGAGACCACGCGGAGCCCTAAATGCGACCGATGTTTTTCTTTATGTTGGTTGGTGGTAACAATGCCGTGTTCTCTGCAGACGTTTATTCTATCATTCAGCCACACATTCCGAGAAAATGAGGGGGAAAATTAGGAGGATTTACTTAAATGCTGATTTTACAGCGATAATTTAGGTGAGAAAGCCACCCTAAGTGTCCAAAAATTGGGCCCGTTACCCTAATATGTACTGATCACGCAAGTAGGAAATGGACGAACATCGATTTCTCATACTACCAATCTTTCTTATAATTGGAGATGACGCACTTTTCCACCTGTCAACGGCAATTAGTCCTTACAATCTTATTCAGGTATTACCTATTATGACGAGCTTTCCAATCTTGTACCTTTTTTCCCACGTTCAATAACTTGTTTGTACACTAATAAGATGTTCTCTAAATTATTTTGAATGAAAAAGTACAAACCTATGAGTTCCATGTGGTTGAAGGGAGCACCATGGTTGAGGTGGATGGGGCCACCGCTGTCACCCTAAAACAAAAAGCATACCATATAGAGAAGGCTCTATTTTGCTTGCCTGTATTGATCCAAGCTATGTGATAGCATAGTGCTTGAATAAAGAGAAAAGCAAAGCATTGGAATATTGAAGAGTCAAGGACTTTCCTTAAATAAACTGACTTTCTTTCAATGAGTCTAAGACTCTTAAGACTTGTTATCGATTGTACAAGTATCTTACATGCCAAAAAATGCAGGTAAGATGCGTAAGTAATTTAAAGTGTTGAAAAATTGTTCCTGGAAGGTGTTGTGTCTTAATTTAGAATGTTGTCGATTTTTTCTGGCAAATTAAGAAGCAAACAAGTCCAAATATTGGAGGCACTAATTTACAACTTGTAACTGAAAGAAAGGAATAAATATGTTTTGGGGATAAAAATGAGAAACCTTCTGCTCGCAGGTTATTCGACTTATCAACTCTTTCTTAATATGTTTCAACTTTACTCAGGCAGATAAATACAGCTTTCCGCACACCTACCTAGGAGTTCACGAAGCATCATGTGGTAAATGTACTGGACAAATTGATATTGCCTGTTCTGGCCGGAGATAAATGATGTACGTCAGTTCAATATCACTAGTTTCACAGTCCCTCAAGGTCAAATAATTGACAGCACCATATTGCAAGCCATCAAAAAATTCGTTTTGTGGTTAGTTTTGTCTCATTTCTAAGTGAGCAACTGATGTTCCAATCTGAACAATAAAGAATTAGGTGGATCAAAATAAGTTCACCTGGCAAGCGTCCTTTTTGCCTTCTTTGATTCCTGCGCAGAAGTTAGTTTCGAGGATCTTTTTCGGGGAGTAGCCGTAAGTCTTGCATTCGTCTGTCGTCAGCAGTGGAAGGCTGACCTTCCTGAGGAGGGAAGACGTCACGCCGCTCTCTTTCTGTCTTCCCCAACCAGCAACGACGCCTTCCTGTCCAGAGTAGTCGGCTCCCTCTATGGAAACAAAACAAAAATATATCCATTCGAAAACATGTGGAAAATTTGGTTCTTCTTTAGGTTCCGATCCTATGGCAAAAACACCTTCAAATGAAGCCTACTAAAACTATATATCTCCAGTAGTACGATCTTGCATTTAGAATATACATAAAATTCAGCTCTTTGATTCTCCAGTTGTATCTTATTTGTAACCCTCTTTGGTACTCTTGCTCAAAACCCTCATAGACTCAGGTTTTTGAAAGTATTTTCGTTGTGTTTCAATATCAGGAACTCCTAAATCTTAAATGCCCCTCAACAATAATTGTATCATGAGAGAACCGCCATCAAAGTGCTCTTCCAGTTATATTCCCTGTCAACACGTCGTCCGGACCAAGATGGGAGCCATTGGATGTAGAGGAGGATACGAGAGTCATATAGACAACATTTATGTGAACGCATTACCTGTCAGTAGCAATATTTCAATAATCAAACCTAACTACATGCTTCGCGAGCAGGAGATGAGGGATTAAGCGCCATGCAAAATTGAGCACTACTTTAGTTTCTAAACACCATGGTTTTCTCCTGCTCTTCATAATTCTTCTCTCATTTTCAGAGGTTTTTTAAATATCATTCTGACTTCTGATGAAGACTCTCTTCACGCCGAGATGAATTTTGATAATGTATAGAAGCTTCAAGAGTAAGTAGTATACGAAAAATCATAAAATTCTACTCAACTCCAATTCGACTGACTCATCAAAAAACCTGTTCTTGTAGTGCTTTAACACATAGTACGTTTATGCTGCATAGAATATCTCTGCAAAAACTGAAGTGTACACACCTCGAACCTCGTTGGAATATAATTTAACTAGCCGATTACCTCCGCACTCCAGGAGCTTATGTGTAGGTAAATATAAGTGTTCGTCGATACACTCGCTACTGAAGTAATTATAAACACACCTAATTTCATCATCATGTACGACAAACATGAGGAAAGTTTGATTTAGGTAACAATTACTCGATCATAAATGTACAAGAAGGCTTAATTGCTCACTCAGTTGATCAAACTTCCTTACAGCTCAGAAGCCCTTGAAAGGAAACGGAAAAAATTGAAGTAATCGACAGATAGGATTTCATCAACTCTCCTCAAAGAACAGAATGCGTATTATAAGTATGCATTTCTTTCGTGGCTCCCTATTACTCAGTCAGCCGTGGGGGTCCGCCAACGACCAGACTCTAACGCTCACATAGCTGAATTACTTCCTTCCAGTCTCTATCGTGGCCCCTAAAAAGGTTTGCCAACATTCAATGTTCCGGTTTGAACAAGAGACCATCCAATGATATCTCTAGACAGCTCATCTAACTTCCTTCCAATCATTTCAGTTCGTTTTTGAAGGTGAATTCGTTGTTCTCGGATGAACAAGAGAGGAAATACCTCCATAGAGAAACTCTTCAGAAACCGTTTCGAAGGCTCAAGTAAATAAACTATGAGCCTCTTTGAAATTAATTCAGCTGAATAAATTATATTTATCTCATAAGGGCTTATTATGAGCTACGAATAACTAGGTAAATGATCTCGTCTCGAACAAATAGACGTCATTTTCTTCCATAGAATCAAAGAAATTAGAAACCATTTTTTCCTACAGATAAATAGCGACTGGTCTTTTGTACTTCTTACTCCACCTTTACTGCTGCGAATTAATTGTACCGACTTTAATAAATCACTCAAATGAAATTTTCTTCAGGTCGTTTTGATTAAAATTCATTGCTGAACGAGGGGGTCAATTTATTATCATCAAATAAACTGTTCAATTATATTTTGGGCCTCAAAATGATCAATTATACGTACCTGATTTTGGTAAACAAGCAGTTCTGATGTGTGGTCCTTTGTGATCGATCGGCGTTTCCAGTTCCAGAATTGCTATGTCGTCTTGAACCTTGACGATGCTGAACCCATCATGAGTGATGGCTTTCTTCAGCCTCAGCTTAGTTCTGGCTCCAACTTCATCCCTGAGAGATCGGTCGTGCTCACCGAGACCTACTCGGATGTCGCTCACTCGCTTCCTGAAACATAATCAATTTTGAGTTAGCGCAAATTGCGGTTGTAAGTTGCGTTATGGCAATTTTATGCATGTGGCTTGTTGTTCATTATGGAACTGCCAAAGTAAAAGCAGGATAGCAATAACATCTATGAGACTGAGGGAGTCCAGAAAGAAGGTACGAAGTCTCGGGACAGAAAACGGAGCGGTCCTGCCACATTTTTGAGACTGAGAGCTTCAACAAGTTATTTTTGTCGCTGAACCCTCACCTACTCAATAAAACATAAATATTTGAATAACAATAGTTGTGTTTGTGGCACGAAGCCACTGCTGAGAGAGATGGAAACGAGATGCCATTTTTCATTTAAAAATCGTTATGTACATCGCCTGGATTCACACACAAAAATCACTAGAAACATGGTGTGGCAACTGTGCAGGACAAAATAAATCGAATATATCAATTTTTGTATATGGTAACAACAACTTTGAGACTGTTGACTTGATTTTTTTTTTCTCGTGGATTGTCTATTTTGATAAATTTTATTTGCTGGACTTCAGGAATTAAAGAAGTCTCCTTAGGTTTTATATTTTCATCCACTGTACTTCGTCCCTCCGCCTTCTTCAGTGCCTTGGCTTTTTCAGTAGGTATATGGGAATCGGCAGAGGAGCACCGTCTTCCAGCCCCATGTCAGCTCCAAAATCGACTCCTGTCACCAGGCGCAAAGTTCATCTCAACGACGATCGTCGGGATTCCTTCAGCCGGATGGAGACGGCTCTGATGACTGCCATCTGTGTTTACACCTTTACTCATCCTGTCGCTATGGAGCAAGGTTTATCCCATTTGTCGGAGAGGGTGTCCACCAAACTTTTTCTCGAACATTAAAAATTCGCAGTGGAGAACGCCTTTACATTAAGTGATTACATGTGAGTGCTTGGTGCGTGCTGCTTCATCTCCGATGGTTGACCGGGAAGAAATCCGCCCTCTCCCTATCCCACACACCGAGAACTTTTATGTCAGCAGTGAGGCCCGGTCTCCCATCGCCACTCTCGATCATGATAGGCTCTACCATCACGCCTCTCCAGCTTTGTCAGTTCTGCCACCTCATCTCGTACCTGATCATGACCTCTCTTCACGAGACCTCCCTTCTTGCAATTGAGTGCGTGGTTGATTGTCATGACTGCGTCGCATCCATCACATTTTGTTGGAAGGTTCGGTGGTTGCCTTCTGTATCGCATGGAGATTGCGTCTCGAAACTTGAAATTGTTTATAACATGTCATTCTTATAATATAAGAATATTATGCATATTATGCCAAGTGATCGAGACTCATCGTCGAGAAGACGAAGCAAGTGTGCAGAAGTATCAATGATGCAAAGTGTGCACATCGATTCCAAGTTCTTAACATGGACCCTGCTGACTTCGAAGGTATACCTAGCTAGATTCACAAACAAATTCATTAACACGGCTGTGTTGGAGGTCAGCACCGTATTCTAGATGCAGATATCAAGAGCCGAATTTCCGATCATCAAGACTCGCCTTACTCTGAACGATTTGTAACATAGAAAGGAGTTACAAAATAACGAAGAAAGGCCAATCTTTGAACACCATTGTTGGGAAGCGACCTTTTCAAAAGCTTCAAGCTTCCTTAGCAACCAAGAACCAAATTTTCGTAATGAAGGCACCAATACCCAACTCTTATATCCTTCACGATTCATTTCTAGTAGGTAGGTACTGTTATGGACAGGGCGTCGGTGGTCTAGTGGACAGTGTACCCGACTGCGGTGATAGGATAAGAACCGTCTAGCGGGGATGCGAGTACGAGTCTGGTCGCCAGCAGAAAGTTTTCTGTCTATTAGACGATCGGCAATCTCTCGTTCCAACCCAGGGCGGTGATGTTTGGGAAGCCATGAGCGAAATCATCAGAACAAATTCTGATCTCCCCTTAGGAAGACAGCTGATGACGTCCGCGACGCCAAGAATGGCAGTCGGACGAAAATTCAACCTGAAATGGTTGCTTACTTTACTTTGCTGTTATGGAAAAGAAGCGCTCTATGCAGTCGACTGATACAGTAAAATGATAAAAATAATAAACATTTTGTTATCATTCACAGCGTTTTTTCCAAGTTTTTTCATGATGGCCTCATTGAGGATTTTCATACAAACCCAAATAAATAGGTAGAACTGAAAATCGATTGATTGAAAAGATGTTTGAGGAAATAGTTCGGTATTCTCCCTGTCTCAAACACAACTGTCGCCCTCTCATGTCTTAACCGAATTAACTGGGATATTGATGAAATTTCCTGAGATGATGCGAGTTAGCTTCTTGACGGCCCCTATGAATTTCACGATATTCGGATTAAAATCGTCGAGCGTATGCTCAAACGTGATTTTCTCACGATCTCTATTTTTCTCAAATTTGGAGGGTGGTTCAAGATTATTGCTTATTGAGTCCATCAGTGTCCGATCAGTGGGAGCCTCGATAGGCCTTCATGCAAAGAAATTAAAAATCTGAAGTCGTACAGTTAATTCTTGGTCGGAACATAATCTACTTGAGTGTAGTGGAAGTCGGCGGAAGTTGAAGATGAAGTGTTAGTTACTAGACAGCACGTGGTTGACCTCAGTGGCCTTTGATCGGAAACTAGTTTGAACTGAATTATCGACAATTCCGTACAATGAGGTTGACGCCGTTCGGAACGTATCTGAAAACCGTTTGAAAAGTGAAACTACATTATCGTTGTTAACTTCCGTTCCTACCAACGTACCAGCGGCAATGCTTATGAACAAGCAGAGCAAATACCTAGCGGGACAATCAACTCGCTCATATAAAATTGTTATCTCTGTAACTTTGGTTTCTATTTTGATGTACTAGTACATCAAAATACATTGTGGAATAGAAACTTGAAATTTCTAATGAATGAATGATTGATTGATTTACTACAATATCGGTTCAATGGACAAAGGTGACAATACTTCCTACATTTCCTAATGATGGGACTTCACCAGATAACCAACCCGTAAGAAGGCCTGACCCGTGATGGATCTGAAAGTCACCAATTTGGAAAATTGGGGAACCCTAGACAACTTTCTTCTCCATGAAATTAGTTTTTCTCAATTTCCCACAAAAAATTCCAAGTGGTATAAGTCCGTTTGAAAGAAAACTATTCATTTACGACCCAACCAATATTATTTATAAATGAATTGAAGTATTGTGGAAACTTGCTATTGATTTTTTGAAATAAAACAGTTTGAACGTTCATAATAGATTGCGAGGTATAAATTTACCTGTACTATTTCCCAGGCGTTTTTGAAAATACCAACCCTTGAAACATTTCAAGTTGGCACTGTTGATGAAAGAACGTAGTATTTTGATTCCTTAATAACATTTAAAAAACCATAGACGATCAGAACTGAACGATTCAATTTCACTTCACACATCCATCATCAATCAAATCGTCCACGCAATTGACCAAATCAATCTTGTCGTCCTTTGTTTACGCAGGACAGCCGAGTGGTATTCAAAAAGGAAGGTTTACCGCAGTCCTTCGAGTGACACCGATTAACTTCCATTTCCCATCGTTCCACGTTTATTAAACAACAAACAGCTGTCACGAGCAACTCTTTTACACCCATTGCCGTGCTTTCACGAATGACAGCGAGGTAAATTCCATTGGCGTACCTCCCTGCATTTGAAGTCAATTCATAACATGTGATTCGGTCCCCCAAAATTGTTGAGATCATAAGATCATAATATGATTGATTATATTATAATCATCATATTATTAATATGATCCAAGTCCCTTCGTCTCAAGTCGTATTCGTGATACGAGTTGAGGTCAAGAATGCCCTGTAAACAACCATATTATGGTTGTTTACTGGGCATTCTTGATCTCAACTCGTATCACGAATACGAAGGGACTTGGATAAATCATTTTCATAAACTACGATAATATTCATTCTTGGTATCCATAGCCATATTACTCCATACTAGTTATTCTTAATCAGCTAGCAAAGAAATTCACAACTATTCACCGGTTTATGAATACTGCACAGTCCCTATAAATTCCATGGACGTCGACATGTCAACTGAGTATTTTTCCCCCGTTACAAGGATTTGCGGACCGACAGACAGACAAAAAAAACTATTTAGAAAGATCTGATATGTAATATTTGAGTGGGAATTCTGATTTGAGGGAACTTTCTACTTCCTCACTGTCGAGGATAAAATAGTTTAGACTCTCTAAATTAATTTTATCTCCTCGCTTTTGAGAGCCTTTTGAGCTTCATGTGTCTCAGTCCATGATATACCTGCCCACTGGCCGTCCTACTCAAAACAACGTCAATTTCGCGCTGCGATGCCATTTATCTCTTTTTTCCTGAATATAACTATTGTTATTTACGGTGGGTATTATGAGAGTCATTAAAATGTGTTAGACTAAAGAAGTTTTTTTGCGAAAATAATTATTCAAGATTACATTTTGTGGAAAAAAAGACAAGGTTTTTTAAATTTATTATTTTCAATAGTAAACCTTTGGAATAGATGAAGAAAAAATGTCAATCCAAAATTACCCCATCCACCAAAATTGATGGTTTACATTTCAACGTATGTAGAATCCAAAAATCGAATAACAAATTTTCCATCCGTCCGCCATGGTATGCCGTACCCCGTACTTTGCCCATGTTACCGTGGACCAATTCTGATGAAATTTAGGATACCTGGTCCATTTCCTTAATACTGTCCACATCTCTAAAACTGGGATGGCAATACCTGTTTATCACTAGGCAGGTTCTTAAAGATTTCGTAATCCGTTCAGTACTCTTGATGTAAAAATAAATTGTTATAATTAGGATCAACAAAATAAGAGTTACCCGTATAAGCAGTGCGCGGCTGTGATGAGATGCCGCTTGGTGAGCAGGGAAGCTCCGCAGTAGAAAGTGCCGTTGAGCGACAGTGTGGCGATCCAAGGGAACTCGTGCTGTACAGCTGGCTTCCCTCCCACTATTCTCTCCTGACGACCTCCGATCCCGCATACTGGAAGACAGGAGAGAGTAGTTACAATCATGTGGAATCGTGTAGGACGTCATACATAAACCTAGTGCTTATCAAGGTAGCCCAGCGACCGTCTAGATCTTTCGGTTGTCAAACTGAAAATGTGTAGACAAGTTTTGGTGATGTAGTGTTGCAATGAGAACTTGGACTAATACTTATAAAATATTAATCTCTTTGTCTGTTAGTTTTTATGTCACAAACAGGCTAACAAACTGAATGGCTCAATCAATATTTAGGAAATTCAATTTATTACTAGTTTCAAGAAGCTACTTGTATATCGAGGGAAATTTGAAGTTTGATAGATATACTCTATCCTAGACAATCCTTGATTGCTGCTATCTCAATATCTCTAAGTCCAATGATCTAAATACCAAGTCCGATATGAACGGTGCTTTTAAAAATTGAATAGTGGCTTGACTTTCAATTGGGGCGCAGGACGTAATTGATCTAGTCACTTAAACTTGGTAGGAAGCACGTGTCGGAGAGCCTGGAAGGGCGCTTCTAAGGAGAGAGCGATAAAGACGAGGAAGGGATCCTCACCATCCGCACTTCCTCGTCGCCAAAACCCCTCGTGGAACTGAAGGGGTTAAAAGACGCGATTATTAACCGCGAACCCTCTCACACTTTGCCCATCTCTTCACGAACTATGACAGCAGTGCTGAAGGTTCGCCTGCTGAGAAGGAGTTCAGGACTAACTTTATTACTGTCAAGTTTTCAAGGGCGACCTCAGGTTGTTAAGGTGCGCGGAACTAGGATAAGTTAACGGTCGGCGTAATGCTTCTAATTCACGGCGTGGCTGGTGAATTTTATGCATCCGACATCACAAAGAGTCTTGAAAAAATTAGGAGATATAAAATAACCAAATCCCATATATAGAACAAACCCGAGAGAGATTTACTCTGGTTGTGCTGTGAATAAAGTTCGAATAGGTACCGCTGTATTCAGTGACGTCAATGCACAAAAGTATACTCTTCCGAACTTCAGTAGATAAGACCTTACTAAGAATGAACACAAACATCATTCGTCTGTCCGTCTGTTGACTCTTACCTCGTTGGCTGACAAATTCCTCTATTGATTCTATTGACTCCATTGACGTCATCCCATCGTTATTTTAAAACCCCAGGAACTTTGACAGGATTTTTTTTTATGAGAGAAACCAAAATTTATTTTTATCAATTTTGTGATGCGCTTTTCATGCAGTCTGAAAAATCCATTGGTGGATTGAGAGAAAATTTCGATTGTTGTTTCTTGGTTTTTTTTCACTCTTCTATCTGGAGTACTGCTGCACCGTCCTCCAGACCCAGGGATCGGATAGTCTTCCTCGTGCCCCTCAGTCAAACTTAGTATTGAATATATCCTGTATTTTGTTATAAATTGTATAACAAAATAATTGTTTTCAATAAATTAGGAATAAAATGTGAGAGCCCACATCGGTGGTTGTGAAATGGTTGACAACCAGAGATTAGATTCCGTCACAAAAGCTATTTGGGCTCCGAAAGATACGATATTATATTTTATACCTGTAGGCTCCGAGAGTGAAGTCCCAGTCCTCTTCTACTGAGCTGGTAACTCTACTACCTCAGTAGAGTCTTCTACTAGCTAGTAACTAATGAGGTTTAAACACTGACAAATCTGATTTCAATACCTTGAGTTGGATATGGATATTGTTTGGTAAACCATGATAATAACACTGTTTGTATAATTTTGTATGGGTGTGTGGATCTCCGTCAACTCGCATGGGAATGAATACGTCAAAATAAACGTATTGGGTACATTCAACTGTTAAGTTCATTACTCCATTCAGGATTCAGTAAAATGGCTTCGCACTCATATGTGAAAATATTCCAGACACTTTCATTGAAGCTCTCTAAGACAGTACCTACCAATAACTGGTGAGGTAACCGAGCGGGATGGATGCCTGTCGGGTATCCTCAGGGGAATTTCTCATTCAGATAACAAATCGTTCGTTACGGTTCATTCGCGGCTTCTTTATTCTGGCTAACAGCCTGCGAAGGGTTGCAATCAGCTCATCAATCAACCGTTGGTGCGCTCACGGCATCCGAGGACAAACGGGCCCAAAGTACGGCCCTCCAGAGGCGTCACGTGCGGGAAAATGAAACTAATTGGAACACCTTGTCCCGGCACAACGGATGCGGTGTCCAGTTTCATGGAACGTATACGGGATGCGGTAAAGAAGTCAACGGATTTATGATTCCCGGCGTATTCAATCAACTATCCTGAGAACCTAGCTTGCGAGAGGCGAAAAAATTAAATTCTCGTCGAATATGTGCGAGCTACACCTACAATTTAGTTCCCATTCAATCTCTTATAATCTTGGAATTGTTTTCAATTCGTGTGCAGAATTTAGTTCCACACAATAGCACTATCACTGTAGTTACAAAATTCACAAAACAATATCAAAACCAACACAAAGAGCCTGTGTTTACTTGGTGATTTGGACATTTCTTTAACCAAGATTTTAATAGACATGATCCAACTATTTTTCAAAACACCCAACTTCATTGATCAGCTTGATTAAAAGATTGATTAAAAGCTGATCAATGAAGCTGGATGTTTTGAAAAATAGATGGATCATGTCTATTAAAATCTAGGCACAACAAACCTGTCCCCTTACTTAGCAGTTGGATGTTTTGACAATGGGCGGGTTGCCTTGGGAGAAAATCTCTAGAAATGTAATAATGCATTTGGGGAAAAAAAGGTAATGCGTTTTGGGAAAGCCATCTCCTAATATTCAATGTATTTGGGTAAACTGCAAAGGTCAAAAAATCAATGCGTTTGGGGAAAGTATAAAATTTATACTTTTTTATAGGTACTTATATTATACTTTTTTTTTTTTTGATTTTCACATTTAATGTGAAAATCAAGATAACGGTGATGCAGTTTATTATGGATCCTGCCTCTAATTTGAGTGCGTCGAGGGTTACAATCATCAGCAGCACACTGAAAGCCGTTACCCACATTTGACATGTAGGTTAAGATATCCTTGTCTGCTTCATAATTCTCCCAAGCTGCTTGAAGAGTGTTCATGTATTGCTCCTGCTCCGCAGTTCCTATCGCAGCATCTGAACGACAACTTCCGTCTTTCATCACCCTATGTTCCAAATATTTATAACTTTCAACGTTTATTGATACATTATTTCCCCAAACAAATTGTGTTCCTTGTCGCCTATCGCACTGCTTCCGCGGGCCCCATCGCTTCTTCTTAGCCCCAAACGCATTACGCTCTGTTCAATTTTCATAAACATTTATAATTTCCTTGGTTGTTGTGGAGACGGAAGCAGAGGACGTCAATATACTTTATTCAAATTTATTCGACAAGCGCTTTCGGGGCAAACTATGGCCCCTTTCTCAAGCCTATGCTCACTATATTGACTTGAGAAAGGGGCCATAGTTTGCCCGGAAAGCGCTTGCCGAATAAATGTGAATAAAGTATATTGACGTCCTCTGCTTCCTTCTCCACAACAACCTAGAAAATGACAACAGCAGGAGTACAGAACATTTATAATTTTATTTTCATATATTTGTTTGACCTCAATGTAACTTTACTATGATTTGTTACCTCAATTTTTGTTGAACGATTATTTAGTTAGAAAGTGAGGTGAGAATCTCTCTATGTCAATCATTAAATAAGTCGGAAATAGTTCATACTGTGGTTGAGCAAAGACAATTTTTTCCGACATATACGTGTAAATAACCACCGGTCCATACGTTGAAATGAATGAGACCAACCATCGGCTGACAATACCATTACTTGAAGAATTGCGAAAAAATGCATGGAAAGTGTTGTCCAATATTCTGGGTTTATGAATTGTGCAACCTGGATGACGTAATTTTTCACGGAAGATCGAATGAATCAGACTGCACAAACTGAAAAATGATTGTGTTGAAATCTGTGAATTTGAGCAGCGAAATCGCGATGAACTGAAGAACGGAAATTCACGACTTCGAGGAACCTCCAGAGAGGAGGTGGGTTTGTCCCTGACATCCCAGTCTTCCGAATCAGCAAACACAATTGACTTTACTGACATTGACACTGTCTGAGCTGAGGTTAACGACCTGTCATCCTACAGCCTTTGCAAGTCAAGGGCGCTTCACTCGTTATGAGGGTGGCTGGGATCGTGAAGTCAAGCAAATTTTTTAGCGAAGTGGAAACGCAATCATTGAAATCTTCTCAATTACGACAATTTCTGGATTTTTTTCATCTTAAGTTGAAGTTTGATCTATAGTTTCTTCCTCGAAACTCTACACTTTGTTGGCTGGTTCGTTTAAATTTGTAGATAATCTAAATTAGAATTTGTTTCATTCAGTCTCTACTCCAACTTACGAAGGGATAATTATTAAGGATGCTAAAAACCTTAAAATTATGAACTTTTATTTATATATAATAATAATATACTTTATGTTTTACAATATACTATATGTTTACATATATAATATTATATACCTTTAGGTACTTTATGAACCTTTTTTATTAATTTTTGAAATTTTTTATTTCATTAGATGCAATACCTATAT
Source organism: Apolygus lucorum (assembly GCA_009739505.2). Lineage (NCBI taxonomy): Eukaryota > Metazoa > Arthropoda > Insecta > Hemiptera > Miridae > Apolygus > Apolygus lucorum. The sequence goes on along the minus strand of CM019177.2, from coordinate 26,343,145 downwards.
TTTCATAAAATGTCGGACATAATCTTGAGTAGGTACTCTGCTCAAGCATCAATTTCCTACCGAATAGCGATTTTTTTTTTCAACACAGAAAACTTTCCAGTTGTACCGTAAATAAGGGTGGGAATGGTACGGTTTTTGAGTTTTTTTTAAATTTTACAACATTAGGATAGTTAAAAATTGTTTCAACTATAATTTATTCGAATTCTCCATCTGTCAACGAGTTTTTTTATTACGGCTAATATTTTTGTGGATAAGTTATAAGTGAATAATATTTTTTCAAAAATGTACCATTCTCTCCCCATGTTGCGGGGTGACTATGGTACACTGACTTAACTGACTAATATTTCTCTTGAGAATGTCTTTGTACCGTTCTAACCCTTTGCATTCGTTACAGACTCATTTCACGAATATGCCAAAACAAGAAAAAGTTGTTTTGGTTGAGAAATAACAATTTTACCTATTTATTGAAAACCAAACTTAGAATTTCCACCAAAAAAGCCTCTTTTTTGACTTCGGAATAAATTTTTGGTAGGGGTGTTAAATCATTTGACAATTATGAGGGTACTTCACAGAAACAATCAAACAAGTGACTAATATCATAAGAGATGGTTTTGCTGAAATTTATTTATTTATTATTTTTTGTTGTTGAAATCTCACCCAAATTTGAATTTTTACCACAAAAGGCTCTCCTTGGACATCCAAGGAAGATTGAAAAAAAACGAGACACACAACATTCAAAATTTAGATTTCAAACATTTTTCAAAGTAAAATAACAGTGTGTCTACCTGAGGAACAATATAGGAGGACAATTTAGTGTGTCTACCTGAGGACTCATTTGGGTGCCTTCCACGGGAACATAGGCTAGTGGGTATTAGGAATTATTACAATGTAGGTAGGGTTTTAAATAATTTTCGGATAACTGCACCGCTCAACGTCATATAGACTTACTGGTAGAGATTTCAACACAAGTGCCGAAAATTCGTGTACAATTCTCACCCCATAAAACGCAGCAGTTTTGGTTTTTCGCTCTCAAAAATTTGTTGGAGAACAATTTCGGCATTCTAATGAATGATATTGCTCAAGGATAAGTTTGGTAACGAATATACTACACTTATTGTCTCTGATTGTGTAGGTGCAGGGAACATGGTGGTTGACACTGGCAAGAAATGATAGAAAGTGATGAAATCAGCTAACCACACTTTTTCTCACTAAAGGCAGGAAAATGGATAGATACTAACTGTGTGAATCATGGAACTCATTTATCCTTCTGTCTACTCCATGTGAAAAATTACAGCAGGCAGACCCTGCGAATTTTGAGCCCACCAGGAGGATTTGGATTTGAAAATCATGTGTGTCCCACCCCTGGTGTACCATTCCCACCCCTGGTGTACCATTCCCACCCCAGTTTATGTACTCCATATTCCCAAAATACACAAATTATCATTATTGGGGTTCCCAACATTAAAATTCAGGGAACATATTAAATTTACCTCTTTTAGTATTTTAACGAACTATTCTTGGTGCCACTATGGAACAATTCATTGGCAGTATGGTGACACCAGAAATAGAGTATGGTATTTTAGTGTTTTACCTTCAATACAGATGCGATCTTCATATGATCACCTACCAAAACCAACATGAAGTCCAACGTTACGACAGGTTTCGGGCACTCATAATGCTAAAAATAATATGCTTCATCCCCATCATACTAACTAAATTACATGGGGTGTAACGATGTTGTGCAGTATAGGGGTAGTAAATAAAAATGTATGTTTTACCGCTTACTGGTTGGAATTGAACTAATCCTTCTCCAATGGGACGTCCCCTGGAATGCATGCATTACTAAACAATATGTTTAAAGATGTATTTTAATTATCTTTATTTATTGATCTCAAGTATAACTCACTACAGTCGCAGTCATTGCTTCTTGCCAGGCTCCTGTGCCTCGCAACCACCTGAAACAATATTGTAAGAAAGTGAATCATGTAGTTGCTGTGAATTTACAGAATTCTGTAATCATTACTCCATAAAAAGGTATATCAGCAGTATTGTTTCCTTGCTTGTGATATTTGATTTTGCTGCTATTTAACATGTGGAGTATTCGTGTTACGTTTTCCTCTGACACTTTGTTCTCTGAACATTGACACTGACTAAGCTGTCTTGATTTGAATTTCTTTGAACTCCTCTGACTTAGAGATAAGGATGTAATATATCACCAGGTATTCACCTAGAGGTAGATGAGAGTGAGGGGTAAATCACGCCGGCACGAAACCGATACAAAGAGCTGTGTTTGTGGTAGGTAGATAATTATCCCGGCTATAATTCGCTAAGTGGCCGTTTAAAAGTTGTCATGACAAATAATTTACAACTAATTTTTCATGTTTATTATTAAACCGACAAACCACACAAAGATTGGTTACATAATGGTTCCCAAACACATCTTATCCTGACGACGTATCTTTTCGTAACCTGCAAAGCAAATTCAGGAACTCCTATATTATTTTATCGTGTTGAAGTATAAGAATTTTGTGTTGGCGTTGGAAATGACTGCTCCGTGATTTTCAAGGCACTGTTGAGCTGCGAACCTTCAATACGCTCCGGTACTCCGTTTATTGCATACCCACTGCGCCTTGAATTCACACCTCAGAGTTCTACTGTAATTCCTCATAATTCAAGAACTGATAGAGAATATTGAAGGAGTTTTCATGGAAAGCTGTTCAATAACAGTTACCCTCTAGGTCATACAGCCGTTTAGCTATTGAGCATCCAGTAATTTGCATCTCAAATTTCAATATGGCCTACTGGACTATGTAGTGAACCACGTGATTATAATTTTCAGTGCTACTTAAACCAGATTTTTTTTTTTTTTTTTAGGAAAAAATTGAAATTTTGGAATTGATTAGTAACTTGGATAAGAGTTTTGGGACGTCAGTATTTTTACAATCGGATTTCAATTAATGAAGAACAAACTATTCCATAGATTGAATCAAATAAATACAAAACTTTAACTATCAGCTTTATCAGATACCCACATTAGTACCTGGAATTATTTCCATCGCATTCCTTCCTTCTTCCTTGGTGCATTGAATCAGACTAAAACTTGGTTACTCGAAGTCTAAAAATAATCGATAAATAATGTGGTACTTAATCTGATTGATCTTCATTATGAGGAAAAACCACTAAATCTTACAAGATTCATCAAGGCTTTTGTTCTGGGGTTTTGCAATCCTTCGAAGGACTTTTCAATGGTTGACCAAGTTATCAGTGGCCATAGCTAAGTTGGCACGTGCTCAGAGGCTACTGAGCCATCAGCCTCAGACGTGACTGCACATTGAATTAGTCCGAGCCTTGATAGACCTCACGGACGCTAGCTGGCATTTTATACGGTCTTTCGGAACTTGAATATAATTAGTGAGTTTTGCTGGGAAAATAATTGGCCAGTGTAGATTTCATACTGAATTTACAGCAAGGTCAGGTTTCCAACTCAACTTACAGCTCAAGATCACTCTAAGGATCAACGAAAAGGGTTTCTATGTACTCTGCATCGAAACTAATACTGGGGCTTCTGAACCAAACTATGTATTTTTTTCTCCAGTCAAGAACTGCTAAAAAATGGGTGGAAAAAGCGCCAAAGAATCCGCAACCTTCTACTTCCCTATAAATTGATATAAATGAAGCTTTCAGGAATATATCTACTCCGGAACAAAAATATATTTATGACATTTTGAAATGACCTACAATGAAAGTGGTTAGGTAGGAAGAATCTATTTCTAGTCAATTTAGAAGCAGCTCTTGCTTGGTTTCAAATTTTGATTCAAATATCAAAGATTTTTTGAGGAGAGACGGAGAATAAACTAGAAAAAAGTCAGAATTTCAAGATTCGTTTAGAACATTTCACATAATATTTCCCGGAAGGAAACTTTCAACAATTTTTTTATCAAACATATTTGATCCGATCCCCAGAAAACTTTGACATCACTTGATTCGATGTGCATTGAGGTTGACGTTGATGTTCTCTTTCAGGTCAAATTTTGTAACTAAAATAAAAAACGTCTGCCAAGTGGGTGTGTGTGGCACATAGCTTCCTCGTATCCATTACCCGATTCTGTAGATGATCCGATGCATATTAATCTCAAAACATCAATCTCTACGTACCTTCCACTACTCTCATAGAGGACCATCTACACGCCAATCTGAACAATCCTAGAAACTTTCAACAAATTCGGATGACAAATTTAAGGGTTACGGCCTTTACAAGAATTTTACGTGTGCACATGTGCAGAGGCTACTCTCAATTTTAAGGCCTTGATTTTCATTGGGGACCATCTACAACCTAATCCACATAATCCCTGAAAATTTCATCGAAATCGGATAGAAAATGTGGAGTTGTGGAAGTTATGGCTGTTACAATGAATTCACGTTCGCGCATGCGCAGCGGCTACTATCAGTCCGGGGGTGGTGATTTGCACAGGGGACCGTCTAAACACTAACCCACACAATCCCTGAAAATGATGAAAAATGTAGAAGTTATGGCTCTAGCAAGGATTTCATGACAGACACACAGACACTGAAACGCCAAAAACGAGTGGAAATTTCGATTTTGGAGAACTTTTTTTTCTCAACCTTGAAAAGTGAAAACATAGCTCCCGCTACCTTGGTAGTCTCGGAAGCAAAATCCTACTTCATGTAAAAGAGGGTTTGATCAACAATTCTCTAATAAAAAATTGTTTGGTAGGTATATTTATTGTACGTTTGCCATTAATTGCTAGTCCATTCACAAATAAAACTCGAAATTCTCCATTTACGTTATATCGTATTTACATAGTAAACAAGTGAAAATTGGAATGAATGTAATAGTCGGAGCAAGAATATTGATCAAGTTATGATTGAGTAGATATTTATTTGATTGGAATCTAGATTCAAGTCTCAGAGGAATCTTTCAGAAATTTAATACCTGTGCGCACTCTCTTATTGCACCAACTTGTACCGAAAGTTCTCATACTTGACAGCACAAACGCACAACTATTCACGACACTTCCTTCACCGCGAACTGCCGCAAATCTCTCGCGCATCAGACTGATCATGTCCCACCTGCACTGATCTGTCATCCCTACTGTTCTTAGTCTTATGCAACGTTCGAAAATCGGGCTTCCGCAAAAATCGGGGAGAGGGGGCCCCTATGGTACAAATATCCCAAGTGAAACTCTCCGTTGCAAAAGACCCTCCGGGCTCAGCGAGGAATGAAAGATTTGAAAGTCTCCTCCTGATAACCGGTGGGTAATTATCTACTTATGACACTACTAGCCACGTTATGTGGAGTCAGGGCTTCGCAGCTGACCTTCGATGCACTGTTATTTTCATGACAAGGTGTTGACATCCATCTCGATGATAAGTTTCAATCATTATTGTGCTTTGGATGCGTATAAAACAAGAAATGATCAGCTTTAGGAGCAACCCTAGCTGTACCTAGGAATGCTCATAAAGCTGTCTACTTAGTTACTGTTTTGTATATTCCATTTGTTTTTAATACAATTTGCAAAAGATTGGGAAGAGAGGACTCGATTCAACTTACACTCAATCACTCAAAAACTTCACTGAAACTCACCCGCTGGAGACCTCAACCAAGTGAGCTACCGAGTGTCTATTTAGATTTTTGGAATCTTATAATCATTCCGATAATTATTGTACCCAATCATTGGGATGTCAAAGCCGTGACTCCACATAACATGACTTGACGTGTCATAAGTAGATAATTATCCACAGGTTATCAGAACGAGACTATAAAATCTTTTATTCCTTGCTGACCCTAGATGGTATTTTGCACAAATTGGCCATGATGAATAAGAAACAACGCCCATAGTACTAAAAATACTTTCTTAATGATCTATATGAATGAAGAAAGTTGAAAGAGCTGAAAAAAGGTAAACTCGTTTCAGATTTCACTCATCTTAATATGTTGATATTATCATGGGCTAGACGGATCTCGAAAGAGTAGGCCCTGTTGAATTTTCAATTGGTCAAATTTCCACTTGAAAGGGAGAGAAGGGCCGAAAATAGCCTGAAAGTTCGCCATGCTGCTCGTGGAACTATTTGATCTCAGTCGTTCCAAAAAGGTTTCTGCCAGCTGTTGAGTCTATCTACCTTCTTGTTTTGGTTTATTATTTTCAATAATGAACCTTTGGAATCGACCAAGAAAAAAATTTGTTTAAAACCCCCTCAAAATTTGTTGGTTTACGTTTCAAGGTACATAGAATCCAAAAATCGAATAACAATTTGGCCGTCCGTCCGCCGTACGCGGCACTTTCCCCTCTTAGCATTGACCGATTTTGATGAAATGTATTTGATTGGTATGTAGGCTCCATTTGGGGTCTATTTGTGCCCCGAAGATTTTGGTTGATATAAGTCACTTCTAGGTTGCAAAAAATAAATTTTGAAATTTTAAAAACGCCCTAACTCAAAAAATTGTGATATAAATGTATTGTTATTCCATCAATTTAAGATTCTATAGAATTTTTAGAATTTTTTGAGACCACGCGGAGTTCTGCAGGACAAACCATTCGCTCCTTACTAGAATTTAAGCGTTTTACGTACGATAAATCAGAATCACGGGTGTGAATCGCAAAAGAGGCCTAATCTCCGTTCAAATTAAAGCTGACCAATATGCGATCGGTGTTTTTCTTCATGTTGGATGGTTGGTGATTAGTATAGAAAAATAATAAACCATTGTGTAAAACTTTGCAGCGTTTTTGTTTCATTATCCCACGTCCCCCCTTCCACTCTACCAGCCAGGCAATCTGCATTGCCCCCGAGGCGACAACAGCTGATTATAGTAAATAGAGCGAAAATAGAGGTGCATTAATTTGCATAAGAAATTTGCTTTGTTTTCGTGCTTAGAATTGAATTGGGTGGAATTAATTCTTACTTGTTGGATTTTCAGTGGATAAAAATGAATTCCTGTCGGGAAATTTGATTGAAATTTAAGTTGATTTCATGATGCTGGAATGCAATAAATATTCAATTATCACCTATTTGGTAGAATAAAAAAATATATAATAAAATACATGATTTTTAGGGTTGAAGATCAGGTGAGGGTGTCCTCCATGACAGACACTGAAGAATATAATATAAGGGGTCTTTTTCGAAGTTCAGTCGAAAAGAATAATTTTTGAAAGATCGACGAAATTGCTTTGCAGGTCAAAATTAAATTATACATATATACTTTTGAATATTTTCATATAATTTCCTTTTAACTTAATTTATTTTGACCTAAAATTTATCTAACTTATTTAGGCTGAAGAAGGCGACAATGTTTCGCCGAAATATGTACCACTGATGAATAATAAAAATTAAACAAGAGACTCCAACCATTCATCATCAACATGGTCACTCCATTTACCCATCAATGTAGAAACAAATTTGAATTCGATTGAAGGCTCTGACTAATCTTGGAAAACTGTTATTACTGGAAGGTACCTTCTGGCAAAATAAACCTGACTAGTGTGCGGTACAACTAATAAATGCTGAATTTTATGTTATATTTTCAGTAGTCTTTGGACGGCCTAATTATGTACTTGCAACGTTCCTCACCTTATATACTCGACTTGCTGGTTACGTGGATTCTCCAATAACTCCCCTTAGTTTGACTCACTGGCTAAACCTGACTATTCCGCTTTCCTCGGCGGAGTGAAGAGAGTCCAATCTAGAACTTGGTTCTCGGCGACTCCCACGATAGACCGTCAAATTGATCTTCGCATCAGCAGTTAAGAGCCCAACTACGTTAATTAAAGATCTGCATTGCATTGAATCCCGCGAGAGGAAGGTGTAAGGCATGCTGGAGGCGGCCCTGTTAGGGACGTAACCATGTAACTAACTACTAATCCGTTCACAACTCGTCGAATAAACTTCAAGACCCCATTTAACGGGAGGAAAGCGGCAACCGGGATAACACGGATGCGTCAACGCTGATCAGCCAGTTTAGATTCAGTATCAGACGAGGGCGTCAGTGGTCCCCACTAAAAGTTTTGAAATCCGCAGGGAGATGAGGCGAAGGGGACTTCCAGTTGCAGTTGATTACTTGTTGGAGTTGGCTCGTTACTGATGGGAATGCGTGTCCCAGGAGACTGAGATGTGGAGGGTTCTGAAATGTTGAGGCGCAGAAAGGAGTCTTCATTCAACGAGCCTTTACTACTGATTAATTAGACTCATGATGCTGGGAGGAACTGAAAACACAACATCGCGATTTACCTTTTTTTTCATTATTTTCTCCGTATATTTCAGTTATTAAATACTTTATTTTAGCACAAAAAATAAGGCTTAAGAAGGCATGGATAGTTGGGCCCAGTTTAGTCCAGCTTTGATACGGTTTGCAGCTGATTTCTTGATTTTCGATTCTACAGGGGCATCAGGTCCAAAAATTCGAGTTTTACTGCCAATCTATTATTTCATAATTTGACACTAAATAGCTGATTTTGGTTTATTATTTTCAATAATGTTCCTTTGGAATCGACCAGGAAAAATTTTTTTTAACCCCCCTCAAAATTTGTTGGTTTACGTTTCAAGGTACGTAGAATCCAAAAATCTATTACAAATTTGGCCGTCTGTCCGCCGTACGCGGCACTTTCCCCACTTAGCATTGACCGATTTTGATGAAATTTGGTATATGGGCTCCATTTGGGGTCTAGTTGTTGTAATTATTGATGTCTCAGTGGTCTCTGGCTCCGGCCAGAGATCACTCGCAGACATCAATTCTTCCAAAATTCAAAAATATGAAGTTGACGCATTACTAGATGCTGCAGCAGCACTTGCAAACATTCAGCGAAACCAACTAAAGGTGATTGGAGCAACTATCACCTGGAGAGGGATATGGCATGGTAAGTCAGCCAAGGATCTGATTCGGGCTGGTTACCCACTGTTTATCCTGGAGTGGGTGACCACCCGAGTCCTAAAGGAGGATCATTCATCTGGTCTAAATTCAGGGCTACGGCCACACGACGGCGTGCCACGGCTCGAACGAGTGGGCCCCGTGGGACTTGGAGCTGAACTCGAACCCCATGGGGAGGAGAAGCGTCGACTGATGGCATAGCCAGAAGAGGCACAATCCTCCCTCCATCATTTGTGGGATAAGGTGATTCAACCTTGTCCCTCACCCCAATGTCCGAGGTCCGATCTCGGACCCTGATACCAAGCAGCCAGATGGACATGACTGCTGAGTGCTGAAAGTGCTGATACAATGCTGTGATGTAAATATTTATGTACAATACCATCAATTGTAGCGGTGATGTATTTTTTCCAAATATAAATTGTTTTTGGTATATGGGCTCCATTTGGGGTCTAGTTGTGCCCCGAAGATTTTGGTTGATGTAAGTCACTTCTAAGGGTTGAAAAATAAGGTTAGAAAATTTGAAAACACCCAAACTCAAAAAATTTGGTTATAAAGGTATAGTTTTTCCATCAATTTAGGATAGTATAGAATTTTTAGAATTGTTTGAGACCACGCGGAGCCCTGTAGGACAAACCGATCGTTCCCCACGATAATTTAAGGGTTGGACTTACGATAAATCAGAAACACGAGTGTGACTCACAAAAGAGGCCTAATCTCCGTTCAAATGTTAGCTGACCGAAATACGATCGATGTTTTTCTTCAAGTTGCTTGGTGGTAACAATGGCAAAGCCGTGTTCTTTGCAGACAAGTGATCTATATAGAAAAATAATGAACCTTTGTGTAATAATTTGCAGCGTTTTTTGGAGAATCCAACTTTGTAAAGAAAACATCGACCGAAAATTAACCATGAAGTAATAAGATGCGAATATCTGTTGAATGCAAAAATTAAGAATGGAGGAAGAAAGAAGTCCATAGTCTGTCAACTTAGTGATCTTAACACGTCAGGTGCTGGTCGATGTACAATTCATCAAATCGTTTCTACTCGTGTGCGTGATGATGGACAGGTAATCATGAAAAGCATCTGACATGGCTGTGGTTTTCGATTGCTCCTTAGCCTGAATTCGATTTTAATATTGTAATGTTGAATCTCGATCTCTACTGATTTTTTAACGGACTGGTACCTTCAGTTCCACGATCAATGGGATATTTTTTCGACTATCAATCATTTGAAGTTGAATTATAGATTTCTTGAATGTTTTCGTCTGTGAGGCATTAAAAATAATCCTTACATGGTTTTGCTCCTCAACACCTCCTGAGTAAGAATAAATCGTTTCCTCATCTTTGAACATCGGTCGAAGTCGAAGAAATCGTCAGGAAAAGGGGTGTTTTCTACAGAGGGCGGTGCTGTGCGGGTCTAGTCAATACACGCATTACTCATTATTTCTGCAGAAGCCGAGCAACATTCCTCGCCGTATGATGGACAGGTAATCAGAAAAATTAATTTGACGAAAAAAATGCGATTTTTGTCAAAATTATGCACAAAAGCGATGGAAAACCTGCATTCGGCGCTGATTTGCTCAAAAAATCGTTTCAGGACACGGCAAAACTTGGGAATGGTCTTCCGCAGTTAACTTGTTAAACATTCATAAGGTTAAAGTAAGAGTTAATTATCAGATCATTTTTCATTATTTCAAATATTTCCATACACATTTATTTTCAGTACAATATTGCACAGTTTGGTTTTATAACAGTCTAACTACTATTTAGGCCCGATATCTCGAAGGAAAAACACCCCTCTGCCTCCTCTCTTCACCATTTTTTAAATGCCCAGTTATTCAAATTTTCCTCGGTAAATGTTTTACCGATTTATATTTAGTTTTTGGCATTTTCCCTACTTTAATTCTCATTTTCTCTTTAAAACTTTAATTTGTATTAAAATTTTAAATTTTCGATAGTTAAGATGTTTATGTTTTTTAGAGTTTATTAAAGGACCAAAAACGAGATATTACCCCAAACCGCATCAAAATTGAACAAAAATTGGCAAAGAATGTGGCGGAAAATGTAAATATTGAATTTGGTGCCACCCTCAAGTCAGTTCAATAGGCACTTTATCAAGCTAGTGCAGTGGGAAAACGGATGTAATACAATTATGAATCACATGGATCTGCAGAACGACCCATGAACAGAATGTTTCAGATAGAGATTGGCATAAAAAATTCCAATTGGCTGTTTCATGAATATTCAAAGAACCGATTGACGTAATGTGTCTCCTGTCACTTCCAATAAAGAGGCCATTATGTTATATACGGTGACAAGAATTTAATGAGCCTGGACTTTTTAGCGCTTAGGTACGAAACAGTAGAGATGTTAAAAATGGGATTAAATTATATACAAAATTATTTTCAATAATGAACCTTTGGAATCGACCAAGAAAATAGTTTTTTAACAACTCTCAAAATTTATTGGTTTACGTTTTAAGGCACGTAGATTTATCTAAAATACGATGATTTTTGTTTTGCACTTGTGCAAAAATGTAGTTTTATCATGTCGGGATTATATTTTCCTTTCCAAGTTTTATGTCACTTGTTGAATTTTGAACAGACTGTATAACAGAGATTCAGTGTTGGAATGATTCGGTATTTTTTAAAGATACACAAGTACAACAGTTATAATGCAGGAAATAATATGGTCTTTATTGGGTCTATATGCTGGAAACAAGAGAAAAATCTCAAAGTAACAATACTTGGAAAACAAGGGCTTGGATAATGCACGGAGAATATATTGCTATAAATTATCCATACGTGTAGAATCGACTTCATGGAGGTCCTCGGTCTAAGGGGTCGATTTTCTACATGAAAACGAAAAATCTTCGTACGCGTGCTATAGGTGTAAATAAAACAAACAGAGAAGTGTATAGTGGCAACTCAGAAACGCCATATTAGTTACAGGCGCGGCTTTTTACAGAAAGAATTTGAATACCAAAGAACGAAGAGGAGGCATGTTAATGTTGCCCATTATTAGAGTCAAGGGCAGAACATGGGGCTCCAAGCCGAAGACCTCGCCTGTTGAAGATCCGAAAAAAATCTGTACTTTAAATCCGATGTACCTCTGTATTTACTTGACGATAAGGTTTCGAAATGGGTCGCTTCCTCTCGATCGCACTTCAAAAACTCATGACTCATAGCAAACTCAGATAGCACTGATGTCCGTCCGGAAGGAAGTGGAACTACCACCTTCAAAGTGTAGTTATTGTTTTATCCGATACCGCCCAGAACTTCTCTATCTGTCTCCATTTAGGAAGAGTTCAAAGGATGCGATCTATAGAATTATTAATCTATGATATGAAGATACCACATTGACTCTTCGACTTCACTCAGATCCGCCATTCCTTCTCCAATAGATTTCATTTCGTTTTTGAGTCTGCAAAGGGAGTGGAAGCATTGTTTTCACTTTTCGAGGTTAAAGAAAAATCCTCTAAAATCAAAATATTATTTACTCCCGTTTTACGTTTTATGCCTCCATCAACAAATTTTGGTTTCGTTTCAGTGTGTCCACAAATCCTTGAACCGAGCAACCGTCCGATACTGACCGGTTACTGGTGGTTACTGGTTCTGTGTTACTGATCGATTTTTATAAAGTTTTCAGGAATGGGATTTATTTTTATTTTTTTTAATCAAAAATAGACCTCATCCCGAGAATTTTGACACCAGCCGTTCTCTTTTTGGATGAGTAGATATTTTTCTGTGATTTTTCAAAGTTTTGAATGTTTATGAAATCATGAACATTCGAAACTATGAAAAATCATGGAAAACGGTCTTTTCACGCTAGAAGGTCCCGGTTGGTGTCAAAATTCTCAGAATGAGGTCTAGTTTAGATTAAAAATAACAATAAACAGTTTTTCCGACCCATGCGCACATCCCATTGTGCTGGCAGATGATCTTCTATGAAAATCATCTTCCCCAGATTGATATATACCTGTGAGCATAAACCAACGGATTTATTTTCTAACAGCCTCAATTTTTAAATTATTCCATCCGAACTTGATTAAATTTCAAAGGATCATGTGATTGAGATGCTTGGCACTCGCCAAAGTGGAATCCCTAATAAAGATAATCTCCATTCGATAAAGATAAGCTTCCATTCGATTTAAAAGCGACTCAAATGTTTCCCTATAAATGTCACTGCCATGTGATCAAATTCAGGGTAGTGGTAGGCAATTGCGGATCAAAGTTTTGAGATTATCCACTATGGATCGGATCATCTATACAATGGATGGTTTCGAGGAAGTATTAGCTGTTATAACCCCAGTTGAGGAAGGACTAGTACACGGGTAAAGGGAGCACCTATATTGAAGGATTTAAGGCAAGCAGTGATTAGAGAACTTCGAAAATGAGCAAAAGTAGAACAACAAGATCCGGCGGCTTAGATACCAATATGGTAAAGAGGAAATAATCAATGTAGAGTTACTACCCTAGCAAGTGCACATACGTGGATTGCTTCCTTGCTGTCGAAGACAAAAACGTCTGCCAAGTGGGTGTGACACATAGCTTCCTCGTATCCGTAACCCGAGTGTATAGATGATCCGATGCATAGTAGTTCATCTCAAAACATCGATCTCTTAGTACCTTGCACTATCCTCACAGGGGACTCGACATTATCATCCGGCAAAATCTCTTAATATTGTTGGAAAATGTAGAAGTTATGGCTGTTGGAAGTATTCCTCGTTTACCCATGCGCACAAAATACTTTCAATTTGGGGGCTATGATTTTCGTAGGGAGGGGGGGGGGTGTTTTCTTCTTGACAACTCGCACAATCCCTAAAAATGTCATTGAAATTGGATGCGAATTGTAAAAGTTGTGGCTGTGGCAAGGATTTCATGACAGACAGACAGACACGGAACCAAAATTGTTCAGGAAGGTCTGAAACGTAAAACGCAAGTGGAAATTTTGATTTTGGAGAACTATTTTTCTTTTTCAACCTTGAAAAGTGAAAACAAAGCTTCCGATACCTTGGTAGACTCGGAAGCAAAAGCTTTGTGTTCGTTCGTACACTAGGTCAAAAGAAGTTAGGACCTCCAAAATCATGGCATTATTTTTCTAATTTTACATTTCACAGCTCTCTTAACAATCATTATTCCGTTTCTTCTTGAGTCCAAAACTACTCGTATATTCATATTCCCCTCTACCAATGGTACCTAAGGAGTACCTTCAAAATGGCAAACCAATATTAATATCCCCTCCCCTCCCCCGCATTCAGCGTTCCCTATTTCCTTGAACAATTTTCATTATCTATTTGCCTACCGGTCAATTTTTGTTAATTTCTATCTCGGGGAAAATTACAAGAATTATCGGTCCGACGTTGATTTTGACGATTTGTGCGCTTTAGCCCATGGAGGTCCCTCACAAATTTCGTCGACTTTTTGAATCGTTCGATTTCTTGAAACTTCCACTATATATTTTGAGCTATTGATCCCAAACTTTGACTGTAACTCGAGATCGGACCTTATGGCTGGTGTTGTTATTTGTTAATTTAAAAAAAACTCCCAACATGATGAATATCGTATCTTAATAAGAGGTATAATCGAAGTTAAGAACTGGCTGCTTCACAGTACTAAATTCAATAATTGTCTGACCCATAAATTCTGAACGTCTAAAAAACTGAACTGCCCATCCTACTTGGTGAACTTTATTTTCTCTGAAATTAGAACAAAGGCTCCACGAAAGTTAGGCTCACCTAAAAGTTGCTCCACCAGTTCTTCCAATCATCGTAACAGTCATAATGAGTATTCAAAATAATTTCAAACCATTATGTAAAACGACACGGTATTTCCTTGCACTGCAACCTGCGTGCTGTAATGATTTCGGCGACCACAAAATCAATGTGATTCTTGTCGAATAAGGTTATTTCCTCTTTCCGTTATGATTTCTCTGCCTTCCTCACGAAAGAGTGCTTCAAAACACTGCTTGAATGAGTACCTGTCAGATATCGGGAACATCAGAAGTGAGGAGTAACAAAGGTGATCAATCTTGTCGAGAGAAAACTTTCTGCCGTTGTTGTCAGATGAAGCTATTAGTATCGAGGATAATCTCGGTTTACGGTGTCAGTGTCACGCGACTGAACTGTTGAGTCGGATTCCGCTCACAAAATCGGTCGAGCAGGTCTTAAGAAAAATTACTATCACTGTTACTCATAGTATTGATAAAATAGTAATGACAAAAACTTTTCGATAAAAATATTATGATTTATGTTTTCCGTGGAAACCTTAATATTCTGCATAACAAAATTGTAAGGTCATGCGATGGCTGCAAACAATTTGAGTTCCAACAAAATTCGATGCAATTTTCCTTTTAGCGAGACTTTAAAGCCAAAAATTTGCAATACCATAAACATTCTTCTTTCGTGACAAAAAATCAAAATTGTCATCATCCTATCTTTGCTAGTCGGCTGTTAATTTTCTTGCGCTTAAATTGGAAATATTTTGACGTTCTAGCCATTGATATCTATACGTTGTTTCGTAAAAAATGGAGGGAATCCTTTTATTCGAGGATGAACGCGTTGAGCGCTCCAAAGTGATGTCCTCCTGCAATTTATAATGATGATGTTTATGTTTTCTACCTTCGATGTTTAATGAAAACATTATTCTTGTGTTGAACGTCACTATACTGGAATATTAAGGGGGTCTCAGTCGGTCACCGTTCCTCGTTCCGGGTTGGTATTTCACGAAATTGAAGGCGCAAGAAATTAAAAAGTTGTACCTAAATTTGAAATTTTAAAGGATTTTAAAAATGTATTAATGCACGGCCCTCGGGAATTGAAAAACTGAAATATTGCCACTGGAATCATCAAAATCGTACAATAATTACTAGAGAAATATGAGAAAAACATGGCAAAGACCGTTTATTCAGTAGTTTTTCCAATTTTTTTGGCAATTATTGTACGATTTTGATGATTCCGGCGGCAATATTTCAGTTTTTTGATTCCCTAGGGCCGTGCACTAATGAATTTCTAAAATCCTCTAAATTTCAAATTTAAGTACAACTTTTTACGTTTTTGCGCCTTCAATTTCGCTAAATACTAAAAACGAACGACGACCGACTGAGACCCCCTTAACATCATCTATTCTCCTGGGAGCATACCTTCATATTAGGTTTATACGATTTCAGTGGAAATTATGTTATCAACAATCCTACGATTTGTTTGTTAGGAGGATTGAAATAGGTTTGGAATTCCCGTTTCATAAATAAACATCTATTCAAAGCGCAAATACTGAGTACTTTCATCACGACGTGTCACAATACCCATGGCGGATTGTTTACCAAAGTACCGGCTCCCGACTCCACGTGAGAGAAAGTTTGGCAGAAGTTGAAGTGGACTACTCACGTGAGGCAGGAAGAAGCTCGCAGAGGTCAGAAGCACAAGAAGACGAAGACCGGTTCTTGAAGGGGACGTAGCCACCGACACTTGACAAACGCGTTTCATCTTGTATTCGGTTTTTTTAAAAGAAGCGAAATTCTTTCTTTTTTTGAGCGAACTGGAATATCTAGGTTTCAAGCACAAAAATATCCTTCGGACAAAACGGAAAAACCGATGAACGCGACTGTTTCGGGGACGGTCTGACACGGACACCACACTGAGCTGCCTAAACGGAGCGGCGCTTGGTTTTATACTAGAAGTCTGCTACTCTGAGACAAGGACGCACATCTCTTGTGCAACAACGGGGAGTCTTACGGCCTTAGAGGGGGTAGCAGAGGATCTGCTAGCAATGTTCGGCCAATGTCAATGCTACGGGTAGTTGTCCACCGGCAACTAGGTGAGTGTCAATCCGACAACCATTAGTGAGGTGAGGATAAGCTTCCTGCATCGGCTTCCTACTAATGGAGTCTCAAGCTCGAAAAGCAGTGTAGTAGGATTTGGCATGGAAATATGATATTTCCAGTAAAGATCTTCTAAAAAAAAAAATGTATGAGGACTCCAACATAACTCTGATTTGAGAATTCACTATCAGAACTCATTCTTAGTGATTAATTAGGTATTTTGTACGTACGTACCTATTTACACAACACAAATGACCAACACTAATCAACTATCTAACCCAAAACAACAATCTCACAATTCACAACCCTAACTTACCTATAATTTGTTATCACAATCGACGACTTCCTTAACCAGTGGCAGGAAAGTCAAAAATACAATGATGCGATAGGTAAGCTTACGAGTAGATGAGCTCACTGTTAGAGATCTAATCACATTTATTCTGATATATACGTGATTCCAAATTGTTAGAATCTCAATGTTATAAAGGTACCTACAATATCTCCCCTACTGCATCTGCCGCAACAATTTCCGTGTTTTTCGTCCAAAATCTGGCGAATCGAGGATTTACTTGATGAAATACCACCAGAAATGAATTCTAATTTCAAGGTTTCGGTACTGATCCTCCATTTTGACAATAACTTTTGGCATTTCGGAAAACAATAATACAATTTATGAACTTTTTTTATTCCATAAGAATAGATTTTGCCGTTGTTGGAGCTGTTACACAAATTTTGTCAAATTTGGATGAATTGGAGTGGAAAATAGGTGGTATAGCCCGTGAATGAGGATGTAGCAAAAGGAATTGGGGTATCTAACTGTATGTTAAGGAAGTTTAAGCTCTCACTCATGATTGGAAATTGGAGTCTAGCCCATTCTAGGAAGATGGGAAATAGCCGATAGAGGGAAGTTGGAATGTAACCACCAAAAGGAATTTATCGTAAGGCAGTGGGTAGAATTTCATTTGATGGGAAGTTGAATAACTAGCCCTTAATGAGGTACTGGTGGTCTAAGCTATGGAGAAAATTTGGGGTCTAGCAAGTTGTGGGATGTTGGGGTCCAGCCCATAATTAGAAATAGTTGGTGTAAGTAGAAAATTAAGAGAAAAAGTGGAGGTTTAGCCAGTGGTGGGAAGTTTGGGTTTAGCCCATAATAGGAAATAGTCTGTCTAGTCTATTAAGAGAAATGGTGATCTAAGCAGTAGTTGGAAGTTCGGGACTAGCCCATAATGGGAAGTAAGTGGTCTGGTCTTTTAAGAGAAATGTGGGTCCACCAAGTAGTGGGAAGTTGGAATTATACTATTTAAGAAAAGTTGGGGTCTATCCCCTAGAGGGAAGTGGGGGTTTATTTCATAATGGGAAATAATTGGTGTAGACTATGAAGAGAAAAAGTGGAGGTCTAGCCAGTGGTGAGAAGTTTGGGTTTAGCCCATAATGGGAAAGAGTCTGTCTAGTCTAATAAAAGAAATGGGGGGTCTAAGCAGTAGTTGGAAGTTCGGTACTTCCTTCTTAGTTCGGTTCCTAAGTTCGGTTCTTACTTCCCTTAATGGGAAGTAAGTGGTCTGGTCTTTTAAGAGAAATGTGGGTCTACCAAGTAGTGGATGTTGGAATTATAGTTTTTAAGAGAAGTTGGGGTCTATCCCCTAGAGGGAAGTGGGGGTTTATTTCATAATGGGAAATAAGTTTTCTAGTATATTAAGAGAAATGTGGGTCTAGCCAGTGGTGGGAAGTTGGGGACTAGCCCATAATGGGAAGTAAGTGGTATAGTCTATTAAGAGAACATGGGGATTTAGCCAGTATAGAGGAGTTTGGGTTTAGCTCATAGGTGGATAAGGTTGTTGGTGAGGGGAGGATAAATTGCGGCGAATCCTCAGTATGTGCTTATGTTGTTTGTTTTGCATGTCGAGCTAGTTTTCGCCCAAGGGGCATCTTCAGGACACTTGAGTGTCATGTTAGATGCTTCAGGTTGTTGGGCATCTTCAGGACACTTGAGTGTGGATGTTAGAGGTCTAGTCATTGAGCTCATGGGGCGTATTTTCTTGCGTTCTGGGCTCACCTCCTCCCTCGTCACAACCCAGGACAGTGAAGTAATGAGAAGCCATAAGCGAAATCATCAGAACAAATGCTGATCTTCCCTTTCGGAAGACAGCTGATGACGTTCGCGACCCCCAGGAATGGCAGTTGGACGAATATCTCACCTGAAATGGTTGTTCACTTTACTTTTACTATAAAACATGACATTACCGTTTGTCGGTGATGTTTTGACGTTCACATCCAGCTAATAACATCGTGGTTTCATCAATATTAGATACATCAAGTTGATTCGAATTACAGATTTGGAAAAAAAAAACGTAAGTAGGTAAGCAATACGAATAGATATTTTGCGATGAAATAATATTGCTTTTCATGCTTATTCAATCTGCCTTCCAACAAGACCGACGACACTAGCTGAAAGAAATGTTTCCTATAACGCGGCCAGGAACATTGCAACATTCTAGAAAAGCTTCAAGAAAACTTGCACGTGTAATTGGAACACGGACAGCAGAAAATCGTGAGCAGATAATTGACTTATATTCTGCTCGTCTTGAATTCATGGGGAATAAAGACTTCAACCAAAACCAACAATAAGATAAATTTGATCATTGATAGGAGGGTAATTCATGTTTTTCCGTTCATTATTTCATAGCACTGGCGTGACTGATATTGTTGAGAAACTGGTTCGAATTTGCAACTCGCAATTTGTACTCGTACGTCCAAACCTTCAACCTGTTTTCTTGTGAAAGCGTCCTATAAATCCTGTTTCGTCGCAGAAAGTGGTACATAAAATATGAGGTCGACCAAGTAAATCCATTTCAACCTGTCGAGTTCTCATTCAGATTTCTTGAATTACTGAAGATAATAATAAAGCTTTTTTAAGGCAGAAAAAATTTGGAAGAAGACCTGTAATGAATTTGGTTCGCATGAGTGTAATTTTTGAGAATTTTCAGGTCATTTAAACATTTGTACTGCTAGATATGTTGTTGAAGTGCATTAGGATATATAAGAATATGAGACAGATAGAAAGTAGTTATAACAATAGAAGACAGACGAAGATCTACACTTGACGTGTAGTCTCACTATTTTTAGTCTCAAGACGTACGAAATTTGGAGGGGACTAATGGTGGGGTTGTACTTTTGTAGTGGCTTTTGGGTTGTCCACCTTGTCTAAGTACTACGCATCCTTTTGAATGCCTATATCATTATTGCAAAAACATATCATTATTGAACGTTTATGAGAGCTGTAACGCCTGACAATTGGTAACATGAAAATTGGATAATTTGTAGATACAGCTCTGTCAGAGACGTGGATTTTGACGTTTCTTTGCTGATACAAATGCGATGAATTTGCGGAACTCAAAATCGGTTAAGCCGAAATTGATCAAAAAGCTTCAAGACGGAAATTCGTCAGGAAAACTTCATAATTTGTAGCGGAAATGTGATAAATAGATACCTGTTGGGTGGTTTTCAATAAATTTTGTATATTGACAAATGTAGATAGGAGTAGGGAACTCTTATCTCCATAATCCTGATTTACAAATGGACACACAGACAAAAAAAAAATGACACCGGAAGGAGGAGGAATAATGTTTTCTGAATAATAAATGAACAATGAGACAAGTTAGTAGGGCTACCTCTCCAGTAATGGATTGGTGGCCCCGGGAGCCGCCGTGGTGGGTGGGTCCGGTAGCGCTCCACACACATCTTGTTCCTGGGAGTACCAATCACACGAGTTCCTATTTCACTTAGTTCCTGTTCCTCATTGTTTTTAATAGTTCGAGCTTTTTATTGTTGAACTTTTTGCCTATTTATAATTGTTGACACCTTG
Source organism: Apolygus lucorum (assembly GCA_009739505.2). Lineage (NCBI taxonomy): Eukaryota > Metazoa > Arthropoda > Insecta > Hemiptera > Miridae > Apolygus > Apolygus lucorum. The sequence goes on along the minus strand of CM019177.2, from coordinate 26,322,587 downwards.
CCCTACATATTAGTATTAGATAGATAGTTAGGAATAAAAAAAAAAGCATTAATAATTTGTTCAACATATACTATATACATATATATACCCACATTATGAAAAAATAAAATATCAATATCAATATCAAACATCGAAAACATTGGTCGATGATAACAATTATTGGTTTATGGCTGAAGAATGGACACGGAATGGATATCCTGAACATCAGAAGAACATGGACATTATAGAGAAATAATATCGCATATATTTCATAGTATGGATCGTCCTCACTTCCCCTGTTTTCACCCACTTCTCGCCACCCACCATGATATTGCGCTAATCCCTAATGTTTTGAGTACCAATGTACACAAAGACTCCGTGGTTTTGCAAATAGATAAGGAATAGAACTTCAATGACCGTGTTTATTTTATTTTGACGGGAAACATTGTACGAGACCGTGGGACGATCGTTAGTAGGGTAATGGGGCAGATACGAAGCGGCTGATCGTGAAGGGACCGCGGATTACATCATCGCTCCAGTATTGGCTTTGGGTCATCTTCTTTTTGTCGATATGTGTGTCAAATACATGCGACGAGTCAAGACGAACGGTCATTATAGTTATCAGTCTTCTGCTCAATGGAGACCGTACGGAGGAGTAATTTTTATTGTTTTCGAGGGAAGTAACCGACAACTGTAATTGAAACTGAACATAGTGAACCCACTTTGGCGAGTGATACGTTATTAGTGGATCATGTCTACTCATTCGGAGGAAAAATAAGACACCATGAACAGAGTGTGATGGCTGAATTTCAGTTAAGTTAGAGCGTGGTTGGGAAATGGTTCCAGAATGATTTTATGAATTTCATGGCGTCACTGTCAGTAGGAGCCATGGTACGTATCCTTTAAAATCGACATGAATGGTAAGCAATGTTGATGCTTCTGGGTAATTTCATAAAAGTGGCAAAATTGTGTCTTTTCTTATTTTTCTTGGAGATTATTAGTAGTGTTGTAACGGGGGAAAAAATTGAATAGATAACCATGTTCTCTTTTTCGAAATAGCTAGGAAAAATAGCGGATTAGCCTAAATATCATTACCCTGGCCTGTCCACTTCCCCAGGTGCGTTACTTCTCCAAGTAACCACAGTCGTACAGCTTGAGATTCTACAAAGGCTCACGTACTCATCGACTGGTCTGCTATTGACACCTTTGTCGTCTAAATTTTAGGTCCATAGCTTGTCAACGTATGCATCAAAAATAGTGTGTCTCACAGGTTTTGGGTCATTCCCCTGTAAAATCTTGCAATTCCAGTAGAGCGAAGAGTACTAGCCTACTGTTAGAGGCATTAAAGAAAGATAAATTTATTCCTCTGCTACTCATGAACTGCAATCAACTTCGACCCAAAGCCAGTTCGTGCTGTGAGACCGGCGGGAGTAGATCGACGGTCAGATTCTTGGTGAGTATTTTTATTGTATGCCATTCCCCTGTTATCTATGGAATACAATTTTGGTTTATTATTTTCAATAATGAACCTTTGGAATCGACCAAGAAAAAAAAATTTTTAACACCCCCTCAAAATTTGATGGTTTACGTTTCAAGGTACGTAGAATCCAAAAATCGAATAAAAATTTGGCCGTCCGTCCGCCGTACGCGGCACTTTTGCCACTTAGCATTGACCGATTTTGATGAAATTTGGTATGTAGGCTCCATTTGGGGTCTAGTTGTGCCCCGAAGCTTTTGGTTGATGTAGGTCAATCCTAAGGGTTCCAAAATCAATTTTGAAATTTTGAAAACGCCCTAACTCAAAAAATTTTGATATAAAGGTATTGTTTTTCCTTCAAATTAAGATTCTATAGAATTTTTTGAGACCACGCGGAGCTCTGTAGGACAAACCGTTCGCTCCCTACGAAAATTTAAGGGTTTATATTGAAATATATATATATATAAATCAAAACACGTGTGTGAACTTCAAAAGAGGCCTAATCTCCGTTCAAATTAGAACTGACCGAAATACGATCGATGGTTGGTGATTTTGATTTTTTTTTGATTTTTTTTTTTTTTTTTTTTCCTCTTCATATTGGATGGTTGGTGATTTTGTAGACGAGTGATCTATATAAAAATAATAAACCGTTGTGTAATAATTTGCAGCGTTTTCATCTTAAGCCATTGTTTAGATCAGTTACTGAGCCTTCCGTAATATTTTGCTATATTTTAAATAGTCACCTAGACGTGTAAATAGTTAGAAAAACGGCATTTTGTCATTCCCTTGTGCGTCATTCTCCTGGATAACCCACTTGTTGGTTGCACCAGGGTAATGACCGCTGAATTGCATTGACGAGAAACTTCCATAGATATATATACTACATAATAGTATATATCTATGGAAACTTCAAACCCAGGCGACCAAGAACTCGATGACTCGCGTTCGACTTTTTTGGCAACTGAAAACGGTGGGTCAAAACGATGTGATCTGCTTGTTCGAAATGGATTTTGTTGAATGGATATTGGAAGGTGATTGAAAAGTTTCATGTTATCTTGAATACATGATTTTGAAACAATTTTTTCAATTTTGTCATTCCCCTAAAACACTCATTTTGATAACGACTGTGATTAACCCTCTCTGGGTGAATAAACTGTACTGCTGGTATACAGGTTTCATTCTTACTAGAGGAAAGAGCATTTAACCGACAGAAAATACCCAATGATTTGCCAAAGACATCACAACTGTTTTTAGCCCAGAATTTGCCACTTTTAGTGGAATCACCCTTTTACATTTCAAATAACCCTTTATTTCCAACCCAACTTGCCAGACTTTTATAAAATCATTTATGGTTCTATTATAGTAAGTTTTTCTAGAAATCAGTTCGGTGACCTCAACTTTTCTTATTTCCTAAATTTGTCTGCAACTGGAATTTATGGATTTGAATTTTAACACAGAATGTGTTTTTGCGATGACCTACCGAAAAAAAATCGTCACGAAAAAGCGACAGAAAAAACCGTTACGCGCCTTTTATAATGATTTTCACGTGCAACCAAGCCGTTGGTAAGGAAATAGAACTCGCGCAGTGTTCATTGCACAGAAATTGTTCACCATTCGTTGGAAAGCTCTCAATTTATATAGTATTTTTCTTGTAGTTACATATTTATTTATATAACATTTATAGGGTTTTAACCAAATTAAATGTCTAACAATTATTTATTTTATTATTGCCAAAGACTCCACATTTATTCTTGTTGTTTTTTATTTAACGGATGACTAGCATCGCAAAAACACATTCTGTGTTCCTATGATTTCATACAGAGTATGGAAAAAGAAATAAACCGGGGGGTGCAGGGGGGCGGAGCCCCCCACCGAGGCGCAAAACGCCGAGTTTTTATTAGATGTATCTAGTTCAAATTTTGGATGTATTTGAGGTTGAAATTTGGGCCAGGGCTCCGTAAAGCACGCGTGAATGATAAATTTATCTGTGTCAATGCCACTCTTAGTAGTTCTCCATTCTTATTCATCCTTTTGGAGTCTCCTTAGGGATCCTTGAGGTTGACGAGGAACCTGAATGGAAGATGATGGGTAGGCCGTTTTTATCAACATAATTACCTCCCAACAGAGTCTTCACTCGACCGTACATTAGCGTTTCATTAGGCCTATACACGTTTTTCCCTCCATACGCTCGATGTAAGTCGACGAACAGTACGCACACAGCTGTACGAATGATGAAAACACTAATCAATTCAGATGTGTTACGGTTACCTGAATTCGGTCTTAGAATACATCCGCTGTTTTTCCGAGAATAAGACGATGTTAGTCAGTAACTGACTCACAACACATTTCAGCTTCCACGTGCAATATTTTTAGAATACTACGGTAGTCAATTATAACCTAACCATGTGTTTCAAATCATCAGAACCCGAGAACTTCCAGAATTTTCTCCGTCAGACTAGGGATGTCCGTTACTTCAAAAGTATCGATATAATATCGTATCGATACATCTAGAATGTATCATAAAGTATCAAAACGATACTTTCAAAAAGTAAAGATATTTTGAAGTATCGATACTATCTGATACTTTTAAAAAATGGGTGAAAATGTCGTTTATGTTTCTCTCCATCACTGTGACGTCTCTCCATCGCTAGGATAATAATTACTATAGGATAAACAAAACAATAGATCACTCATCTTTCTTTATTTATCTCAGCTTTAATTTGAACGGAGATCAGGCCTCTTTTGCGATTCACACTCGTGTTCCTGATTATCGTACGTAAAACACTTAAATTCTCGTAGGGAGCGAACGGCTTGTCCTACAAGGCTCCGCATGGTCTCGAAAATTTTTCAAAATTCTATAGAATCTTAAATTGAATGAAAAACAATACCTTTATATCAAATTGGTCGATTCCAAAGGTTCATTATTGAAAATAATAAACCGAAATGGGAAAAACTACTGAATAAACGGTTATTCCCATATTTATCTGGCAATTATTGTTCGATATTGATGATTCCAGCGGCAATTTTTCACTTTTTAAATTCCCAAACCCCATGCACTAATGAATTTCTAATAGCCTTGAAAATTTCAAATTTAGCTACATTTTATGGGGAAAAATAACTGAATTAACGGCTTGAGTTCTCAAAGGAAGCGAACAGTTTGTCCTACAGGGCTCTGGGTGGTCTCATTCGATTCTATTTTAAATTACCTAATGATAAATCAATGCCTTTATATCGAAAGTTTTTGAGCTAGTTCGTTTCGAAAATTTCAGCCCGTATTTTTCAATCCTTAAAAGTGACTTACATCAACTAGACCCCGAATGGAGCCCATATACACAGTTTCATCAATCTTCATGATAACAAAAGAAAGTGTCACGTGCAACGGACAGCGGACGGACGGCCAAATTTTATTCAATTTTCGGATTCTACGTACCTAAATTTCCAGGGGGGGGGGGGGTTAAAAGTGGTTTTTTCTCTGTCGATTTCAATGGTTAATTATTGTAAATAACGAACCGAAATTCATAGTTAGAAAATCAGATAATATTCTTGTTCAAGTCACCTTTTTGCACTTGCATTGGGTCTATTCGGCGCTGGTTTGAGCATATTCCACACAATTTTATTGTTATTTCCAATAATGTGCTATATTTATTGTCGTTGATATAGTCGTTGAAAATTATTTTGTGAAGGCTTGTGACCGAAGGTCCAAGGGTGTGCTTGATATTGATGCTCGAATATCATAGGTAATGTGAGCACTTTCCATCACTCGCATCGATACAGGTAATACTAGGTCATTTAGGACCAAGAAGAAGTAACAAGTTCACTGTCGTTTGGCCAAATCACCTCAATTTCATAGTAAACATTGCTATTTGGAGTCATGAGTTACACTAAAAATTACGTTTGGCAAATATGGAAGATTAGCAAAAGGGGTGGTCTCAGAGTTGCCAGAAATATTTCCAGGAATATGTAGACTTGTGCCATATTTATTTATGATAATAAATCAATTTGATGTATACACGTTTTTCAAAATAAAATTGTAATATAATTAATTATTTAAGTAGGTACATAATTAATTTAATATGCAGTACAGTTCTTATAGAGACGACCAAACCGTGAGGCTACAAGATGGTGAAACTGAATCAGTATATAAAAAGTATTCCTCTCTAAACAACGCTCATCGTTTCAGCATGAAATACTCAAAGCCTCTTTGATATCCTTTGTTACTCCATTCTCTTTATAAATTTGAAAAATCGCGGCATCGCCTGTGAGAAATAATTAAAAATGCATCTAACAGACAGCTCATCGCCCGAATAATGGTGATTGTAATTTCCTTGTGAAGGATCGAAAAACTGGGAAATTATTGCAAATTTAGCTTCCGCGTGGTAGAGTCGCTCTCAAAAATCTTTGATCGGCACTAGCGATTGTAAAAAATGGAGAGAAAAAACATAGAAGCGCTCGGATCGCTTTCAACTGCTCGTTAATGAGAATTTCATTTGATATCGCATGCGAAGGCTCCACAAAGATCAGAGCTTCAAACTGTTCCATGAAATGTTCCAAAGTGTGGGGTTTCCTCGAACAACTCTCAGAAATAATTCTGCTACTTCATTGACGAATGTATTTGGGCACACGTTCGAAAAAATGTAGGACAGGAAAAAGTGTGCTCCACAACAGAAAATATCTTCCAATTTCGCATTCTAGAGTACCTTGTTATTTCGAACAATTTTGGAGGTCATTGTCAATATTCAGTACATTACAGAATTAGTACGTATTCAATGAATTACAATGAAATCCCCGCATATTTTTCTATACAAAAAAATTGTAAAACATATGATAATTAGAAGTAGCTTTGATCTCCAGTTCAACTAAGTAGGAGGGTTTTCGACCTCCGGTGGTGAGGAAGCGAGATATATACCTACATGCCTACATGATAACATGATCTGCAGGTTGGCTCTCTAATCTGTGGACCAGGAAGTAGATGGACAATAGGAAATGATATATGGGCAACAGAGGTCGTCATATAGATGACCCGCATTGTTCCAAGATCAGACTTGCCGTCGTCAAAACTTCTGAGCGTGAGGTCATCCGAGATGGGCTGATCTCGCCTTGAACTTGGAATCCTTGCTGGAGGTGACCGTCGAAGTTTTACGACGTCGTTTTCATCTTGTCACACCCCCATGGTCCTATCCTGTGACCTCATGGATGACATGTGACCATGCGCTTTTGTTGTCGGGTAAGGATGCGTTGCAACCACCATGAGTTGCGCTGTAAAACCGAAGGTGACACTTCCTTATTAGTCGGGCGATCTTTTCAAGATCGTCGTTATCAATAGAGAACATATTGATGATTTTTAAAGAAAATCGCTGCAAATTATTACACAAAGGTTAATTATTTTACAGCACAGATTACCCAACTGCAAAGTACCCGGGTTTTTCTTTTGCAACCACCAACAACTAGCAATAAATTCCTATACGAGAGTAGTTGTGGGTGCCTTCAATACTAAATTTGATTTGATTAACTATGGAAGAAAAACTTAGTACAGCACAAAACTTATTCAAAGAAACGAACAATTGCATTCGTTCAGATAACATCAAGCCTCTTGTACGATTCAAATGTTTGTTTTTGATTTATAGTAAGTTCAACCCTTAAGACCTCATAGGGAGCAAACGGTGTGTCCTACTCAGCTCTGGGTGGTCTCAATCGATTCTACAAAATCAATTTATTTTTAAATATTATTTAAAATTAAATTGATTTTGTAGAATCGATTGAGACTTTTGAGAGATTTTTAAATAATATTTAAAATTAAATTGATTTTGTAGAATTGATTGAGACCACCCAGAGCTGAGTAGGACACACCGTCCGCTCCCTATGAGGTCCTAAGGGTTGAATTTACTATAAATCAAAAACACACATTCATATATTATATGAAAAAACAGTAACTTTGTATCCAGAGTTTTTGAGCTAAGGCATTTCAATTATTACATCCCCTATTTTTCAGCCCTTAGAAGTGACTGACACTTGCCATAAGCTTCGTGGCGCAAAGTGGAGCCCACATACCAAATTTACGTTTTTTTAAATTCGATTTTCGGATTTGTTAAGTACCTAGAAACATAAACCATCAAATTTTGAGCGAATGGGTGGTGGTAAACATTTTTCCTCTAGCTTGATTCAAAAGGAAAATAAAAACCAAAGTACTGAAATGACAAAGATGAGATTTTATCCGTTATAGTTGCTAAATGAAGATTTTTGGAGTATTCCTGAAAAAAAAAAAACAGGTTCATAAACACATTTGGACGGTAAGTCAATTGAATGAGGCCAAGATATGTACGGATGATGGTTGGATTATGAGCTTTTTCGCCCGTTCATGGTGATCGCTCTCAGGATTGATGAATTCCTAGAACACGAGTACTGCAACTATTTTTGATGGATATCTAAGTTTCTAATGGAATACCTAAATTATAAATTTACCAAAATTTCTTTTCTTCAATATGATGTATTTCCTAACACGAGTGCATAACTATGTCCTCCTGTCAGGTCATTCGTTCCACTTTAAGAAGTTTCACTATCGAAGTAGGGAAGCCTTGTAGGTCACAATATCTGCAGAAAGCTAATGTTTGGTGAAAGTGTCAGAATCAAAAATTGTTCCAAAATATTATACTTGAAATGCAAAACGCTGCGAATCATTCCTCGAGGTTTTTGGTTTATTATTTTCAATAACGAACCTTTGGAATCGACCAAGAAAAAAAATTTTTAACACCCCCTCAAAATTTGATGGTTTACGTTTCAAAGTACGTAGAATCCAAAAATCGAATAAAAATTTGGCCGTCCGTCCGCCGTACGCCGTACGCGGCACTTTTGCCACTTAGCATTGACCGATTTTGATGAAATATGGTATGTAGGCTCCATTTGGGGTCTACTTGTGTCCCGAAGCTTTTGGTTGATGTAGGTCACTTCTAAGGGTTGTAAAATGTAGTTTGAAATTTTGAAAACGCCCTAACTCATAACCTTTCGATAAAAAGGTATTGTTTTTCCTTCAATTTGAGATTCTATAGAATTTTTAGAATTTTTTGAGACCACGCGGAGCTCTGTAGGACAAAACGTTCCCTCCCTACGAAAATTTAAGGGTTTATATTGAAATATATATATATAAATCAAAACACGAGTGTGAATCGCAAAAGAGGCCTAATCTCCGTTCAAATTAGAGCTGACCGAAATGCGATCAATGGTTGGTGATTTTGATTTTTTTTGCTTTTTTTTTCTTTATTTTTTTTATTGGTTTATTATTTTCAATAATGAACCTTTGGAATCGACCAAGAAAAAAAAATTTCAACACCCCCTCAAAATTTGAATCCAAAAATCGAATAAAAATTTGGCCGTCCGTCCGCCGTACGCCGTACGCGACACTTTTGCCACTTAGCATTGACCGATTTTGATGAAATTTGGTATGTAGGCTCCATTTGGGGTCTAGTTGTGCCCCGAAGCTTTTGGTTGATGTAGGTCACTCCTAAGGGTTCCAAAATCAATTTTGAAATTTTGAAAACGCCCTAACTCAAAAAATTTCGATATAAAGGTATTGTTTTTCCTTCAATTTAAGATTCTATGGAATTTTCAGAATTTTTTGAGACCACGCGGAGCTCTGTAGGACAAACCGTTCGCTCCCTACGAAAATTTAAGGGTTTATATTGAAATATATATATATAAATCAAAACACGAGTGTGAGTCGCAAAAGAGGCCTAATCTCCGTTCAAATTTTAGCTGACCAAAATGCGATCGATGGTTGGTGATTTTGATTTTTTTTAATTTAAAAAAAAAATTTTTTTTTTTTTTTTTTCACTTTTTTTTTTTTTCTTCATATTGGATGGTTGGTGATTTTGTAGACGAGTGATCTACATAAAAATAATAAACCGTTGTGTAATAATTTGCAGCGTTTCTTTATTTATTTTTATTTTTTATTTTTTCTTTCATATTGGATGGTTGGTGATTTTTCAGACGAGTGATCTATATAGAAAAATAATAAACCATTGTGTAATAATTTGCAGCGTTTTTTTTTTTTTTTGTATAGGTCACTATTCTGCAATGTTCACAGCTTTGCCATCGTCACTATTTTTTTTTTTTTTTTTTTACTATAGGTAGGGACTATTTATTTACTACATACTTCACACCTTCACAATCAAGTTTATTTGGAAGAAATAAATGCTTCACACGATTCGGATTTATCATAAGTCCGACCCTCAAGTACTCGTAGGGTGCGAACGGTTCGTCCTACAGAGTTCCGGGTGGTCTCTAAAATGTTTTAAAATGCAATACTATTCCATATTGGTGAAAAAAAATAGCTTTACATCGAAATTTTTTGAGCTAGGTCACTCTTGAAAATTTCAACCCATAATTTTCACCCCTTAAAACTGACTGACATCAACCAAAAGCTTCGCACAAGTAGACCCCAAATGGAGCCCATATACCAAAATTCCAACCAAATCAGCCCACGGTTACTAAGAAAAGTACCTCGTACGGCGTACGGTAGACGGACTGATTTTGGTTTATTATTTTCAATAATGAACCTTTGGAATCGACCAAGAAAAAAGAAATTTTAACACCCCCTCAAAATTTGATGGTTTACGTTTCAAGGTACGTAGAATCCAAAAATCGAATAAAAATTTTGCCGTCCGTCCGCCGTCCGCCGTACGCCGTCCGCCGTACGCCGTACGCGGCACTTTTGCCACTTAGCATTGATCGATTTTGATGAAATTTGGTATGTAGGCTCCATTTGGGGTCTAGTTGTGCCCCGAAGCTTTTGGTTGAGGTAGGTCACTTCTAAGGGTTCCAAAATCAATTTTGAAATTTTGAAAACGCCCTAACTCAAAAAATTTCGATATAAAGGTATTGTTTTTCCTTCAATTTAAGATTCTATAGAATTTTTAGAATTTTTTGAGACCACGCGGAGCTCTGTAGGACAAACCGTTCGCTCCCTACGAAAATTTAAGTGTTTATTTTGAAATATATATATATATAAATCAAAACACGAGTGTGAGTCGCAAAAGAGGCCTAATCTCCGTTCAAATTAGAGCTGATCAAAATGTAATCGATAGTTGGTGATTCTGATTTTTTTTTTCCTTCATATTGGATGGTTGGTGATTTTGTAGACGAGTGATCTATATAGAAAAATAATAAACCATTGTGTAATAATTTGCAGCGTTTTTGGTTTACTATTCTCAATATGAACCTTTGGAATCGACTAAGAAAAAAAATTGTCAACCCCCCTTCAAATCTTGTTGTTTTATGTTTCAAGGTACGTAGAATCCAAAAATCGAATAAAACGCTGCAAATTATTATACAAAGGTTTATTATTTTTCTATATAGATCACTCGTCTTCAGAGAACTCGGCTTTACCATTGTCACCACCTACCTACTACGTACCTACAGCGATCGCATTTTAGTCAGCTAAAATTTGAACGGAGATTAGGCCTCATTTGCGATCCACACTCGTGTTTCTGATTCATCGTATTATCTGATATAAAAGTACTGTTTTTTCGCCAATTCAAAATAGCATTGAATTTTTAGAATTGAATGAGATCACCAGAGCTTTGTAAGTCCGTTTGCTCCCCATGAGAACTTTATCGTTCGACTTACGATAAATCAGAAACACGAGTGTCTTCTTTTGGCCTAATCTCCATTCAAATATTCACTGACCAAAATGCAATCGATGTTTTTCTTTAAGTTGTACCTACTCTGTTTTGAGTCCTTATCAACCAGTAATCAAATTTCTTCAAAATTCAAAATTCAAAATTCTTCCAAATAAAATTGGTTGTGAAGTAGGTGTTAGAAAAAACCTTTGTGTAATAATTTGCAGCGTTTTTTTTTTTATTCGATTTTCGGATTCTACTCGTACTTACCTTCAAACGTAAAACATCAAATTCTGAGGGGGGAATTAATTTTTTTTTTATCAATTCCAATGATTTATAATTGAAAATAATAAACCAAAACCTATACCGATAACGACCAGCGAACACGGTAAAGTCGATATTCTATTACCTTTATGATTTCTGATTAAATTATAATTATGGTCCTTATTATAATAGTGTGAATTACCGTCCTCATGGGAAGTTATCGAGTCAATTGATGTAGGGAAGCCTCGTAGGTCACAATATCTGCTGGATGCCATTGTTTGGTGGAAGTGTCTGAATCAAAAATTGTCCCAAAATAGTATTACTTGAAATGAAAGTGTTCGTTGTTTTCAGGGAAGTAATAGCCGAGTGGGTACTCCATGAGTTCGTGAAGACTAGTAGAGTATTTTTTCAAGGATTTTGAAGTGAACAATTTTTGTTTTTTACTTTACTTTGAACAATTTTGAACAACTTTACTTTGAACAATTTTGAACAACTTTACTTTGAACAATTTTGGTATTTTGATTTTGCTAAATTTTTTGGTTTTTTTTTCGGTTCTTTAGTGAAAAATTTATGCTGGGCCCTAATTGGACCATGGTGTCTATAGTGTAACCGGAAACATCTCAGGAACTCCACAATGTCCCAAAGTGTCACCAGAGTAACCAAAATTGAATTGCAATTTTAAATTTAGTGGACAGCAGAATTTTTGTGCCCTATTGGAAGTCTAAGACAAAAATTTCAACGAAATCGATGAAATAATTTTCAAAAATATTAGTCATTCTTGTCATAGATAATGTCATTAGGTCAATTTTTTTTTCTCTAATAACTAACAAAAAATGGATTTAAAAATCAGCTCTGTCCATTAATTTTGACCAATAACTGGGATTTAAATCTGGTTAATCAGGTAGCACCTGGCGACAGCTGAGGAATTCATAAGATGTATTCGGTGACACTAGTGACATAAGGTTAAAACGACCTGCGATCACGGTAAAGTTGATATTCTATTACCTTTATGATTTCTGATTATAATTATGGTCCTTATCATAATAATGTGAATTACAGTCATCATGGGAAGTTATCTAGTCTATCGATGTTCGGAAGCCTCGTTTGTCACAATATCTACTGGATGCTACTGATTGGTGAAAGTGTCTGAATCAAAAATTGACTCAAAATAGTATTACTTGAAATGGAAGTGTTGGTTTTACTCAGGGAAGTAACAGCCGAGTGGGTACTCCATGAGTTCGTGAAGACTAGTATAGTATTTTTTCAAGGATTTTGAAGTGAAAAATACTAGGTTGAAAAAAAAAGTTCTTCAAAATCAAAATTTTCACTCGAATTTTACCTTCCAAACCTTCCTGAACAATTTTGATTCCGTTTTTGTCTGTCTGTGTGTCTGTCATGAAATCCTTTAACTCCTGCATTTCTCATCCGACTTCGATGAAATTTTCGGAGATTTTGCGGGTTGGCGTGTAGATGGTCCCTTATGAAAATCATCGCCTCCAATGTGATAGCAGCCACTGCGCAAGCGCAAAAGTATATTTCCTTGTTACAGCCATGACTTCTACATTTTCCAACAATTTTCAGAGATTGTGCCGGTTGACGTGTAGAGTCCCCTATGAGGGTAGTGGAAGGTACTTAGAGATTGATGTTTTGAGATTAACTGTTTTGAGATTAACTATGCATTGGATCATCTATACAATAGGGTTTGTGCCACAATCACAAAGCTTCCGCTAGCATGGTAGACTCGGAAGCATTGGTGTGGGATTGTTCCGGACAAGGTGTGAGATTGTTCTGTTCTCTAATGATAAACCTGTGGTAGTTCGACCAGCGATCACGGTAAAGTCGATATTATATTACCATTATGATTTCTGATTATGATTGATGATTTCTGTTACCATTATGATTTCTGATTATAATTATGGTCCTTATTATAATAATGTGAATTGGAGTCCTCATGGGAAGTCTATCGATGTAGGGAAGCCTCGTAGGTCACAATATCCGCAGGAACCCGCTGTTTGGTGGAATCGTCTGACCTACTGAACTAATTTATGTGAATTTAGGATCCGATTTTTTCCCGGTGATTTCAATATTTATCATCAAATTGATTATAATTCATGAGCGAGTCACAGGACCTCATAAGCCCGACGCAGGCCGCCGACGGGAGAATTATTTTGAAGGGGAGGTTTGGGCGTGGTCAGCGGGGAGAAGGACGATATTGAATAATATAGAATTAGTTGTGGAGGGTCGGCGGGGGCGGAGGGCGGGGCGGCGGGGACGGCGTCGGGGGTGGCTGCGCGAGGAGGACCGCTCAGACCTCCTGCCGGCTCCTGATCTCCTGGTCGGGAATTTATAAAAAATAGACTTGCCCGCCCCCTCAGAGCCCTTCCGCCCCGCAATTAAATATATTATATAATAATACTTTTTTGCCCGCACTCCCCGATCCCTATTTTTACGATACCCCCCTCTTCCCGATCGGGTCCTGTCGGGTCCGGTCGGGTCCCCCACCCGAGTAGAACTCCCGTACATTATATTGAAATATATTTCGACATTTTATTCGACCCTCCGCCACCACCTCCGCCGCCACTTCCACCTCCACCTCCATCCAGCTGAAAAACAGAGGGAAAATAAATACAAACCCCGACCGCTGTTTATATTTAAAGCTTCCCTCTCAATTTTTTTTTTTTTTTTCCTCTTTACTTTCCACCGATTTATTTTTACGTAGCTTTTGATAAGGCTTCACACCACGAACACGTGTAGTTATATTTATCACGTTTTTTGTGACACCTAATTTGTTCATCTAGTTCCGAGAAAAAAACATTACCCAGCCAAAATGACACATTCTCGAATTTCCTTATTACCTACTAACAACACTATTCGACCATCAATCAACACCTGGTGAACTTGACAGGGCAAAAAGAGTCGGCAATTAACCCAGTCATATTTCAAGAAAAAGGCAGCAAATTAGTACACAAAGGTTTATTATTAACACAGAATGTGTTTTTGCGATGACCTACCGAAGAAAAATCGTCACAAAAAAGCGACAGAAAAAACCGTTACGCGAATTTTATAATGATATTCACGTGCAACCAAGCCATGGAATGCTGGGTCAATGTGGTCACGTGCAACCAAAAGCTGATCAGCTGAGTGAGCTCCAAGGCCATTTTCTCTCCTGTTGAACGCAGGAAGCTGAAATTTGAGAGGGCGGGTCAATGGAGAATGCTGAAGGCGCCTGAGTGGTCACTGATCAGCTGAGTGAGCTCCAAGGCCATTTTCTCTCCTGTTGAACGCAGGAAGCTGAAATTTTAGAGGGCGGGTCAATGGAGAATGCTGAAGGCGCCTGAGTGGTCACTGATCAGCTGAGAGAGCTCCAAGGCCATTCCCTCTCCTGTTGAACGCAGGAAGCTGAAATTTTAGAGGGCGGGTCAATGGAGAATGCTGAAGGCGCCTGAGTGGTCACTGATCAGCTGAGTGTGCTCCAAGGCCATTTCCTCTCCTGTTGAACGCAGGAACCTGAAATTTTAGAGGGCGGGTCAAAGGAGAATGCTGAAGGCGCCTGAGTGGTCACTGATCAGCCGAGTGAGCTCCAAGGCCATTTTCTCTCCTGTTGAACGCAGGAAGCTGAAATTTTAGAGGGCGGGTCAATGGAGAATGCTGAAGGCGCCTGAGTGGTCACTGATCAGCTGAGTGAGCTCCAAGGCCATTTTCTCTCCTGTTGAACGCAGGAACCTGAAATTTGAGAGGCAGGGTCAAAGGAGAATGCTGAAGGCGCCTGAGTGGTCACTGATCAGTTGAGTGAGCTCCAAGGCCATTTCCTCTCCTGTTGAACGCAGGAACCTGAAATTTGAGAGGCAGGGTCAAGGGAGAATGCTGAAGGCGCCTGAGTGGTCACTGATCAGCTGAGTGAGCTCCAAGGCCATTTTCTCTCCTGTTGAACGCAGGAAGCTGAAATTTTAGAGGGCGGGTCAATGGAGAATGCTGAAGGCGCCTGAGTGGTCACTGTTCAGCTGAGTGAGCTCCAAGGCCATTTCCTCTCCTGTTGAACGCAGGGACCTGAAATTTGAGAGGCAGGGTCAAAGGAGAATGCTGAAGGCGCCTGAGTGGTCACTGATCAGCTGAGTGTGCTCCAAGGCCATTTCCTCTCCTGTTGAACGCAGGAACCTGAAATTTGAGAGGGCGGGTCAATGGAGAATGCTGAAGGCGCCTGAGTGGTCACTGATCAGCTGAGTGAGCTCCAAGGCCATTTTCTCTCCTGTTGAACGCAGGAAGCTGAAATTTTAGAGGGCGGGTCAATGGAGAATGCTGAAGGCGCCTGAGTGGTCACTGATCAGCTGAGTGTGCTCCAAGGCCATTTCCTCTCATGTTGAACGCAGGAACCTGAAATGTGAGAGGGCGGGTCAATGGAGAATGCTGAAGGCGCCTGAGTGGAAATAGAATGAGGAAATAGAACTCCCGCAGTGTTCATTGCACAGAAATTGTTCACCATTCGTTGGAAAGCTCTCAATTTATATAGTATTTTTCTTGTAGTTACATATTTATTTATATAACATTTATAGGGTTTTAGACCAAATTAAATGTCTAACAATTATTTATTTTATTATTGCCAAAGACTCCACATTTATTATTGTTGTTTTTTATTTAACGGATGACTAGCATCGCAAAAACACATTCTGTGTTCCTATGATTTCATACAGAGTATGGAAAAAGAAATAAACCGGGGGGTGCAGGGGGGCGGAGCCCCCCGCCGAGGCGCAAAGCGCCGAGTTTCATTTAATGTTTTTCTTCATAGATCACTCGTCTGCAAAGAACACAGCTTTGCCATTTTCACAACCTACCAACCATGCTTTTGCTTCACAACTCAATTCAAAGAAATAGGGGTTTGTGGGTGCCTTCGTTGGGAAATTTGAATACTGGTTGCTAAGGACGCAACACCGAGTACAACTAGGGATGGCATATCGAATGAAATATGTCGATATATTGATAAAACGATATATCGTCATTGAAATATCGATACCTACGATATATTGGTTACAATGTAAATCTAAATTGGAAAATATTGTTGAAGTAGATACGTGAGTTAAAACGTTTTAAGCTAAATAAACATCATTTTGGAAGAAATGTATCGATATACTCGACATATCGGAAGATTTACATGGAAAAACTCTTTGAAGTTAGTATTTAACCCTCTCAAAAGTATCATGGTTTACGTTACAAGGTACCTATGTAGGGATGGCAAATCGAGTGAAATATATCAGAAGATCTACTTGGAAAAATGGCTGAAATAAGTATTTAACCTGGTTTAAAAAGTTACTGGTATGAATTATCGAAATTATCATACGTAGTTGTAAAAGTGCGTAAATGTCATTGTAATGTCATACATTCTAGTCAGTAGTTCTTCAATAAAGTGACGCCTAGGAAAACCCCAAGCAGGCATGAGGCATCATCAACATGGGTGAGGTGAGGAAGGGAAAAAACACGTCACTTGACGTCACCTTTTTTCCACACTCCCCTCACCATACTAACTTGAGATATAGATAATATAGATAGATATAGATAAGCCACACTGAAGGGTCTTCCTACATGCATTCGTACCTTGTCTACCTGACTTGTCATTTCTCGTATTACCTACAGCCCCAGTTCTTCCGAAGGAACGGTTTGCCCCATAAGGGCGCCGAACCTCTAGCTCCCCTTAGGGACCTCTTCAGAACAGTAGGCCTGACTAGGTAAATGTTCCGCCTCCCGCCAGTAAGTCTGTCATCAGACGCCGAGATTGTCAGATAGATTTTGACGCACTCGTCAATACGGTCGGCTGCGAGGCGCCGCAGATGGAGTGCTGAAACAACAGGCTTTTAGGGATCAATCTCTCCGTTGAGTAGGATTCAGGCTAGGAACAATTCAGCGCATCGAGAGGACCATCGCCCTCACTCGACAACACGCAGAACACAGCAGTCATGGTTGTCAGAGCACTAGGTCAGTAGCAAAGAGTTTTTGGGGTTGCAAATTTACGGATAAATTACTCTCAGGGGTCCTAACAACATAATATAGAAAATCACAGATACCTACCCTCACCATAGCAATGTTTCATTAATTTATAAATTGCTTCAACTCGCATGAGTATTAGGTAGTTTCAATCTGGACACGCCTCATTACTCATTAATTGAGACTTGAACGCCACTGTAGTGTAAACCATTATGTTTGAGCTGAAGTCAGTAATCTGAAATCAAACCGTCACGTAGGTACCTACAAAGTTAGGAATAAAATTACCTGATGTTTTTACAGGTACAGGCGTCCCTTCTCATCTATCCATTTTAATATTTAATTTTTACTTGTTGAAAACAAGTCGCAATATATCGTTAAATATATCGATATTGACCGATAATATCGGTTCTCTATATCGATATAAATATATCGATATATCAAACCTAATATATCGATATATTACATATATCGATATATCGTTGCCATCCCTAAGTACAACTCGAAGGAATGAACTACAATCGCAATTCGGTAATCTAAAATTTTAAAGGAGTTTAGGCTTTTTTGAGATTGACACTCTTGTTTCTGATTTATCGCAAGTCCAACCCTTGAGAACTCTTAAGGAGCTAACGGTTTGATCGATAGCGGTGGTGGTCTCAACTGATTCTAAAAATTCAATTCTATTTTGAATTACTGAAAAAACAATACCTTCAGTTCGAGAGTTTTCGAGCTTAGGGCGCTTTTGAAAATTACACCCCCCATTGTTCACCCCTTAGGAGTGACTGACATCAACCAAAAGCTTCAGGGCACAACTAGACCCCAAATGGAGCCCATATATCAAATTTAATCAAAATCAGTCCATGGTAAATAAAGTGCTGCGAATTTTTTAGCATGGAACATGCTTAAGCCATCACCTAACTGGACAAAAACGTGACGAAACCGTGGAACGAAAATAGCGCGGGATTTTGTAATGATTTTCACTCACAACCGGCCCGTTTCTAGGGAAATGTATCTCCGTTAGTTTTCATCCCACGAAAATCGTTCACCACTCGTTGAAACCCACAATTTATGCGTAAATTATACATGTACTGCCAAAACAGCTGTAAATATGGACGAAGCTGAGAAATACCTCTGATTTAAAAGAACTGTAAACAACATTCGCGGTAAAAACCAACATCGATTCAGTGGATTATTATTGATGTTGTTGGTTGGTTTGGTTTTTACAAATTTAATCAAAGGATCTTGAAACCTAGGCGAGATTTTGTTAGGTAGGCTTTTAGTTGTGATGTGTTCTTCGACGCTTTAGATGTTTTCGATTTGTTAATAAGTAATAACCTTTCGGACAACAAGAAATGAATGAAATGACGAGCAATTTGAAAATCAGGCCATTAAAGAGCTAAATTATAACAACAGACAACAAATTCCTAGTAAGAGGAAACACCAAACAGACAAAACACGGCTAAAGCATGATCCATGCTTCTATTTAATTTTAGCCGAAGGCTCTAAGCAATGGAGGGCTTGACCCCTGAACATTTTTTTGAATTCGATTTTCGGATTTATTATACTTTGATAAAATTAGATGAAATTTAGAGGTGTGGGTTACATTTTTATCTTGCTCGATTCCAAAGGTTCATTATTGAAAAAAAAATAAACCAAAAATCTCGCTCGTAGCATTTAGGTTTATTATTTTCAATAATGAACCTTTGGAATTGAACAAGAAAAAAAATGTTACTCCCTCTCGAGATTTGATGGTTTACATTCCAAGGTACGTAAAATCCAATAATCTAATTTTTTGAAAAATGTCCGACCGATTTTGATGAAATTTGGTACATGTGCTTCTTTTTGCGTCTAGTCCTGCACGGAAAACCACGTTTGCTTTCTTAGACCGACTGAAACGGAACCAAAATTGTTCAAAACTCGAAGAAAATAAGTAAAATAAAAAATTTCAAGTAATTTCCCAGTTCCTCCAGTAAGGGCCCGCGACAAATGACTTAGCGCCCTTGCTCAAAAGCTTGTGTTCAACTTACACCCGCATGCTCCTGACATAGTTTAGGATTCCTATCTCGCCCAACTTCCTCTCGCTCAGCAGGCACTGCCCACCCTGACCCGATCGCCAGGTTTTACTGCGCAGTTCGACAAAACGGCTAATTGATCCATTTGCCTCATTGAGGTAACTTATTTTTTCGGGGACGGAAGTTTACCAAGACGGAAAAGAAGGCGTTTGAGGACAGCGAAATGGTGGTCGGACGTTGAAAATATTGTTTTCCTGAATATTCATATCGACTGTTACTCAAAGACTGGCAACAGAGATAAGGAAATTACACGATGCGGGTTTTGCTATTGATACCTGCCTTCGCTAATCGTACTTAGCTAAGATCGTGAATGACAAGAAAAAAAACTGTTTTTAAAAGTAAGTCGATTTTTTAAGTCGGAGATTTAAACTCCGCTTAAAAAAATGTTATTGGGTATCAAAAAGATTGAAAATTTAACGCTCTTTCCAACAATTTTTTTTAGATGTGAGCAAACTCTTGAACTGAAGAAGTTATGGTAGATTTATTGAGCCAAGATCGAAAACACGAAAAAAAAAGGCATTTTGAGTGGGGATACCATAAAATGTCGCGAGACACTTTTTGTCAGAAATTAGTTGTGGGAGAAAGATCGTGAACCACTCATGTTACACCCTGTATGAGATAATTTCACTAATTTGATTCATTCAAATTTTGAAGACTGTGTTAGCTCGTTGAAGTGTTTTCAAAGTTTAACCAGTCCTCATCACGACCGATTTAACCACCTTCCAGGTGGTGTGACTCTGATCACTGGATTATCTTTGAATCGAAAGCTGTCGTCATATTGGATATACTTCACCCCCGTTAATGGATTTAAACTTTTTATAAAAATCGGTCAGAATCCTAACTGAAGATTTAATTTCAGTCCTGAGTCCGAGGTTCATCCAATTTGGGGAAAACGGCCCCGAAAACGCCTAAAACATCCTTTCAGGCGGTTCAACTTCCTGATTGACTGGTAATCCGAAGCTGTCGCCATGTTGCAAAATGCATTAGGTAATTCTGTTCTACCTTTTGATTTGGTACCTAATATTTTTCTCAATAAAAAAATTCAAAAAAAATTAATTCGACTGTAGTTTTTTTTTGGTTTATTATTTTCAATAATAAGCCTTTGGAATCGAGCAAGAAAAAAAAAATTTTAAGCCCCCTCAAAATTTGATGTTTTACGTTTCAAGGTACGTAGAATACGAAAATCGAATAAAAAAATTTCCGTCCGTCCGCCGTACGCCGTACGCCGTACGCCGTACGCCGTACGCGGCACTTTTCTTAGTTACCATGGACCGATTTCGATGAAATTTGGTATATGGGCTCCATTTGGGGTCTAGTTGTGCCGCGAAGCTTTTGGTTGATGTAGGTCACTTCTAAGGGGTGGAAATTAAGGGTTGAAATTTTCAAGAGTGCCCTAGCTCGAAAACTCTCGAAATAAAGGTATCGTTTTTTCACTAATTTTAAATAGTACTGAATTTTTAAAAATTTTTGAGACCACCCGGAGCTCTGTAGGGCAAACCGTTCGGTCCCTACGAGTACTTGAAGGTTTTCCTTCGATAAAACAGAATCATGAGTGTGAATCGCAAAAGAGGTCTAATCTCCGTTGAAATTTTTCTGACTAAAATGCGATCGCTGTTCATTTCTTCGATTTGTATACAGTTTTGCCTTCTGCGTAACCAGTAATCAAATTTCCATAATCAAAAGTCAATGGAGAATACTGAAGGCGCCTGAGTGGTCACTGATCAGCTGAGAGAGCTCCAAGGCCATTTCCTCTCCTGTTGAACGCAGGAACCTGAAATTTGAGAGGGCTGGTCAATTGAGAATGCTGAAGGCGCCTGAGTGGTCACTGATCAGCTGAGTGAGCTCCAAGGTCATTTCCTCTCCTGTTGAACGCAGGAACCTGAAATTTGAGAGGGCGGGTCAAAGGAGAATGCTGAAGGCACCTGAGTGGTCACTGATCAGCTGAGTGAGCTCCAAGGGCATTTTCTCTCCTGTTGAACGCAGGAACCTGAAATTTGAGAGGGCGGGTCAAAGGAGAATGCTGATGGCGCCTGAGTGGTCACTGATCAGCTGAGTGAGCTCCAAGGCCATTTCCTCTCCTGTTGAACGCAGGAACCCTGAAATTTGAGAGGGCGGGTCAATAGAGAATGCTGAAGGCGCCTGAGTGGTCACTGATCAGCTGAGTGAGCTCCAAGGCCATTTCCTCTCCTGTTGAACGCAGGAAGCTGAAATTTTAGAGGGCGGGTCAATGGAGAATGCTGAAGGTGCCTGAGTGGTCACTGATCAGCTGAGTGAGCTCCAAGGCCATTTCCTCTCCTGTTGAACGCAGGAAGCTGAAATTTGAGAGGGAAGGTCAAGGGAGAATGCTGAAGGCGCCTGAGTGGTCACTGATCAGCTGAGTGAGCTCCAAGGCCATTTCCTCTCCTGTTGAACGCAGGAACCTGAAATTTGAGAGACAGGGTCAAAGGAGAATGCTGAAGGCGCCTGAGTGGTCACTGATCAGCTGAGTGAGCTCCAAGGCCATTTCCTCTCCTGTTGAACGCAGGAACCTGAAATTTGAGAGGGCGGGTCAATGGAGAATGCTGGAGGCGCATGAGTGGTCACTGATCAGCTGAGTGAGCTCCAAGGCCATTTTCTCTCCTGTTGAACGCAGGAAGCTGAAATTTTAGAGGGAAGGTCAAGGGAGAAGGTGGTGGTAGGTGCTATTGATGGAGAACCAGTGATCTATACAGAAGGGTGATCTGTACAGAAAATAATAAACCTTTGAGCAATGATTTGCAGCGTTTCTTTTTCTCATACCGACCTGGCGAATTTACCTCCGTAACATGACAAGTATCATACTTGTATGATACTGAAACTGCATACTGTATACTTGTATGATACTGATACTGCATACTGTAGACCTGCAAGATACTGATACTGCATACTGTATACTTGTATGATACTGATACTGCATACTGTATACTTGTATGATACTGATACTGATACTGCATACTATATACTTGTATGATACTGAAACTGCACACTGTATACTTGTATGATACTGAAACTACATACTGTATACTTGTATGATACTGATACTGCATACTATGTACTTGTATGATACTGATACTGCATACTGTATACTTGTATGATACTGATAGTACATACTGTATACTTGTATGATACTGATAGTACATACTGTATACTTGTATGATACTGATACTGCATACTGTATACTTGTATGATACTTGATACTGCATAATGCACTTATGAAATTCTTTGATACAAAGGTAGGCTTTGATACAAATTTTGTCGTACTTATCCATACAGTCAATAAATAAATAAATTTGCGTTAAGTACCTCAAAATTTGGATTCTTAGGAGAATAAAAACACGGATTTAAAAAAAAAAATCACGTATTTCCACCAAGAAATTTGCAGTGTCAAAATTTGTATTTCCACTGAATATTTATCCAGCATAAAAATTCCAAGAACAGCAGCTTCAGAACATTTAATGTTCTTGGAAGCTGAAGGTGAGACACGATGCTTTCAGCAAGAAAATATAGAACAATGAGAAACACCGCCCCTCTTACGAAGAGACTTGTGTAGTAGCAGTTCTTCCGTAAAACTCAATTGTGAACACTCCAATGAGCTCAAACGTTCGAAGTTTTTTCCAAGGTCTTAGCGTCAACTCTGGAGAAAACTCAAGAGAATCTCGATCCATCGATCTCATCTCCTCCCATCCTCTATTTTGTCTACCGCCAAACGAAGCTCTAAGCATCGGGAAGGTGGTAACTTAGTTATACGTGGAAACCAATAAACGTCTCCAAGTTTCGAACCTATTTATATCAAACGCCCCGATATCCATCAAGCTTCTTGGAACTTGGGTTAAATATTAATTTAAACTGAGTAAGAGCTCTTGTTAAGCCAGTCATAATAAATGTAAATACCTTGTACCCAAGTGGATGAATTATGAATAGTCCTGTATTTATATAGCTTGTAAATGTTTTATGAAGGTCATTCTATCGAGCTGGTGTTTGGTAACCTACGGCAGAACTTCATAAGTAATGATTTTCAATTGAAAAGGACAGGAGGTGTTATTGTAATGAAGCACGCAAACTCAACTAGCTATGTCGATATTGTATTAAATTTTAAATAACTTATCACTCGAACCTTAGGCAAACGCGAGGCTCAAGAGGCTTCTCTACTTTTTGGAAGGGCGTTGAAGGGATAATAACTAACAGTGGTGTCATCTTCATGCTCACTGACATTTCACTAGTCGCTACGTCGTTTATTTATTTTCTATTACATCCCCTTCTTTTGAGAGGTTTAATTGTTTCGGAAAAAGGTTTAATTATTTTGGAAAACTCGGCGCTGCGCGCCTCGGCGGGGGCTTCGCCCCCTGCACCCCCGGATGATTTCCGCTTAGAGCCTAATGGCTAAAATGTGACATACCTTGAAAAGGTTTTTGCTCCCTCTCCCTCTTTATCTTTCTTCCACTGTAATATTTAAGATACCTCCTTATTCATAATAACATCAGGTTGTCAAGCATATGATAAATCATAGCGCTACTTTCCTGTCGCTTTTTCCTGTCGCTTTTTACTGTCGATTTTTCCTGTCGTTTTTCGACGGGGGTTCCCATCGCTAAAACCTTTTCAAGGTTAAAAGTTTAATTGTATTGGGGAAAGGTTTAATTCATTTGGAAAAAGGTTTAATTCAACTGGAAAAAGGTTTAATTCTTTTGGAAGAAGGTTTAATTCAACTGGAAAATGCTATATAAAAAATCATATTGTCATAGTAGTTCAACGTCTGGTGACACCAGTTATTTATCAAATACACTGTAGTTATCTGATATCTGTTATATTTATGATGGATTTTTAAGGGTAGTTTTCAGGGACTTTTTGAATATTAGGAAATTATTGAGTTTTGAAGTGGATCGAATTACGTGTAATTGCGTATATTACGCATAGTATGTGTTTTGATGTAGAATAAGTATATGCAATGAATCTACTTCACATCAATACGTTGGTTGTTAAATACAAAGCATTTTTTTAGGATCATATAGAGGGTAGATATTATACTGAATAATTAAACAGGGTGGATGCTATGCACGGTGGAATACTATTGCCATGATGTTTCAACGTTTGGTGACTGCAGTAAGAGTTACTCATTACATAATTTGTAATGAGTATATTATAATGTTTCATGACACACATTCTTCTGTTTATATTGTTAATGGGTTGTTGTATGATGTTTTTAAGAATTGTTAGAATGTCGAGAAATTACGTATGTAGGGGGTGAAGTGTGATGGCTGTTCATCAATTGTTTTGATGTATAATAAATATCTGAACTAGATGTTTTGTTAAAAGAGCATTGTGGAGTATATAAAGAGTGAACATTATACATTGAAACATTATTAATTTTGTTAATTATACATTGAACATACATACGCTATACATGTTGCAGCTGAGCGATGAGCCTCTGGTGCCCCACGCCTAGTTTGTTTTTCCAATTGTAGGTGGATATTTGTTTATTGGCTCCTATCAGCTGGAGGGTATCGCATGAACGTTCTCAATTTTTGAGAAAACATCAATGAAATAAAAGTTTTCAAGAGAGCATAACACATAGCATCCTCGATCCATGACATGAAACGAAGATGATCCGATAATGGAGTTTTGCTGTCAATTTATGATAGCTGTTGGGAAATAAAACTACATCTCCAAGATCTGTTACGAAATTCACAATGCATTATCCAATTAAGTCAATCTTCATCATTTTACTTTGCAGGATTTTTTTTTTTTTTTTCAACCGAGACTTTGTTTTTTCAAATGCGTAATGGGAAAAATGCATTAAAAAATTTATTCAAAATTGAATATATACAAATCGAAGATATGAAGTGAAGTATCTCTCTAACTGATTATATTCACGAGTCGAGAGTTGGTGAAAGAATGAATGTATTTCTATGAAACTATTCTCAATGTGATTGCATGACTACTGGATAACAATAACTATAACTCATGATGCAACAACTCCTCCCCCTTTAGGAACCCAGAGCCTTTCTCATGTGGTCTGCATGAACACGACGTTCGACCCCATCAATGACGACCACATAGGATAACGGTCCCGTCTTCTGCTTCACCATTGCTTCTGCAAATGTTTTGTCGTCCTTTTTCCTTTTCACCCACACTGTCTCCCCCTCACAAAATTCCTTCAGCGCAGCTCGGTCGTGTTGAAGCTTTTGCTTCATCTGCTGTTCATCAAGTCTTCCAGCCAAATCTGGCTGCAACAGGCTAATCCTGGTCCGTAGTTGACGTCCCAACAACAACTCTGCCGGTGTTCGTGCAGTTGTTCTGTGACTGGTTATTCTATATGAGAAGAGAAACTGGTTGAGACGTGTCCGCAGATCCTGCTTGCTGGTCTTACTAGATCCAAAACGTTGCTTGAATGTCCTTACCATCCTCTCTGCTAATCCATTAGATCTTGGATGGTACGGAGTGGTTAGAACATGTTTCACATTGTTATATCTACAAAACTCCTTAAAATTTTCAGACGTCCACTGTGGACCATTGTCCGAAACAATTACCTTCGGTAGCCCAAACCTTGCAAAAATGTCTTCTAAAACCGCTATTGTTTTATTGTTTTCTCCGTAGTAATCAGCTTCATGGGAACAATCTCAATCCATTTCGAGGTTGCATCTACCATAAACAACCAGTTGTGTCCCTCGAAAGATTCTGCGAAGTCCACGTGCAACCGTGACCATGATTCCATTGGGATGTTCCAGGAGTACAAAGGTGATTCAGGATCCCAAGGCCTGTTCTCTTGGCAGGGTTTACACGTCTTCAAAAATGTTTCTATTTCCTTATCAATGGACGGCCACCAAAGATGCATTCTGGCTATGGACCTCATTGCTGAGACCCCTGGATGTCCTTCGTGTAGTATCTGTATGATATCTTTTTGGAGGGACGCAGGCACCACTATTCTACCTTTCCAAAGTAAAATGCCTTCTTCGTACGATAGTTCTTCCTTCTTCTCATAAAACGTCCAAAATTCCTCAGTCAAATATTCCTTCGTTGGCCATCCCTGTTGCAGGTACCTTATTATTTTATTCAATTTTGCATCTTCTTCTGTTCTTGTTCTTAACAATTTTTTGAAACACCTATATCTTTCACTTTCGTTTGTGCAATCTTTCGTCCATATTCCATTTTGTTCTCGTCGATTGCTACTTTTTGTGGTAATCTTGATAGGGCATCTGCTGGGCTATTGTCTTTTCCAGGAATAAATTCAATTGCGTAATCAAATTCCATGAGCGTGAGTGCCCATCTGCTAAGACGACTGGATGCTAACTTAGGCAGCTCTGCCTTTTCCCCGAACAAGTACGTTAGTGGTTTGTGATCAGTCTTAAGTATAAATCTCCTTCCATATAGGTATCTTTCAAACTTTTTGACTGAATGAACAATACCTAGCGCCTCTCTGTCTATTACGGAATACCGCATCTCTGCTTTGTTCAAGGTCCGTGACGTAAATGCTATTGGCTTTTCAGATCCATCTGGGAAACGGTGACTCAGTACTCCTCCAACCCCTGTTTCACTAGCATCGGAGTAGAGTATCAAAGGTAACGATGGGTCGTAATGAACCAAGGTATCGGACGAAGAGAGTATTTCTTTCAGCTCCTGTACTACTTTACTATGCTGCTGGGTCCAGTACCATTTAGCTCCTTTTTGTAGCAAACTATAAAGCAATGAACAACGGCCTTGCAATCTAGGGATGAATTTTTGGTAATAGTTAATACTGCCCATAAACGATCTAAGTTCCTTCACATTCGACGGCTCAGGCATTTGTCTAATGGCCTGAACGTGCTCTTCCGTAGGATGAATCCCCACTCTGTCAAATCGATGTCCCAAATAGATGACAGAATCTTGGAGCCACCTACACTTCGACAGCTGCACTCTCATTCCAGCCGTGTTCAGTCTTTCAAGCACTGTATCCACTTTCCTAATGTGCGTCTCTTTGTCTTTTGCAGTAATGATTATATCATCTAGATAACATTGTACCCCCTCAATTCCAGCTAGGACTATTTCCATTGTTTTTTGGAATTTGGCTGGAGCCGAACTGATTCCAAATGGCATTTTTCGGTATCGAAAGAATCCCTTGTGTGTTGATATCACCAGGTAGTTCTTTGATTCCTCAGCTACAGCTAGTTGCAAATAGGCATCCTTTAAATCGATTACTGAGTACTGCTCTCCTCCTGATATCGAAGCACACGCTTCTTCAAAAGTGGGAAGTGGATGCATATCCACCACTATCCATTTATTGATTGTCACTTTGAAATCTGAACATAACCTTATTTTGCCATTTGGCTTTGGAGCTATGACTAGGGGTGAAGCCCATTCGATATGTGTTGTAGCTGGATCTATGGGCTCTATTACTCCTTCTGTCAGTAGCCTATCCAATTCTTTTTCTACTGCTGGTTTCAATGCAAATGGAACTGGCCTAGGTTTAAAAACTTTTGGTGTTGCATTAGGTTTCAAAAGTATTTTGATTTGGTGTCCCTTAATGTTACCCGTAGAAGAACTGAACAAGTCAGGATAACGCAACAAAATATTTTTAATGTCATCTGGAACACTGCTAGGATTGGATATTGGACTGGGAGGAGATGTAGCCATTGGTGTTTCCCTCTTGGTGGCACAAATTTCCGCTCCTGGTGGTAGAGGGAGATCAAATCTCAAAACCCAATCCAAACCAAATAAAGGGACATCATGCTTTTCCACTACAATTAACGGCAATTCACATTCACGCCCAAATGCTGATACCATAACTCTCGCCATTCCCAAAGTTTTTACCTCTACATTTGTGTATGCAATCAAGTTAGGGTATGGGGTCAAATTAAGTCACTGTCCAACAAGTTGGGGAATGTAGGAGATGATGACGACATTTCATATTGCGACGATCCTTTAGATGAATGATTTATTTATTGATTTTTTTTGCCTTTTTGCAATTAATGTTTTGTACAAAACTATATCTAATTTGGAAAATTAAGCCACTTTTTGCCCAAAATTTTTCTGGAGGTGACAGTAAGGTGCCTACAAACCCTAGTAAACTTACTGAAGTGAATTACGCGATTTTAATAAACAATAGGTAACATGATTATATAATTTTAGGTATTATGGTGACCGAAACGCGGATATTTGTGGGGAAAAAAGATCAAAGTCCTTACCTTGTTTGAAATTTCTAATTATTTCTGGAAATTATCTTCGACCTACTTAATTTTCTTTATTGTCACTTGAACATAATTAAATTCCTGGTCAGTTGGCCCAAACAGTTCTTTTTTTTTATGCATAGTTTCTTTCTGGGACGACTTCAAACTTTGTTTTTCGATTTTCTCGGAATTAGGAAAAGAGGAGTCTGATCCTTTTTCCCCGTGACCCTTCAAATGCTCTCACCCTTTCACAAAAAAATCGATTTTTCAGGACTCAGGTAAATCATTTAAATAAACAGCTTTATTCATCGAATGAAACATATTTTGATGGAAATATGTACATAAAACATCATAACATAAAAGATATATAATACATATCATATTATGATGAGATTATTACTCGGCCAACATGAAATGGTTAAAATGTTCTTCAGGAATGTAACTCTTCAACCTCTCTAGGTCAGCTAACGGAAATGAAAGGGTTGATGAGATTCCGGCAATTCACAGAATGGATTTTTGAGCATTGCTGCAGGTCGTAACAATTTTGGGGAGGATTTTCGGGGTGAAAGATATGTAGCCGATCTACTAAGCGCACTTTTCTTTTGATGAGAGAGGAATCACGATAGCGACTCCATTTGGGGTCTAGTTGTGCTGATGTCAGTCACTCCTAAGGGGTGAAAATTAAGCGTTGAAATTGTCAATAGTGCCCTAGCTTGGAAACTCCCGAATTAAAAGTTTAGTTTTTTCACCAATTTTGAATAGTATTGAATTTTTAGAATGGTTGGTAGGTACCTAGTGGGAATGGAAAAGCCGCGTTCTTTGCAAACGAGTGATCAATACAGAAAGATATTAAAAATGTGCTTTTTTATTTTCGGATTCTATGTACCTTTAAACTCGAACAAGAAAAAGATTTTGAGGGGGGAATTTTTTATTTCTATTTTTTTGTCGATTCCAAAAACCGCTTTAGATGGACTGGAAACACATGCGACCGGTCTAGAAACGTACAGCAAATCTTCTATGTTGGTTTCTAGCAGCGGCTGGTGCATAATTCGAAGAGGTGGAGGGTGAGTGGTGGATTGGAGTGGAAGTGAGGCCTCCAAATGCGGAAGTGCTTCCCGAGGACATCTCATCAGTCCACGCGCCCCGCAGAGGAGCTCGACATTGAACCAGATGATCTCCAAGGAGAGAAAAATAGTCCTCGGGCTTCGCTAGAGATGAGCGCCTCTCAGGTTGAGGTGGTCGGGACACGTTGTGGAACCACGTGGCTCGTACGTCAGCGGGTAAATAATGAAGAAGGTCTAATTGAAGGGACAGGAGCTCACCATCATTAAATGACAGTGAAGAAATTAAATGATAGCTCGCAAATTTTGCGACACCCTAAAACTTAATCCTTCTGGGGCTGTCATCGTATCGGACTCTTTCCTCCTTCAAATTAATGTATTTGTACTTCCTAGGCACTTAATTTTCACCGTACGCGGCACTTTTGCCACTTAGCATTGACTGATTTTGATGAAATTTGATATGTAGGCTCCATTTGGGGTCTAGTTGTGCCCCGAAGATTTTGGTTGATGTAGGTCACTCCTAAGGGTTCAAAAATGAATTTTGAAATTTTGAAAACGCCCTAACTCAAAAGGTATTGTTTTTTCTTCAATTTAAGATTCTATAGAATTTTTAGAATTTTTTGAGACCACCCGGAGCTCTGTAGAACAAACCGTTCGCTCACTACGAGAATTTAAGGGTTGGACGTACGATAAATCAGAAACACGAATGTGAATCGCAAAAGAGGCCTAATCTCCGTTCAAATTAAAGCTGACCGAAATGCGATCGATGTTTTTCTTCATGTTGGATGGTTTGTGGCTTTGCAGACGAGTGATCTACATAGAAAAATAAAAATAATAAACCATTGTGTAATAATTTGCAGCGTTTTATTCGATTTTTGGATTCTACGTACCTTGAAACGTAAACCATCAAATTTTGAGGGGGTGTTAAAACTTTTTTTTTCTTGGTCGATTCCAAAGGTTCATTATTGAAAATAATAAACGAAAATTGTAGATATGTAAAACGTCTGCCAAGTTGGGTGGGCAGTGTAGCTTCCTCACTCATTGTAACATGGACGTATAGAATCAGTTGGCGAAAAAATTATGATTCAAAGAGTTATTCAATACCAAAATATTGGCGATAATATGCGGGATAGGGTTGCAGGTATTAATATTTATAATAGTGTTGTAAATAGTTGTGGTATATAAACCACTGAAACAAAAGAACGAAAGAGTGTAGGCATAAAATAAAACTACGAAGTTATGACGATAATGATTATCCTTGGACATTATTGTATTTTCAACGTAGAATTTTATTTAGCGGTCCACCGTCTAGGATCTAACCCACACAATCCCTGAAAATTTCATCGAAATTGGTTGAATAGTTGCGGAGTTTTGGTTGTAACAATAAATTTAAAGTTCGCGCATGCGCAGCGGCTATTGCTTGACCAATTTGATTGAAACTTATAGGGTGTCTCTTAGACGTTAGTCCCTAACTAACCTCCAAATTTCAGCAAAATCGGTTCATTACAAAACCGAGAAACCGAGGTTCCACGAAATTCACGTTTGCGCATGCGCACTCGCTCCTATTGGTCCGAAGGTGCTGAAATTGATAGGGGACCGTCTAGGACCTAACCCGCACAATCCCTGAAAATTTCATCAAAATCGGACCACAGGTTAGTATAGTTTTGCCCGGGACAAGGATTGACCACAGACAGACCGACAGACTGACAGACAGACACGGAACCAAAATTGTTCGGGAAGCTCTAAAACGCAAAAAGCAAGTGGAAATTTTGATTTTGGAGGACATTTTTTTTTTTCACTTCTTTCACGAATACAAAGTTTCCCTACCTTCGGTAGTGAGGAAGCAAAAACAATTTGATGTCGCGGCCTGGAATCGAACCCGGGACCCCCACGTTCGGGCGACATACGTACGTACGTACGGTTGGCGTTTTATGTATATAGATTGTAGTTTTTATTCTTAAATTAAACACTTAATGAAGTTTTGAAATACCTACGACATATTTGGACCGATTTTGATGAAATTTGGGATATGGCATCCGTTTGGGGTCTAGTCGTTACCCAAAGCTTTTGGTTGTTCGCCAGTTTCAAGAAATGAAAAAAAAAAGGTTGGAATTTTCAAAATTCACTTTTTTAAACCAATGTGCTGACTCAATTCTTCCTCAGTTCACTCTCTATAGTGTGAATAAAATGTATACTTACTATTATATATCTATAAGTGGGCGTCGGTGGTCTAGTGGACAGTGTACCGGACTGCGGTGATAGGATGAGAACCGTCTAGCGGGGACGCGCGTTCGAGTCTGGTCGTTGCAGAAAGTTTTCTGTCTATTAGACGATCGGCAATCTCTCGTTCCAACCCAGGGCGGTGATGTTTGGGAAGCCATGAGCGAAATCATCAGAACAAATTCTGATCTCCCCTTAGGGAGACAGCTGATGACGTCCGCGACGCCAAGAATGGCAGTCGGACGAAAATTCAACCTGAAATGGTTGCTTAATTTAATTTTAAAATTAAATTAACTATTATAATATAATAGTAATATTATATTATATATTATAGATATATTATATCTATAAATAGAGATATCTATAAATAGAGAGTGAAATCAACAACTATTGCTAAGCTAAACAACTATCATAGTTGTAGCAATAATTGCTAGATTTCTATAAATAGATATAAATAGAGATTAATAAATAAATAGATAGATATAAATAGATAAATAAATAAATAAAAATAATAAATAAATATAAATAAATAAAATAAATAAAAAGATAAATAAAATAAAATAAAATAAATAAAATAAATAAATAAATAAAAAGATATAAATAAATAAATAGATATAAATATAAATAGATATAAATAGAGAGTGAAATCAACAACTATTGCTAAGCTAAACAACTATCATAGTTGTAGCAATAATTGCTAAGCTATTGTTTATTATATTCGTTTCAAAGTAGATTACTATCAACCCGGGGGTCATGCATTTCATAGGGGACCATCTACACCCCAACCCGAACAATACCTGAAAATTTCATCAAATTCGGATGGAAGTAGGGTGTGCGCCTGGGTAGGAAAAACTGTTTATTGTTATTTTTAATCTAAGGTAGACCTCATTCTGAGAATTTTGGTACCAACCGCGACCTTCTAGCGTGTGTAAATATTTTCCTATGAATTTTTAAAGTTTCGACCATTTATGACGTCACAGTGGGCTTACTAGAACTTATTTAATTCTTGAGAAATATGATGCAATATTTAATTTCATTTGTAAATGTTGAATTATCAATTTTAGGAAAAAATGTTGAATAATTCATGTATTTATCATGTTTTTACTGTGTAGGTACGAAAAATGCGCATCTTACAAGTAGACAACTATAATAATACGTGATGGCAAAACGTTTAAGTGGTAAAACCCCACATTTAAGTCAGTCTACGAATGATTTCTTAATGAAGGACTGTTATGAGACATTGTGAAGGACACAGTCCTTCACAATGCCTCATAACAGTCCTTCATTAAGAAATCATTCGTAGACTGACTTAAATGTGGGGTTTTACCACTTAAACGTTTTGCCATCACGTATTATTATAGTTGTCTACTTGTAAGATGCGCATTTTTCGTACCTACACAGTAAAAACATGATAAATACATGAATTATTCAACATTTTTTCCTAAAATTGATAATTCAACATTTACAAATGAAATTAAATATTGCATCATATTTCTCAAGAATTAAATAAGTTCTAGTAAGCCCACTGTGACGTCATAAATGGTCGAAACTTTAAAAATTCATAGGAAAATATTTACACACGCTAGAAGGTCGCGGTTGGTACCAAAATTCTCAGAATGAGGTCTACCTTAGATTAAAAATAACAATAAACAGTTTTTCCTACCCAGGCGCACACCCTACTTCCATCCGAATTTGATGAAATTTTCAGGTATTGTTCGGGTTGGGGTGTAGATGGTCCCCTATGAAATGCATGACCCCCGGGTTGATAGTAATCTACTTTGAAACGAATATAATAAACAATAGCTTAGCAATTATTGCTACAACTATGATAGTTGTTTAGCTTAGCAATAGTTGTTGATTTCACTTTCTATTTATATCTATTTATATTTATATCTATTTATTTATTTATATCTTTTTATTTATTTATTTATTTTATTTATTTTATTTTATTTTATTTATCTTTTATTTATTTTATTTATTTATATTTATTTATTATTTTTATTTATTTATTTATCTATTTATATCTATCTATTTATTTATTAATCTCTATTTATATCTATTTATAGAAATCTAGCAATTATTGCTACAACTATGATAGTTGTTTAGCTTAGCAATAGTTGTTGATTTCACTCTCTATTTATAGATATCTCTATTTATAGATATAATATATCTATAATATATAATATAATATTACTATTATATTATAATAGTTAATTTAATTTTAAAATTAAATTAAGCAACCATTTCAGGTTGAATTTTCGTCCGACTGCCATTCTTGGCGTCGCGGACGTCATCAGCTGTCTCCCTAAGGGGAGATCAGAATTTGTTCTGATGATTTCGCTCATGGCTTCCCAAACATCACCGCCCTGGGTTGGAACGAGAGATTGCCGATCGTCTAATAGACAGAAAACTTTCTGCAACGACCAGACTCGAACGCGCGTCCCCGCTAGACGGTTCTCATCCTATCACCGCAGTCCGGTACACTGTCCACTAGACCACCGACGCCCACTTATAGATATATAATAGTAAGTATACATTTTATTCACACTATAGAGAGTGAACTGAGGAAGAATTGAGTCAGCACATTGGTTTAAAAAAGTGAATTTTGAAAATTCCAACCTTTTTTTTTTCATTTCTTGAAACTGGCGAACAACCAAAAGCTTTGGGTAACGACTAGACCCCAAACGGATGCCATATCCCAAATTTCATCAAAATCGGTCCAAATATGTCGTAGGTATTTCAAAACTTCATTAAGTGTTTAATTTAAGAATAAAAACTACAATCTATATACATAAAACGCCAACCGTACGTACGTACGTATGTCGCCCGAACGTGGGGGTCCCGGGTTCGATTCCAGGCCGCGACATCAAATTGTTTTTGCTTCCTCACTACCGAAGGTAGGGAAACTTTGTATTCGTGAAAGAAGTGAAAAAAAAAAATGTCCTCCAAAATCAAAATTTCCACTTGCTTTTTGCGTTTTAGAGCTTCCCGAACAATTTTGGTTCCGTGTCTGTCTGTCAGTCTGTCGGTCTGTCTGTGGTCAATCCTTGTCCCGGGCAAAACTATACTAACCTGTGGTCCGATTTTGATGAAATTTTCAGGGATTGTGCGGGTTAGGTCCTAGACGGTCCCCTATCAATTTCAGCACCTTCGGACCAATAGGAGCGAGTGCGCATGCGCAAACGTGAATTTCGTGGAACCTCGGTTTCTCGGTTTTGTAATGAACCGATTTTGCTGAAATTTGGAGGTTAGTTAGGGACTAACGTCTAAGAGACACCCTATAAGTTTCAATCAAATTGGTCAAGCAATAGCCGCTGCGCATGCGCGAACTTTAAATTTATTGTTACAACCAAAACTCCGCAACTATTCAACCAATTTCGATGAAATTTTCAGGGATTGTGTGGGTTAGATCCTAGACGGTGGACCGCTAAATAAAATTCTACGTTGAAAATACAATAATGTCCAAGGATAATCATTATCGTCATAACTTCGTAGTTTTATTTTATGCCTACACTCTTTCGTTCTTTTGTTTCAGTGGTTTATATACCACAACTATTTACAACACTATTATAAATATTAATACCTGCAACCCTATCCCGCATATTATCGCCAATATTTTGGTATTGAATAACTCTTTGAATCATAATTTTTTCGCCAACTGATTCTATACGTCCATGTTACAATGAGTGAGGAAGCTACACTGCCCACCCAACTTGGCAGACGTTTTACATATCTACAATTTTCGTTTATTATTTTCAATAATGAACCTTTGGAATCGACCAAGAAAAAAAAAGTTTTAACACCCCCTCAAAATTTGATGGTTTACGTTTCAAGGTACGTAGAATCCAAAAATCGAATAAAACGCTGCAAATTATTACACAATGGTTTATTATTTTTATTTTTCTATGTAGATCACTCGTCTGCAAAGCCACAAACCATCCAACATGAAGAAAAACATCGATCGCATTTCGGTCAGCTTTAATTTGAACGGAGATTAGGCCTCTTTTGCGATTCACATTCGTGTTTCTGATTTATCGTACGTCCAACCCTTAAATTCTCGTAGTGAGCGAACGGTTTGTTCTACAGAGCTCCGGGTGGTCTCAAAAAATTCTAAAAATTCTATAGAATCTTAAATTGAAGAAAAAACAATACCTTTTGAGTTAGGGCGTTTTCAAAATTTCAAAATTCATTTTTGAACCCTTAGGAGTGACCTACATCAACCAAAATCTTCGGGGCACAACTAGACCCCAAATGGAGCCTACATATCAAATTTCATCAAAATCAGTCAATGCTAAGTGGCAAAAGTGCCGCGTACGGTGAAAATTAAGTGCCTAGGAAGTACAAATACATTAATTTGAAGGAGGAAAGAGTCCGATACGATGACAGCCCCAGAAGGATTAAGTTTTAGGGTGTCGCAAAATTTGCGAGCTATCATTTAATTTCTTCACTGTCATTTAATGATGGTGAGCTCCTGTCCCTTCAATTAGACCTTCTTCATTATTTACCCGCTGACGTACGAGCCACGTGGTTCCACAACGTGTCCCGACCACCTCAACCTGAGAGGCGCTCATCTCTAGCGAAGCCCGAGGACTATTTTTCTCTCCTTGGAGATCATCTGGTTCAATGTCGAGCTCCTCTGCGGGGCGCGTGGACTGATGAGATGTCCTCGGGAAGCACTTCCGCATTTGGAGGCCTCACTTCCACTCCAATCCACCACTCACCCTCCACCTCTTCGAATTATGCACCAGCCGCTGCTAGAAACCAACATAGAAGATTTGCTGTACGTTTCTAGACCGGTCGCATGTGTTTCCAGTCCATCTAAAGCGGTTTTTGGAATCGACAAAAAAATAGAAATAAAAAATTCCCCCCTCAAAATCTTTTTCTTGTTCGAGTTTAAAGGTACATAGAATCCGAAAATAAAAAAGCACATTTTTAATATCTTTCTGTATTGATCACTCGTTTGCAAAGAACGCGGCTTTTCCATTCCCACTAGGTACCTACCAACCATTCTAAAAATTCAATACTATTCAAAATTGGTGAAAAAACTAAACTTTTAATTCGGGAGTTTCCAAGCTAGGGCACTATTGACAATTTCAACGCTTAATTTTCACCCCTTAGGAGTGACTGACATCAGCACAACTAGACCCCAAATGGAGTCGCTATCGTGATTCCTCTCTCATCAAAAGAAAAGTGCGCTTAGTAGATCGGCTACATATCTTTCACCCCGAAAATCCTCCCCAAAATTGTTACGACCTGCAGCAATGCTCAAAAATCCATTCTGTGAATTGCCGGAATCTCATCAACCCTTTCATTTCCGTTAGCTGACCTAGAGAGGTTGAAGAGTTACATTCCTGAAGAACATTTTAACCATTTCATGTTGGCCGAGTAATAATCTCATCATAATATGATATGTATTATATATCTTTTATGTTATGATGTTTTATGTACATATTTCCATCAAAATATGTTTCATTCGATGAATAAAGCTGTTTATTTAAATGATTTACCTGAGTCCTGAAAAATCGATTTTTTTGTGAAAGGGTGAGAGCATTTGAAGGGTCACGGGGAAAAAGGATCAGACTCCTCTTTTCCTAATTCCGAGAAAATCGAAAAACAAAGTTTGAAGTCGTCCCAGAAAGAAACTATGCATAAAAAAAAAGAACTGTTTGGGCCAACTGACCAGGAATTTAATTATGTTCAAGTGACAATAAAGAAAATTAAGTAGGTCGAAGATAATTTCCAGAAATAATTAGAAATTTCAAACAAGGTAAGGACTTTGATCTTTTTTCCCCACAAATATCCGCGTTTCGGTCACCATAATACCTAAAATTATATAATCATGTTACCTATTGTTTATTAAAATCGCGTAATTCACTTCAGTAAGTTTACTAGGGTTTGTAGGCACCTTACTGTCACCTCCAGAAAAATTTTGGGCAAAAAGTGGCTTAATTTTCCAAATTAGGTATAGTTTTGTACAAAACATTAATTGCAAAAAGGCAAAAAAAATCAATAAATAAATCATTCATCTAAAGGATCGTCGCAATATGAAATGTCGTCATCATCTCCTACATTCCCCAACTTGTTGGACAGTGACTTAGAAGATGTTAGCATCGGGGTTGACGAGAAACTGACACAAGTGTCTTAAATCCTCTGATTTTGCTGGTTTTGATGGGTATGGGGCCGTTGTGGAGTTTTCCCAATGTTACAGCTGCTTTTGGTACTGAAGTCTTCTTCTTCGAGGTAGAATGGGTTGTGAAAACTGTCTGGTATCTTCAGAAGTAAGAGCTTTTGTGCTTGACGAATCTTTGGTGTGATGCCGTACAACTCATGCAAAGGCGAGGGAAGGGGTCTTTAAATCGGACTCTGATCTTTCTTCCCTGCGAGCGCACGGAATCTGATCCTTTTTCCCCGGAGCCCCGTATTTGTTTTAGCTTTAAAAATAATGAATGCGATCTTTCTTCCACAAAGTGAAACAACCCTTCGGTTCTACTCCTCCCAGGCTACACGATGGCGTGCCTATCTCAATTCGGCCAAAAAATG
This sequence comes from Apolygus lucorum, assembly GCA_009739505.2. Lineage (NCBI taxonomy): Eukaryota > Metazoa > Arthropoda > Insecta > Hemiptera > Miridae > Apolygus > Apolygus lucorum. The sequence continues at coordinate 26,284,238 of CM019177.2, read as the reverse complement.
GAGTTTGATCCTTTTTCCCCGTGACCCTTCATTTCAAATTGCAATTTGATACACTTCCCCTTGCTGAAAAAATCTGAAAAATTCTGGAGGATTGTAGAGTATTTAGCTGTATTGGAATATCTCAAAAAATGGGATGTTTTGATCGTTTAGACGACTTGGGACAGTTTTTTGCGTTTTCCCGAAAGTTTCACAAATGACCCCTTTAAAAAAAACGGGGTCAAATTTTGAGGGGGGAAAATTTTTTTTCTTGGTCGATTCCAAAGGTTCATTATTGAAAATGATAAACGAAAAGGTTTTTATAGCACTTTTTCTCGACTGTATCTCGGGCACTTGGTACACAGAGGCCCAACAGAGTCGATATCCACCGACCTACTCACTTCGACTGTTTATAGTTATACGAGTGTGATGAAGAGGAGTGTGGGAGGGGGGGGGGGGTATGGGCGGCGCAAACCAGCAATGTACTCAGGATTATTTGAAGTCGGCGAGACGTCACCAGTTCATAGTTTGCGACGTCTTGCTCGTGTGGAGCCGCACAATAGGCTCAGCGCGTGACACTGCGGGGCCCCCACGCTGTTTGCTTTGCGACGATCGACGCGACGCTAATCCCGCCGTTTGTGCGGAGAACGTGGTAAGCCGCCGCGGGCTCAGAGACGGCACGCGTGTCAGGAACGCGCCGTTCCGAGCGTCCAGCGGATCGGAAGGCGTCTGACGCGAGCGGTCGCAAAGCTCAGCGACGGGAGGAGGAGGGAGGACAAAATCCACAGAATCTGTGGAGGATGTGGGGGAGGGGGAGGAGGGCGTTTGTGATTCTGAGGATTCAAAGCCTGTCAGACGCAGCGGCCAGGACGACGCTCCGCCGCTGGGCCTCGTAAAGGGAGCAGACAATCCGTAATGATGACTAGTGATGGCAAGTTGTGATATTTGGATGCACCTGAACAAGCTTCAAATTTGGAGATTAAACTGGTTGGTTCAATATTTTCAATAACAAATCTTTGGAATCGACCAAGAAAAAAAAAATTCAACACCCCCTCAAAATTTGATGGTTTACGTTTCAAGGTACGTAGAATCCAAAAATCGAATAAAAATTTGGCCGTCCGTCCGCCGTACGCGGCACTTTTGCCACTTAGCATTGACCGATTTTGATGAAATTTGGTATGTAGGCTCCATTTGGGGTCTAGTTGTCCCCGAAGCTTTTGGTTGATGTAGGTCACTTCGAAGGGTTCCAAAATCAATTTTGAAATTTTGAAAACGCCCTAACTTAAAAAAATTTGATATAAAGGTATTGTTTTTCCTTCAATTTAAGATTCTATAGCATTTTTAGAATTTTTTGAGACCACGCGGAGCTCTGTGGGACAAATCGTTCGCTCCCTACGAAAATTTAAGGGTTTATATTGAAATGTATATATATATAAATAAATCAAAACACGAGTGTGAATCGCAAAAGAGGCCTAATCTCCGTTCAAATTAGAGCTGACCAAAATGCGATCAATAGTTGGTAATTTTGATTTTTTTTTTTTTCATATTGGATGGTTGGTGAATTTGTAGACGAGTGATCTATAGAGAAAAATAATAAACCATTGTGTAGGTAATAATTTGCAGCGTTTTTAAAATGCGTACGCGGCACTTTCCTTAGTTACGATTCACCGATTTTGATGAAATTTGGTATATGGGCTCCATTTGGGGTCTAGTTGTGCCCCGAAGCTTTAGGTTGATGTCAGTCACTTCTAAGGGTAGAAAACGCTGCAATTATTACACAAAGATTTGTTATTATTCTATATAGATCACTCGTCTGCAAAGAACACGGCTTTGCCATTGTCACTACCTACCAACCATAGATCATGTTTATTTGAAAGTAATAGAGGCTTCACATTCAGTTCGAAAGAACAGGGAGTTGTGGGTCACGAGGAAATTTGATTACTGGTTGCTAAGGACGCCAAACTGAGTACAACTCAAAGAAACGAACAACGATCGCATTTTGGTCAGCTAGAATTTGAACGGAGATTAGACCTCTTTTGATATTCACGCTCGTGTTTCTGATTTATCGTAAGTCCGACCCTTAAGTTCTTGTCGGGAGCGAACGGTTTGTCCTACAGGGCTCTGCGTGGTCTCTAAAAATTCAACACTATCTTAAATTGATAGAAAAAATATATTGTTTAGTAATGCATGCATTCCAGGGGACGTCCCATTGGATAAGCATTAGGTCAATTAATACCAGTTGGTAAGCTAAAAAACTGTTCACTCGATGTAATTTATCAAGTATTTTAGGCAAGAAATAGTGACCCCCCCCCCCCAACCACCACTAATGGTGCCAGTCTGGCACCAAAGCGATAATACATCGTAAAGTTGAACTTTTGAAAATATTGAACCGAAATATTGAAAATCGGATATTTTGTGAATATTATCCCCACACTCACCCCCTCCCCATGCTAATTTTGATTGAGAAACACTCAAATCGGTTGAAAATTGAGGCCTGGGCAGAGTAAACAAGATTATCCCCGAAAACGCATGTTTTTTAAAGCAATAACCCCCCTTTCCCCCTCTTAAAACGCAAAATTCGAAATTCCGGCGACGTAGTGCCCAACTAGATAATTTTCCGCGTCGAATAAAAAAAAACTACGAAAATCGGTGGAAAAATGAGGCCTTTGTAGACGAAACAAAGGCTTGATTTTGTCACACACACACACACAAACATTCACCTATGGTTTTTTCGCGGATTATGATTCAGAATGGTATAAAACGGATTAGTGCGTGGTTTTTATTTTTTCTGTTGAGTGTTGTCCTCCTTCACCCCAGGTCGATCGCATAAGGACGCCCAAGTCTTACTGTGGCACGTCCTAACAATACTATTATATCAAAATTTTTAAGTTAGGGCGTTTTAAAAATGTCAACCATTATTTTTCAACCCTTAGAAGTGACCTACATCAACCAAAAGCTTCGGGGCACAACTAGACCCCAAATGGAGCCCATATACCAAATTTCATCAAAATTGGTCAATGGGAACTAAGGAAAGTAAGGCGGACGGATGGACACATTTTTATTCGATTCTCGGATCCTACGCATCTTGTAACGTAAACCGATCAATTTTGAGGAGAGGTTGAATTTTTTGTTCTTGGTCGATTCCAAAGGTTTGAAATTGCCACAGCTCAAAATAATGTTGATAGAAAGTTATCGTTTTTCATCAACTTGAGATAGTAATGAAATTTTAGAATCGAATGAGACCACCCGGAGCTCTGTACGACCAACCGTTGTCCGTATGAGAACTTGAAAGAATGGTTGAACTTACGATATATCAGAAACACACTGAATCGCAAAATAAGCTTGATCTCCGTTCAAATTTCAGCTGACCAAAATGTGATCGCTGTTAGTTTTTTTTGAGTTTTGCGTGCTCAGCAACCAGTCATATTTCCTACTGAAGGCACCCACCAATCCGTCCGAATTTAGTTTGAAGCGTTTATTTCTTCAAAATAAACTTGATATGAAGCGAAAATATTGTTGCTAGTTAGTGGCAACGGCAAAGGCGAGTGATCAACACAGAACAACAATAAACCTTCATGTAATAATTTGCAGCGTTTTGCACTCGAGTCTACCAATATACTGGAAGTAGGTACTGTTCGCAGATAGAAAGAATGCGGCTGGCCAGTTTTTCCAAGGGTATACCTGCTAACATAGACGACTACCTGTTCCAAAATCTTAGGTAGCCTGGTGAGTCAGGCTGGCGACAGGGCCGAGACTCCATATCTCAGACCTTCGTAATTTGGGCATTGAGCAGCTCGAGTCATAATGAGTTAGAGAGCCCCTCCACTCTGCCAATTGTTAGGAAAGAAGTCCATCTCGATTGTGAGTTCACTTGCCCTTCAGGTTTACTATTCATTCGCCTTTAAAATTTGAAAGAAGCACAATCCTTTACTGGAAATAATTTTTTGTAGGAATATGGGAAATTTTGCGCCCTTTCTAACGGTGCCCTTATTTTTACATGTTTACGGTAAATTAAGGTAGTTCTGGTAATTTTAGTGACATGCTCAAGAACACGAAATAAAATTCGAAATTGAAAAAAAAACTTGGAAAAACAAGGGGTTAAAACAAAGATGCTACGATACATTTTCTTACTTAAATTAGACGTACGATCGATCCTTGAAGTTTGGTCGCCACTTTGTATAGAATTGGGAACCACTGCCTTAAAGTACGCGAACGGTCTGTGAAAATCAATCCTTCTACTCCATCATTGGTCGGTAGTCAACAACCCTCGGTCCCATTTTCCCTGGCTTGAGTGGCAGGTTCAAGAAGGAGGATGTTTTTGGGACTGTAATACACAAGGACACCTCACCAAACCATCCGCATTCTTTCCATCTGCAAACAGTACGTTTGCGCTAATCAAGGTTAACAACAACAACTAAGTAATCCTCAAAAATCAAAATGTCCTTCATATTTTACGGTTCAAACCTTCCTGGACAGTTTTGAGTTCGTGTATCTCGGTTGGTAGCTACGTGTCCGCAAATCCTTTCAACTGGTAAAACTACTCCAAATTACAGTCCGATTTCTACAAAATTTTCGGGTTCTATATGGTTGGGACTATAAATCAATCCACGAAATCTATAAGAACAGATTCGTCTATACAATCTCATGGATTCCTGTTCGATCTTTTTTCATTCTTGCTTTCGAGTCTGCCAAAGTAGAAGGGTGACCCCCCACCTCACCAGGTTTTGCAAGTATTGGTATTGAGATCAATTGGTATTGAGAGTATTGAGATATTGCAATCCCAAACCTTTGGGATCCTGAGGGTTGAAATGCGCTGCAAATTATTACACAACGGTTTATTGTTTTCCTCCGAATTGAGTTTCATGTCACTCAGTTGTCCTTCCCTAGTAACCAACAACCAAATTACGATGCATCGCTGGTAGGTTCTTTCTGTTCCAACATAAACTTGATAGTGAAGCAGATGTGGAAACTTGAAGATATGGATTGCAGGTACTGACTATGGCAAAGCTGTGTTCTTTGCTGGCGAGTGATCTATAAAAGAAAAACTTTGTGTAGTAATTTGTAGCGTATCTTCATTTTAATTTAAAATATATTGCCGTCTTTCATCCCTATTTTTGTAAAATTGATATTCAACTAATTTCTAATGGTAGTTAGAGGTACTCCATGTTAATAGTAGGGTTTGTGGTTCTTTACCGCTGAATCGAAGATATTCTATCATCCAGTTCTTGAGAGTCGGCAGGGGAGGGGGGAAGAAAAACCACGTACACATAAATATGAGGACATTAAAAAATAATATTATTTTGTAATGTCCTCATATTTATGTGAACCTAGGAGGTTTTTCTTCCCCCCTCCCCATAGCCCTGATGATGGTGTATAAATACACGGAAACGTTGGCGCAAATTGACTAATACTAATCAACCCTACCGACTCTCAAGAACTGGATGATAGAATATCCTCCATGTTAATCATCTCTCGTTTTGATGAGCTCCCACCAAGAACACGCTATTTGTTGCTATGAGTGACATCAATACTTGAATGTTCATGGTATCCATAGATATGGTCATGCTCCCTTAAAATGGAAATGATAATTAAATAATTCAATCGGAGACAACATCCCTTAGCTTCTGTAGCTTATGGACTGCTGTGTGTTGTGTACAAGTTTCCTCAAAGGTGTGTCGTCACTCAGAAATTTATGTCCCCTTTAAAGGACAACCTTTACGTCTCAGTAGCTTGGGTAAAACTAACCCGAGACATTTAATTGAACTAAAACGCTCGCTAACTCACCTTGACTCCGTTAATAGCGAGGTGACTTTCGCTCTCTAACTAGACCCGACTGCTTTTAAAGCTTGAGTGTCTATTTTCATCGTGATAAGACCCTATAATGCTTAGTCTACCCCTTCAACCATTTTAAGGATCGGTAAGTACTTACGGGACTGCCTTGCTAGGTCTCTAAATTAAGTTTCAGGACAGGGCTTCGAAAAACAGGTTACAATTTTGGTTTATTATTTTCGAAAATGAAATTTAGAGGGGATCTGATGGCATTGAATTGCAGACCATATGATATCGCCAACCAGACCTGTGATCTGTGTAGTAGTGGAGATCTTGAAAATGGTTTCCATTTCATTGGAAAGTGTAGTGATCTACGTGCAGTTAGGAGAAGATATTCAGGGGTTTTTGAAATGAATTGGTGCGAATATATTAAATTAATAAAGTCTGTATCCCCTAAGTTACTTAAATTCTGTATGGTGGCCTGGGGTCTGAGGTATAAGGCAAAGGTAGAATACGGGTTGGCCAGTGCTTGAGAGAAGCATCACTCTTACTGTTATTGTGAACATCATGTTTGTATTATTATTGGTATGTGTTGTTACTGACTGATTATGTTGAGTTACCTCTTTTTTTAACGATATACAGCCGTTACATGTTAATAACATGTAAATATTGTACATAATGTGTACAATATTTACTTGTGTTTTAAAGTTTAATATTTATAATTATACTTTGAGTACATTAAATGTACTCCTTACAATAATTGTTAAACACATACAAATTTTGTATCCTTACAATAATTGTTAAACACATACAAATTTTGTATGTGTTTAACAATTATTGTAAGGATAGTAAGTAATTATTTATAGTTTCACATTTACATTTTGAGGGAATTCAAAGATAATTTCGTACACTTCCAGCAATTCTGTTGATAGTGTCTAGGTTGAAAGGACTGCTGACCAGTGTCTGAACCTTGTGTTGGTGGGTTTCTCTTTCGTGGATGTATACGGGACATACCAAAACTATGTGTTCGTGAGTTTCCTCTTTGTATCCTGTTATAAGCAAGAGAGAATTATTGTCATTATTATTATTACACTGCCTGGATGATTAAATCATTAAACAAATTTTGATTAAATCATTAAACAAATTTTGTTTGGATTATTAAACTATGATGACGGCGAATCCATCGGACGGTCATTCTTTGACCACGATGAGTTGACATGAGCACGTCTCTTTGATCTTATTAAATAAGATAAATGATGATAAATTTTATCATCTTGAGATATATTCGACAATAAAGCATGCTTTATCTATCTATCTAACTATCCATTGGAATCGACAAGAAAAAAAAATGTAACCCCCCCCCCCCCCCCCAAAAAAAAATGTTGATGGTTTATGTATCAAGGTACGTAGAGTCCTAAAATCGAGTAAAAATGTTTCCGTCCGTCTGCCGTTTTGTATAATAAGACTCGAGCGGTTTATAAGTTAATAAGACTAGGTGGGAGGTTCGAGTCAGCTTGCTTCACTCACTTTACTAAGTGGACGTGTATTGAGCTTCTACATCCAAGTCCTGTATCCAAGCTTGTATCGTGGGTTTGGATATTTGCCAAACTCCTTGCAGTGTGCGAGAATATTTGCCTTTTCGACATTCGACTAACACCGAATATTCGGCTACTTCGCTTCTTGTCATTTTTTTTGGCCACATCAAAGGGAACGCATGCTTGCCTGGAGGCGAGCAAGCCCCTAGCACATAGAGAGAGAGAGAGAGAGAGAGAGGGAGAGAGAGAGAGAGAGAGAGAGAGAGAGAGAGAGAGAGAGAGAGAGAGAGAGAGAGAGAGAGAGAGAGAGAGAGAGAGAGAGAGAGAGAGAGAGAGAGAGAGATTGATTGATTGAATTTATTTATCGATCTGTACAATTTTGGGCTGTGTAGCCCACTCTTACAATTATACAGAAATAATATGTAAACATAAATATTCTTTTGTCAGGAGAAAACGAACTTATACTTAGGTAAATTAATTAAATTGTAGCCTCGAGTGTCGCAATAATTTCTACAAATTTTTTCTTGAATGTAATTATAGATTTAAGTTTGAAGATATCAGGGTATTGGTTAATTAGTTTGATACTTTGGATAAGAAAGGACTTAGAGTAAGTTACAGTATTATGATGAGGAATCTGATACAAATTTGATGCATGTCTAGTATCTAGATCGTGAACGGCATTCTGTCGGATATAATCATTAGCCAGATATTCTGGCTTACAATATTTCAATGTTTTGAACGTGAGAAGTCCTATACTGAATTTCCACCTCTGTTTTATCTTTTGCCAATTTAGCTTCTTGTAACATGGGGTAACATGGTCATCTAGGCGTAGTTTGAAAATGAAGCGAATTGCCGCATTCTGAGCTTTCTGTAAGGTATCCATGTCACTTTCTGTGATATCACTCATAGCGGATGAAGCATAATTAAAATATGGCATAATAAGCGCCATTACTAGGTTAGCTTTAGTTTTTTCGGGGAAATCAAAAGCTAAGCGTTTTAATTGATACAGGGCTTTGTAAACTCTTTTACACGTATTCTCAACTTGTTTAGACCAGGATAAGTTTTCATCAATGATCAGTCCTAGGTTACGAACATGGTGCTCGAATAGGAGGCTTTCATCGTTCAGAACTATAGAATTTAACAGTGACCGATCCAAGTTATTTAATATACGTCTATTTATTTTATTTTAAGGTAGTGCTTAGAACACCATTCTACTAGGCGTTTTAATTCTAAATTAAGTTTTGATATTGTTTCGTTTATAAGGTTTGCTTTGGTCGAAACATAAATCTGTAAGTCATCAGCATAAATCATATATGACACTTCACAGAATGATCCAAAACACCTTCCTATTGAATTTATGAACAATACGAATAAAATTGCTGACATGACTGACCCTTCCGGGACTCCTTCAGAGTTGAGACGCCATTCCGATAGGGTACCATTGGGAATTCTCACTCTCTGTTGTCTATTAGTTAGGTAAGATTCGAACCAGTCTAATTCAATTCCGGAAAAACCAACAGACTCTAGCACAGCTAATAGCAAGTCATGTCGCACGGAGCTGAAAGCTCTGGATAGATCAACCAGCGTTAAGATAGTGATGTTCCGCTCATCCATATTTTTCCTTATGTCGTCAGTGACTCTAATTAGAGCTGTTTCTGTACTGAAGTTGCGCTTATAACCCGACTGACGTGTATCAATTAAATTATTAATATCTACATATTCAAACATCATTTCATACACTATACGATCAAGAATTTTTCCAGGAACCGTCAGAGTATTTATATCACGGTATTCATTCCGCTCTTTAGGGTCGTTTGTTTTGGGGATAGGCACTATCATGGATAGTTTCCATGTTTCAGGATATTTGCCAAGTTTTAGGGACGAATTATATATGTTAACTAATACAGGTAGTACAGAAGTTCCTAGTAATTTCAAGAATTGTGCAGATACTCCATCATAACCAACTGATTTAGACGTTATACGCTTTAGTGCCCTTTCAACCATGTCAGCAGTAATTTCTGTGAATGAGAATTTGTTAGAGCAGAATTCAGCTGCACTTTTATATTCGCTTATTATCTCTTTTGGGACAACACTATTTCGGGAGTGACAGAAATAATCATTCAAATCGTCTGGACAGAAGTTTAGTTTTTTCACCTGTGAACGACTAGATCCTATCCCATAGTCTTTAAAAACTTTCCACAATTTAGCAGGGACATGTATTTGAGGGAAAAGCTTATGGAAAAATTTAAACTTTTCATTTCTGATTTTCTGTTTGACTTTATTTCTTAATTTCTGATACTGTTTCCAATTTATTTGATTTTTATTGTGTCTAAATTTTTTATGTTCCTCATTTCTAGTTTTCATGAGGTTTTTTATTTCATTTGTGATCCAGGGGGCAGGCAGACGAGTGATCTTGTACTTACGGAGCGGTACATGCTTATTATAGAGATCAGAAATAATCTTAGTAAATAAGTCAACCTTCTTATTAATATTTTCCTCATTAATCACGGTAGACCAATCAGTATTTTTGAGATCCTTTTTAAGTGCCTCTACATCAACTTTTTTCATATCTCGAACATAGATGGTTTTCTTCGGGCGAGGTTCTTTTTCAATATTAACAATATAGTAAATTAGATCATGGGCAGAGAGACCTGACACAGGAAGTTGACCAAACCTAAAGACTTTCGCTTCATCATTGATTAGTACTAGGTCAATCAATGTGGAAGAAGATTTAGTATGATGTGTGGGATTGAAATTTAAATATGTCATGTTATGCAAATTTACCAGCTTATTCAGTTCTGATGTATAGCTGTTGTTCGCATCCATCAGATTTGTGTTAAAATCACCAAATAATGATTATTATTATTTTATTATACGGCTCTACGGTCCTTGAAGAACCAGGGCCTTCTCAGCTATTGATGACCATTCCTTGCGATCAATCGCCTTACTCCTCCATCTTCTCACACCCATGGCTTTGAGGTCCTCCTCTACATCGTCAATCCATCGTAGTCGAGGTCTACCCTTTAGCCTTCGTCCTCCAGGCGCGCCATTCAAGAGGGTTTTGGGGTGTCTCCCTGCTGGCATCCGCTCTACATGTCCGAGCCACCTGAGTCGACCCCGTTTGATGAAAGCTACAATATCGGGCTGATCGTACAGCGCTCTTAATTCAGCATTATGTCGGATTCGCCATTCTCCGGATTCGCATACTGGGCCATAAATTTTTCTAAGTATTTTCCTTTCCCAGCAGTTCAACACCAGCTCATTGGCTTTTGTGAGGACCCATGACTCACTTGCGTAAGTCACCACTGGTCTAACGATTGTTTTGTAGACAGTTAGCTTTGCTTTTCGAGAGAGCCGGCGGAAATTGAGAGACTTCTGGACAGACCAGAAGCATCTATTTCCCGCGGCTATTCTCGCTTTAATTTCAGTGGTGACGTCGTTATCCCTAGTCACAATGGCGCCTAAGTATTTGAACTGATCGCTGGATGGAAAACTATGCTGTAGGATGGTGAAATTTCTTTGTGGCGGAGCTGAACCTCTTGTTGTTTTCATATAGACAGTCTTTTCTTCATTGATGCTTAGGCCTCGCTCTTCTGCCGCTTTCTCAAATTCTTGGAAAGCTCCAGAGAGCGCAGGTATTGTTCTTCCTATAATGTCTACATCGTCCGCATAAGCAAGGTGTTGGGTCAGCCTATTGAATATGGAACCTCCTGGATTGGTTCGTATGTTCCTTACTATACTTTCCATGGAGAAGTTGAACAAAGTTGTCGAGAGTGGATCACCCTGTCGGAGGCCTGTGTTAACAGAGAACTCCTCCGCAAGGCGTCCGTGGACCTTCACTCGACAAATAGCATTTTTCATAGTCATACTGACAGTACGGACCAGCTTCTTTGGTATGCCAAGCTTAACCATATCCTCGTACAGCCGAGTCCTAATAATGCTGTCATACGCCTGTCGGAAGTCGATGAATAAATGGTGAAGGTCCACATTGTGTTCGTATGTCTTCTCCAGGATCTGCCTTAGTGAGAAGATATGGTCCAATGTTGATCTGTTCCGCCGGAATCCGCTTTGGTACTCACCTACTTCCCGTTCCATAAATGGTATGAGTTTTGTGTTAAGCCAACAAGAAAATATTTTGTATGCTACACACAGTAGGGATATTCCTCGGTGGCATTCACAGCTCATCTTATCTCCCTTCTTGAAGATGGGGCAAATGACAGCAACATTCCAATCTCTCGGCATTTCTTCAGCTTTCCAAATCTCCTTTATAAGATCATAGATTCGATTCAATGATGAAGAAGAAGAAGATTCGGTCAATCAATGTGGAAGAAGATTTAGTATGATGTGTGGGATTGAAATTTAAATATGTCATGTTATGCAAATTTACCAGCTTATTCAGTTCTGATGTATAGCTGTTGTTCGCATCCATCAGATTTGTGTTAAAATCACCAAATAATGATACTACATCATAATTGTGCATTATCTTATTTAAATTGTCAAAGAGAGAGAGAGAGAGAGAGAGAGAGAAAGCGTTTATTTACAATTACTATTTGTAATACAATAGAATACTCAACCGTTTATACCTTATTTTATTACATACAAATACACTTATTTACTACCTCACCTAACAATTTCTTATCTATCTAGTTATTTTTGACTTCCACAATCACCAAATCATTGTAACTTACTCTCCTGTCCATGTATTTCCTATTCGCAATTGAATTCTGCAGTGAGGAAATCCCTATAAATACTAGCTGCCCTAATAATTTGTGCCACCTTTTCAAAATTTACGGATGTTCCGTTCAGCATTTCCACAATCTCCGGATCGGATAACCATGTCTTTCCCGTGTATTTGAATCTGATTTCTCTCATTATGGGACATTTAGCCATAAAGTGGAGTGGCGTCTCATCTTCCCGCTCGTTGCACATGCTGCATTTGTTTGCCTGGCCCTCTCTCCACCACCGGTAATTTACTTTAACCATTTCCGTTCGAGCTCTACACACGATTATAATTTTCGCAAGATCTGTCATATTCATGTATGCCAGTCCCCCACCTGCCGTTCTATCCAATCTCACTTAGAGTTTATGATGTTCCGAGTCAGTCACTTCTCTACTCACGTTGTTCACCCAATTCTCCCTCATAACCCGAATCAGAACATCGATGCCACTCTTCCACTCCTCACCATCCCAAGGGTAACCGAGCTCCTCCGCCATTCTGCCATATTCCTGCCACCATCCCCCACCCTCCAGCACAACCTGGTCTGCCACAATCCTGGTATACCTACTCCTTGGATACTTCATAACTTTCGCTATACAGGGTGTCACCCTAACTCGAGGACCAAACTTCAAGGATCGATTCTACAACTAATTTGCAAACTTTTTGTCTCCTGACATTTTTTTTAAACGCTTTAAAATTATACTTTTTTCACTTTCAAGATTTTGTTCGTGTTTTCGACCTTGAGCCATTAAAACGGCCATAACTCCCTCAATTTACTGGATAAACTCAAATATGAGTATACCGTTGGAAAGAACGTTAAATTTCCTATCAGTTAATCAGGACACAAAAGCTATTTAAGCCTTTCGTATAAGTGAATAAATTGGTCAAAGTCAGAAATTTAAAACTTTCTCGAAAATCACCATTTTTCAGGCTGACTCATCTTATGTAATAAACAGCCGTATCGGCGGGCACTCAACGGAAGAAACTTGCCCAAAATCTCAGCTTTCCAACGGTCTATCAGTTTTTCTTTTTAACATTCAAATTAGAAGAGTAAATGAAGTTTGAATGCCCGAAAACGTGTGTTTTGCAAGCAAATCCAGTGTTTTAAGCGGTTTCTGGTCCCCCTCGACCTCAAGATGGCTTGACGATTTTGGTATCATTTCCTATGTAATTTTCTACGCTGAATCAAATAGTGATACTTCCGAATGGTTCCGACTGCTAGAAAGTGGATTTTTCGAAGAAAACCTTCGTTTTTCGTACATAAAATACGCATTATTCTTAAATGTGGTAGTGAGCATGAAGTAACACCTTTGAACTCAATAAAAACACCGAATTTCTAGTTGATTGAAGTTTTTGTTGAGTTCTTCATGCTCACTACCACATTTAAGAATAATACGTATTTTATGTACGAAAAACGAAGGTTTTCTTCGAAAAATCCACTTTCTAGCAGTCGGAAGTATCACTATTTGATTCAGCGTAGAAAATTACATAGGAAATGATACCAAAATCGTCAAGCCATCTTGAGGTCGAGGGGGACCAGAATCCGCTTAAAACACTGGATTTGCTTGCAAAACACACGTTTTCGGGCATTCAAACTTCATTTACTCTTCTAATTTGAATGTTAAAAAGAAAAACTGATAGACCGTTGGAAAGCTGAGATTCTGGGCAAGTTTCTTCCGTTGAGTGCCCGCCGATACGGCTGTTTATTACATAAGATGAGTCAGCCTGAAAAATGGTGATTTTCGAGAAAGTTTTAAATTTCTGACTTTGACCAATTTATTCACTTATACGAAAGGCTTAAAAAGCTTTTGTGTCCTAATGAACTGATAGGAAATTTAACGCTCTTTCCAACGGTATACTCATATTTGAGTTTATCTAGTAAATTAAGGGAGTTATGACCGTTTTAATGGCTCAAAGTCGAAAACACGAAAAAAATCTTAAAAGGGAAAAAAGTATAATTTTAGAGCGTTTAAAAAAAAATTTCAAGAGACAAAAAAGTTTGCAAATTAGTTGTAGAATCGATCCTTGAAGTTTGGTCCTCGAGTTAGGGTGACACCCTGTATAATCCGCCTGCAACTATGTATACCTATTTATAGGAAGATTGGTTGAAACCCGCTTTCAGCGTACACAATGTAATTGGGGGTGTTTTGTAGCAATACCAGCACGTTTTTAATGTACTTAATACCGCTGTAATTGTTCCACTTGTTCGTATTTCTTGTGCCCCCAAACCTTCTACATCCAAGTCCTGTATCCAAGCTTGTATCGTGGGTTTGGATATTCGCCAAACTCCTTGCAGTGTGCGAGAATATTTGCCTTTTCGACATTCGACTAACACCGAATATTCGGCTACTTCGCTTCTTGTCAGTTTTTTTTGGCCACATCAAAGGGAACGCATGCTTGCCTGGAGGCGAGCAAGCCCCTGGCACACAGATCTGGAACCTTTCAGTTCTCTTCTGCCAAACAAAAATAGTATCAATAGGAGATCAGCCCACCTTTCTTCAGAATGAAGAATTTTGGTTTATTATTTGCAATAATAAGCCTTTGGAATCAAGTAAAAAAAGAAAATTTTAACCCCCCTCAAAATTTGATGTTTTACGTTTCAAGGTACGTAGAATCCAAAAATCGAATAAAAACTTTCCGTCCGTCCGCCGTACGCGGCAATTTTCTTTGCAACACTGGACCGTCTTTTGGTTGATGTCAGTCACTTCTAAGGGGTGAAAATTGAGGGTTGAAATTTTCAAGAGTGCCCTAGCTCGAAAACTCTCGAAATAAAGGTATCGTTTTTCCACCAATCTTAAATAGTATTGACTTTTTAATTTTTTTTTTTTTTTTTTTTTTTGAGACCACCCGGAGCTTTGCTGGACAAGCCGTTTGCCCCCTACAGCAGAATCGTTCAAATGTTATCTGACTAAAAGGCGATCGCTGTTCATATCAGATATTTAAGAAATCTAAGATTCTTAGATTTGTATTCAGTTTTGCTACCTTAGCAAACTGTGATTGAAACTAGCAAAGTTTCTAAGTTGTACAAAACTCACTTTTTTTCAGGCGTTTATTAGTCAATATAATATATTGACTAATAAACGCCTGAAAAAAAGTGAGTTGATAACTGATAACTGTGAGTTGATAGTTGATATTATCAACTAGTTACAATTGAGGTATTATACATCACGTAACTATCTAGATATTTACTTTCTCTCAAAGTAAACTGGAAAACGTGTAAACACGAAGTGGTTATTTTGAGGGGGGATAGATTATTTCAGCAATATCCTCGTGATTCATTGTTTAGTAGAATTTAAGTCAACATCGTCAGAACTTCTTGCTAGTTTTATATAAGTACAAAATACTGTACTTGAAAACGAACATGTGATCTCTGCAAACTACTTTTTGAATACACATCTATCTTTGCTAAAGCACTATAAACTGAGGACCTGAACCAAACAAGGGTCGAAAAAATAACTTACGAGCTTTATACTGTACTTAAAAATGAACATGTGCTCAAGAGCAAACCAAATTTTGGATACCCATCTACTACCTACACTAAAGGCGTTTAAAATTAAAGATCTGAACGAAACCAGGTCCCACTCTAGCTGTGTCAGCATTAGTATATCTCTGTTGTCTACAAAACCATACATATTTCCTGCTCCATATCTCTACTTCTTAGAATATCCCCCTCTTTTCTGGACAGGTTTCTCAGTTTTGATTCCTATCTTTCTCAAGACACTTAGGTTGTATTAACAAATTTGATTCCCAAATTGCAAGCTGATACCTACTCTTGGAAATCATGTTCAACGAACATAAGAATACCTGGTTACTTGGAACTTATACTAACAAGATAAATACTGAGGGTATGAGACTGAGGCCTATTGTATATAAAACTAGCCAGAAGTTCTGACAATGTTGACTATGCGAAAGTGTACTAAACTTCTAATAAACAATAAATCACGAGGATATTGCCGAAACCTATCCCTCCTCAACAGAACCACATCGGACGAAGAAAGGCCTTACAAACACTATGACTCGTAAACACCTTATTTAGGTGGCTCAGGATGGATTATTACCATTTCTTAGATCCATTATTAATCTAGTGGACCTGGGCTTTTCACTTCAATAATCAACTATTCCGATGAATTCTGGGAGAATTACGCGACTGAACAGTCTCTTTTCGCAGCTTAGGAGCCGGTTGAGTAGTTTGGTTTGGTTTTCTCCTAATTATCCCCACAATTTTATCAATTAGTAGCCCCTCAAAATAGAAAACACTCCTAGATGCACTATTATGCAAGCCAATGTGCGTAATTTATCGGTTTGATTATTACATTAGGTGCCTAGCTGCTCTCAGGAGAAGAGCAATGGGTAGTTAACTCTTTATTAACTGACGGATCATTTGCACGGCTTTGGAGTCGGAAAATTGTTTCTCTGATTGCATTTGTTCCTTTTCCTTGTGATGTCACCGAGATATCCCTTTCTCTTTCCCCTCTTGGTTCCTTAATGAGATTTGTAGACCGGAAAAGGCGAGCACTCGAGCGATCACAGCTTTTCCGCTTATAGTTCGTTTTATTGCTTTACGTACAGTTAGGTGCTCGGTAACGGCTTTTGATTCAATGATACCATAGTGAACCCGAGATTATTTCAATCTTCTTGATTTTATTACAATCATCACGATAACCTTAATTATTACACTCACAACTAAAGCTTTTCTTATACCGACGATTCACTAACAAGGAGAGTAATTCGCATAAAGCTTTTCTTGAGAATTTTCGTCATGAAAAAGACTGCTTTTTTGATAGATTTCGAATGATCCATAAACTACAAGGAGGAGTTCTATCCAATGAGGGTGGTAGTATATCAATAGTTGTTTCCCCTTCGTCTTCTAATCATGTTGATTCCGAATCAGTTAAATTAAGGATGTTTTAAGTTGGAGATAATTTGGTTTGCGGGTCCCACTATTAGGTTGTTAAAACTACCTGTCATCCATCTACTAGAAAACACGTGCTTCGAATGGGGGTAAAATAAATAATTGTTTAAAGTATACTGCCTATCGGAGCGCCCTACTAGACATTGTACAATTAGCTAAGGGGCTTGTTTTGATCTCTCCCTTTAGATTGACATGGCAGACAAACAACCATTTACCACGTGGTCTGTTTACCTCAACCTGTGTTCTGGTTGGTGCGGTAAATTCTCTTGTATGGAGTGGAGGTGTGCGTGGATGCGTTGAGTTTTGCTTATCTGACAGAGATTAATAGCTGTGCTGCGAAGAGGAAGGAGCTCTACGAATCGCATGCGCCTACCGAACCCGCTATCTTTGTCCTTATCAGTGTCATATCCATTCAGCCGATGGATTCAGAGAGAAAAAGAATATTCGATACAAGGGAGAAGGAGACAGATCCTGAATAGCCAAGGAAAATATAGGTCGCACAATGGCAAGCTGGCAAGAGATATGGACGGGAGAATATGAGGGAAGGTGGAATGCACGACTTGTGCAAAAAAACAGAAATGGACGGACAGGAAGCATGGAGAATTGAACATTTTCCTCACTCAGTTCTTCACAGGACATGGTCAGTTTTATGCATATTTGCATAAAATGGGAAAGGTAACTGCCCCAACATGTCTGCACTGCCAGAAGAGAGAGACGATGATGCGCTACAAACCATTTTCAAATGCACCAAATGAGCGGCTGAAAGAAATCAGCTGCTAGCAGAACTGCTCCTCAAAGTTCAACACCAGAAGCTGTTGTCAGCAAGATGCTAGAACGTGAAAGGAGCAAGAGTATTGTGGCAGTGTGCACAGAGAGTATCCCGACAAGGAAGACTGTTAGGACGGGAAAGAGAGAGAAGAAATCACTTGGTCCGTGCCGCCTTCCAGAACTGATGAATCGTCCCAGGACTGATGTATGTAATGAGATAAACGGTTCCAGGCAGAGCTTCCAACAATGGGAAAAAGGAGGTGTTTTTGAGTGGACTCCAATCCCACATCTCCTTGAACACGCGGACCCTTCAACGTATCTTACGGGATCCAACTTCACCTATGAATCTTGAAGATTTTCTCACCTGCCTGCCGAAACTCCTTTCACCCCTTTTCATCCACAACAATACAAACGCTGCAAATTATTACATAATGGTTTATTATTTTTCTATATAAATCACTCGTCTGCAAAGAACACGGCTTTGCCATTGTTACAACCAACCAACATGAAGAAAAACATCGATCACATTTCGATCAGCTAAAATTTGAACGGAGATTAGGCCTCTTTTGCGATTCACACTCGTGTTTCTGATTTATCATACGTGAAACCCTTAAATTCTCGTAGGGAGGAAACGGTTTGTCCTACAGGGCTCCGCGTGGTCTCTAAAAATTCAATACTTTCTTTAATTGATGGAAAACAATACCTTTATATCGACATTTTTTGAGTTAGGGCGTTTTCAAAAATGTCAACCCTTATTTTTCAACCTTTAGAAGTAACCTACATCAACCAAAATCTTTGGAGCACAACTAGACCCCAAATGGAGCCTGTATACCAAATTTCATCAAAATCGGTCAATGCTAACTGAGGGAATTGCCGAGTACGGTGAACGGCGGACTGACGGCCAAATTTTTATTCGATTTTTGGATTTGTAAACCAACAAATTTTGAGGGGGAGGTGTTGAATGTTGTTTATTGCTCGATTCCAATGGTTTATTATTGAAAATAATAAAACAAAAACGACTAATAAAATTCGGTACTCGACGGCCTGAAGATGATGTCTTTACATCGAAAGCGCTCGCCTCCTGTACTCGACTTCCTAGTTACGACAGATACTTCAATAAGGTACGTAGACAATAATTGTATTCTTATAACTAGCGGAACCAACTCAATACATTTAATCTCCAGCAATAGTTCTCCGCCACCCACAACACCACGTCAACCTACATAATAATACCGGATCAACCTACATTCATCAACCCAAACTTTTCTAAAGACGGCCAAATCCGGATAAGCGTATTTGCCGTTCGTGTTGCCGCACGGTTTCCTCAATAACCAACCGATGATGAGTCAACAGCGACGACCCGAGTTACCGTTTTCCGCTTAATGGTAATGCGCCGCAGATCAAGCGTTCATGTCTGGTTTGTGAACACGGAGACAGACGGTACAATAAGCGGCTTATTTACTGAGGGGTATCTACGTTTATTCGAAACCTATTTACAAATGTTTGGTACGTGACATACGTGATTTTCAGTGATTATTGCTAAAATAAACAAGTTAGACTGTAACATCCGTAATTTGGAACACAAGTGAGGCATTGAGATGAAATATGATTCGTTACCAAGCTAACTTTATTGCAAAAACGCTGCAAATTATTACACAATGGTTTATTAATTTTCTATATAGATCACTCGTCTACAAAATCACCAACCATCCAATATGAAGGGAAAAAAAATCAACAAAAACAATATAAAAAAATCAAAATTACCAACCATTGATCGCATTTCGGTCAGCTCTAATTTTAACGGAGATTAGGCCTCTTTTGCGATTCACACTCGTGTTTTGATTTATATATATATATATTTCAATTTAAACACTCAAATTTTCGTAGGGAGCGAACGGTTTGTCCTACAGAGCTCCGCGTGGTCTCAAAAAATTCTAAAATTCTATAGAATCTTAAATTGAAGGAAAAACAACACCTTTGTATCAAAATTTTTTGTGTTAGGACGTTTTCAAAATTTCAAAATTGATTTTGGAACCCTTAGAAGTGACCTACATCAACCAAAAGCTTCGGGGCACAACTAGACCCCAAATGGAGCCTACATACCAAATTTCATCAAAATCGATCAAAGCTAAGTGGCAAAAGTGTCGCGTACGGCGGACGGACGGCCAAATTTTTATTCGATTTTTGGATTCTACGTACCTTGAAACGTAAACCATCAAATTTTGAGGGGGTGTTAAAATTTTTTTTTTCTTGGTCGATTCCAAAGGTTCATTATTGAAAATAATGAACCAAAACGCAGCAAAATATTACACAATGGTTTATTATTTTTCTATATAGATCACTCGTCTGCAATGCCACCAACCATCCAACATGAAGAAAAACATCGCTCGTATTTCATTCAGCTATAATTTAAACGGAGATTAGGCCTCTTTTGCGATTCACACTCGTGTTTCTGATTTATCGTACGTCCAAACCTTAAATTCTCGTGGGGAGCGAACGGTTTGTTCTACACAGCTCCGCGTGGTCTCTAAAAATTCTATAGAATCTTAAATTGAAGGAAAAACAATAAGTACCTTTATATCAACATTTTTGAGTTAGGGCGTTTTCAAAATTTCAAAATTCATTTTGGAACCGTTAGAACTGACCTACATCAACCAAAATCTTCGGGGCACAACTAGACCCCAAATGGAGCCTACATACCAAATTTCATCAAAATTGATCATTGCTAAGTGGGGAAAGTGCCGCGTACGGCGTACGGCGGACGGACGGCCAAATTGTTATTCGATTTTTGGATTCTACGTACCTTGAAACGTAAATCATCAAATTTTGAGGGGGTGTTGAAAAAATGTTTTCTTGGTCGATTCCAAAGGTTCATTATTGAAAATGATAAACCAAAAAACGCTGAAAATTATTACACAAGGGATTTTTATTTTTCTGCATAGATCTCCAGCAAAGAACACAGCTTTGCATTGTCACTTTCTACCAACTAAGTTTTCGCTACATAATCGGGTTTATTTAGATGAAATAAAGCTCACACTCCATTCGAAGATATAAAGAATTCAAAGAAAAGGTACCTATGGATTCATCTATCAGATACTGAGGTTCATTTCTCCACTGGAAAAATTGAGGGGATTGCAGAATACTGTTCTCATTGACTTTTTTAGCACAATATTTCAGCTAGTACTTACCTGATGCTATAATGAGGTTTTTTATTCAAAACTGAGTAGGTTGTTGAAATTGAAATTTTAGGACATTCGATAAATATTGAGCATAAAGAGATACCTACAGCACACGGTCACCCATCCAAGTACTCGTACTAACCACGCCCGTCGCAACTTGATTTCGGTGATCGGACGAGAACCAGTTTGTTCTGAGTGGTATGGCCGTAGACGAGCTCTAGACGAATCCCACAGAAAATCTAGATAGTCTTTGACAGGTACAATCTACCAAAACTAATCTAGTAATATTGATGTTCAGTGCCTTTTCATGGTTTAATTATTTAATAAATACTACAATTCTGATGAAAACTTTCGTTTCGATACTTACGATACTCGTATTCTCATTAAATGAGAATACGAGTATCGTAAGTATCCAAATTTTGGATTTAAAAAATTATTTTTCTGAGTAGAAGCTAAATGTTCAGGCAATCATGAGGATTTGAAAATCCGGGGACGAAAAAATTTCTTGGACGACTATCGATTACCATTCAGGAGAGAAAACGCTGCAAATTATTACACAATGGTTTATTATTTTCTATATAGATCACTCGTCTACAAAATCACCAACCATCCAATATGAAAAAAAAAAGAAAAAAAAAAAATCAAAAAAAAAAAAAAAAAATCAAAAAAAATCAAAAAAAATCAACATCACCAACCATCGATTGCATTTCGGTCTGCTCTAATTTGAACGGAGATTAGGCCTCTTTAGCGATTCACACTCGTGTTTTGATTTATATATATATATATTTCGATATAAACACTTAAATTTTCGTAGTGAGCGAACGGTTTGTCCTACAGAGCTCCGCGTGGTCTCAAAAAATTTTAAAAATTCTATAGAATCTTAAATTGAAGGAAAACAATACCTTTATATCAAAATTTTTTGAGTTAGGGCGTTTTCAAAATTTCAAAATTGATTTTGGAACCCTTAGGAGTGACCTACATCAACCAAAAGCTTCGGGGCACAACTAGACCCCAAATGGAGCCTACATACCAAATTTCATCAAAATCGGTCAATGCTAAGTGGCAAAAGTGCCGCGTACGGCGTACGGCGTACGGCGTACGGCGGACGGACGGCCAAATTTTTATTCGATTTTTGGATTCTACGTACCTTGAAACGTAAACCATCAAATTTTGAGGGGGTGTTAAAATTTTTTTTTTCTTGGTCGATTCCAAAGGTTCATTATTGAAAATAATAAACCAAAAGGTGAAAGACAAACTGTACGACATCAGTCGGTCGAGAGAAATTAAAATGTACGATTGCCACCCAAAAAAAGGAAACCTTTCCCGCTGCCTTCCGACCAGTATAAAACGTATGTTTCGTAATAGCATTAGACCAAATGATAGTGGCATTTGTTTTGATTTTGGCCGCTAGCAATGATACAATAGGGAGTTTCTTAACCCCATCAATGTAGAGATCTAAGTGATGACATAGATTCAAATGCAATGGAAGGAGATAATATTCAAATGTTATCTTGAATGATAGAAGACAATGCTAACAAATACTACAGAAATAATGCTTTGTATTACATTTCTGGATTTATTTTAAACTCAATTATTGGTGTAACTAGAAAGAAACACAAACGGTGGATACAGCTTTCGTACAAGTACGCAACCACGAGAGACATTTTATGTCTTATGTTTAATAAATTGAGAGCTTTCCAATGAGTGGTGAACAATTTTTGTGGGGTGGAAAATGAGAAAGTTAGTTTTTCCTAGGAACGATTGGTTGTACGTGAAAATCATCAGAAATTTCCGCGTAACGATTTTGGTTTATTACTTTCAATAATGAACCTTTGGAATCGACCAAGAAAATTTTTTTTTTAACACCCCCTCAAAATTTGATGGTTTACGTTTCAAGGTACGTAGAATCCAAAAATCGAATAAAAATTTGGCCGTCCGTCCGCCGTACGCGGCACTTTTGCCACTTAGCATTGACCGATTTTGATGAAATTTGGTATGTAAGCTTCATTTGGGGTCTAGTTGTGCCCCGAAGATTTTGGTTGATGTAGGTCACTTCTAAGGGTTCAAATTTGAATTTTGAAATTTTGAAAACGCCCTAACTCAACAAATTTTGATATGAAGGTATTATTTTTCTTCAATTTAAGATTCTATAGAATTTTTAGAATTTTTTGAGACCACGCGGAGCTCTGTAGGACGAACCGTTCGCTCGCTACGAGAATTTAAAGTTTGGACGTACGATAAATCAGAAACACGAGTGTGAATCGCAAAAGAGGCCTAATCTCCATTCAAATTATAGCTGACCGAAATACGATCGATGTTTTTCTTTATGTTGGATAGTTGGTAGCTTTGCAGACGAGTGATCTATAGAAAAATAATAAACCATTGTGTAATAATTTGCAGCGTTTTTCATTTATGTACCATAGTAAAGACATAAAATGTCAAAAAAGAGAAAAATACGAAGCAAAGAATGTTGTTTCATTATTTTATAGGGAAATGAAAGTTACGCCCT
This sequence comes from Apolygus lucorum, assembly GCA_009739505.2. Lineage (NCBI taxonomy): Eukaryota > Metazoa > Arthropoda > Insecta > Hemiptera > Miridae > Apolygus > Apolygus lucorum. The sequence continues at coordinate 26,260,873 of CM019177.2, read as the reverse complement.
TATACAGGATTCAATGATTTTATCAATAAGAGTAGGTTGATGAGAGCGTCAGATGACGTTTTGAAAATTGTCAAAAATTGTATGGTCGTCATATACCTACCAAATCAACAGTGAAAAGTTGTACTTCGACAAAGCAAGGTATCCATGATATTGCAAACTTGTATGCATTTCAAAGGAACCGTTTTAAAGGAAGGACATCGGATGATGTCTGTATAGAAAATAGCTGTGAAATTCTGATCAAAACTTACCACAACTATGTCAAACAATTAAAAGTTACCTCCACATCGCTCTGTTTCCAAAAAGTACTTCGGGAAGATTTTCCTTTCCGGGAGGGAATCATATAATTTCTGGAAGGCAGTTGATGGTCCCTTCAAGCCTGGACCCCTCGGGTGGCAATCTTAAATTTGTAGTCGAGGTATCAGATGCAATCGTACATTTGATTTCTTGGGTTCGGGTGGCAATCGTACATTTGATTTCTTGGGTTCTGGTGGCAATCGTGCTATTTTCTACTGCTCGGTTGGCAATCGATAAAGACGGAATTTCTGGGCGTTGCAGGGTTAAATGTCCAATCAGTTGTGGTGCTTCCACTACAATTTATTTTTACTATTTTCTGATTATTTAGTTGTTGCTCATAACAACAGGTGTTTTGTTAATAAAACCAGTTCACAATCTTCTTCCGATCAAAAAACGTCTAGTCCTTTTATATTCTAAAACTTCAATAGATATTTTGTAATTACAATTCCAGAGGTACACCAAAGTGGTGACCCCTACTACTGGATAGGTACTTGAGGTAATTGTTTCAGGTAATTGAGCGGAAAGAAAAAACGTATACCATCAAAATGAAAGGCAAAGATGTGAGCATCACCATTGACCGACTCGAACCTGCTTTTCCCGAAAATGAAGGAGTAATAGCACAACAGTCCGTAACAATTGAAGTAACAAGACAAGAACAGTCAAGACCTGCAGAATCGTTGCGAGAAGAGCTATTGCCTCAAGGTACAGCTCAGGCCACGCAAGATCGAGGCAGGGATCCTAGGAGGCAAGAGCCTTGGATAATCCAGCGAAAACTCACTTCGCGAGGAAGGCTTGTTAAACCCTCTGTTCGTTTTCGAGACCCTACTTTTCTTTTTTATTAGGGGAGGGGGGTAGTTGTGGTGCTTCCACTACAATTTATTTTTTGCTATTTTCTGATCATTTAGTTGTTGGTCACAACAACAGGTGTTTTGTTAATAAAACCAGTTCACAATTTTCTTCCGATCGAAAAACGTCTAGTCCTTTTATATTCTAAAACTTCAAAAGATATTTTGTAATTACAATTCCAGAGGTACACCAAACAGTGGCTCGTTTGCTGACATATTAGCTTTAAACGAGTTGACAAGTCGGAGAGCAGCCGCTCTGGGCTCTACAGGGGAAGGGATTCGCCTGAGGAGGGGACCAGAAGCGGTTCCTGCAGGAGCGATTGTCCGACGTTCACACCCCCGCGAGAGCCCGCGACCATCCCCAGGGCGAACTCCTCCCTCCTGGTCAGTGCCCAGAAGAAGTTCTCAGCTGCTTTCTCCTCGTCCCACTGACCCCTCGCAGTCGCACGCTCGTCCGCACCCTCAGTCCGACAGTCTGTCGCCCCGCGAAGTCCAGTCCGGTAGTGTTATGGTGTGGCAATGTCGAGCTTCTGTCTCCCTGGCAGCGGGACTGCTTCTGGCGTCCATCCTCCTCCAGCCGGCACTCTCGCACGTCATCAAGGTAAGTTCAAATAGCCCCATTTGTGCAACAAAAGTAAATGAGCCAATTTTTAAAAATATTTCAACCAATTTTATGCAATTTTTGGACTGGAATAATGTTTTTTTAATCATCTCTTCATGATAATATCATGATAATTATCACCACCGGACTGATAGTACCCGCTGCGCATGCGCAAACGTGAAATACTTGTCACATCCATAACTTCTACATTAAATGTAGAACAAATTTTGTCATCCGATTTCGATGAAATTTTCGGGGATTGTGCGGATTATCGTGCAGATAGTCTCTCATCAAAATCACCACTTGGCAGACAGTATATATTATATACTTGGGCATTTTTGCTGATTCGTAATATACCACTATTAAACATATATTATGTTCAAGATAGCATTTTAAAAACGTCTACCAAGTGGTAATTTTGATGAGAGACTATCTGCACGACAATCCGCACAATCCCCGAAAATTTCATCGAAATCGGATGACAAAATTTGTTCTACATTTAATGTAGAAGTTATGGATGTGACAAGTATTTCACGTTTGCGCATGCGCAGCGGGTACTATCAGTCCGGTGGTGATAATTTTCATAGATGACCATCGAAACGCCAACCCAAACAATCCATGAAAATTTTTTCGAAATCGGGTGAGAATTGTTGTAGTTATGGCTGTGGCAAGGATTTCATGACAGACACGGGACCAAAATTGTTCAGAAATGTCTGAAACGTAAAACGCAAGTGGAAATTTTGATTTTGCAAAACTTTTTTTTTCAATCTTGAAAAGTTAAAACACTACTTTTGATACCTTGGTAGACTCGGAAGCAACAAACCTTTTGAGCACGTTATTTGACCCTATTATTAGAATTTTTCGAACCTTCACATTCTTATTTATCTTACATTCTTATAAGAAATTGTATGCTGATTCAGAATATGCCATATGCCTATTAATATGTTTAGTTAGATTATTACAAAACTTGATAAATACACTATTCTGGACACTAGTTATGAGGGAAATGATCATTGGAGTTATCCACAAATTCTAATTACGAACATATTCTTTGTTTTTTCTTATTCTTATTAACCATATTGTGATCCTTATTTGGCCCATTCCATTGAATGAACAGAACCTAGGACCAAGTATTGATCTTATAGGGACACAAGCGAGGGAAAACCAATCTACAATATGGTTAGATAAACTTGGAACTTGGATGGGTTCATGTCTCTTATGACAGAAGTAAACAACAAAGAAAGTCGATTGTTAGACATCAATATCCATGGAGTATAATTGGGTCGTCAACTCAGAAGGATCCTGCAAGTGTTACTTCACAATTATTATAGTGCTTATTCGAAATGTCTAGCTATTCTAGGTCAGAAAAGGGACAAACCAATAACGGACGTCTTAGCATACTCATTTATTACCTAGAATGGCAGCTAGAATATGAATGACAGTTCAGCTCCTAGAAGGGATCTAGTATCTATAAGAGGTTCTCAGTGTCTCGGAGAAATTATAAATTATATACAGCAGATTCAGCTGGAGCAGGTCGAGTTTGTCTTGTTATAATTTTTGTTTCAAATATTCAGCTGTGTTCACATTCATGTTACCAACAAATAATTGGTTCGATCTCACGATTAGTAGCCGATAAGTATTTCTTTTTCATAGCCCCCATTCATCAGATTTTAAAACTGTATTCCCATAAAATTGTCAACCAATATCTGAACTTCTTGATTTAGACGAACTTTTCAATTTTTGTTAAAGTCTGAGGTTTCACCTCCGATCTGGGCATCCAAGGACACGCTGGATAACGTCTTCCACTCTTATATCCCCTTTCAAATAAGGTAGGAGCCTTTAATTTGAATCTTTCCCTGATCCTGGGTGTCCAGCGATTCCCCGAAAAAAATTCCCCGAGTTTTCCAGGTTTTCTTGGGTCAATTTTTGAATTTTTCCAGGATTCTAAATCATTAAAACAAGAAATGTGATCATAATTTCTCAAAATTTGGTTTTAAGGACATTTTAAAATAAAAAAGCATTATAAATATAGTAGGTTATCTCAAAACATCAAGTAAGTACCTATTAGTCCGGGACGATGATTTTCATCAACACTCCAATCCGCACAATCTCTAAAAATGTCATCGACATTGGATGGAAACTGTAGAAGTGCCTATCAATCAGATTATTCTTGTAGGGGACCATCTGCAACCCGAACCGCTCAATTCCTCAATATTTAACCGAAATCGAAGAATAACTTCAGATAGAAATCTGTATCAAAGATTTCAACACAACGGAGACTTAGATTCTTGGATAATGTCGAGAATTAATGGTAAATTCATCGAAACTTGTAGGTTTACTCGAAGGAAACTACCACTACAAAGGCTCTCTGATTTCAGAGAAGAAATCCTCTTATACTTTGGATCTTGTTCTGGACGATTTGCCCTGAAACAAGTAAAATGGGTCTAATCAAAAGCCTTCTACTTTGGTAATGATTGCATCAAGGTTACGTCGTGACTGCATAATGCGCTGTTAGGCCAGTGCCCAGCCGTTACACTTGGGATCCGAAACAAGGACCGGAAACCAATTGGGCTCCTAATGGTACATTACGAACACAGACTTGAAACTCAGTGGATTATAAGAATCTAACCTTCTCTAACTAGTAGCAACGTACATGAATAATTAATATTGCTTCCTTCCTATCGAAGATATAAAAAAGCTTTTATTTCATTTTATTAGTGCAACAAGTCAAAAAACATCTGCCAAGTGGGTGTGGCACATAGCTTCCTCGTATCAATAACCCGATTGAATGAAGGTGGTGATTTTCATAGGGGACCATCTAAACAGTAATCTGTAACATCCCTGAAAATTTAATTGAAATCGGATGGAAAATGTAGAAGTTATGGCCGTTACAAGGAAATTCACGTTTGCGCATGCCCAGTTTCTACTATCAGCCCGAAGGTTGTGATTTTCATAGAGGACCATTTAAATACTAATTTGTAACATCCCTGAGAATTTCATTGGAATCGGATGGAAATTGTAGAAGTTATGGCCGTTACAAGGAATTCACGTTTGCGCATGCGCAGTCGCTTCTATCAGTCCGGGGATGATGATTTTCTTAGGGGACCGTCTACACACCAACCCGCACAATCCCTGCAAATTTCATTGAAATCGGACAATAACATCGTATAGTTATGCGCGTTACAAGGAATTCATGACAGACGGACAGACAGACAGACAGACAGACAGACACACAGACACTGAACCAAAATTGTTCAGACACACAGACACTGAACCAAAATTGTTCAGAAAGGTCTAAAACGCAAAACGCGAGTGAAAATTTTGATTTTGGAGAACTTTTTTTTTCCGTCCTTGAAAAGTGAAAACAAAGCTTCCGCTACTTTGGTAGACTCGGAAGCAATATTGGGTCCTCCAAAATCAAAATGTCCACTATCATTTTGCGTTTCATACCTCCTTGAACAGCTTTGGTTTCGTGACTGTCGATCGTCTGTACATAGCTACTGGAAATCATGGTCCAATTGCCATTAAAATTTTTCAGTGTTGACGCGAGGCCCCAAATTAATATTGTCATCGTCGGACAAACAGTTCTCACGCTCAAACGTTATTTTACTCAAATATTAATTTCCCGAAATCTAATGGCTTAATTTTGCTCAAATTTTGAGGGTAGTTTGAGCCTGATCTCTAAAATAAATCAAATCGAGTTCATCGCAAACAACAATCCATCATCAACATTCAGACGTTCTATTACTACTGAATGAGGATTCTCACGGAATACAAATATTGTTAATATAGAAACGAGAAAATATCAAACGGTGAAAAGTTGTAGTGTCGTAAATTTTCAGAAAAGATTGAAAAAGGTTTATTATTTTTCTATATAGATTACTTTTCTGCAAAGAACTCGGCTTCGCCATTCCCACCACACCGACCAAAGTCGGTAAGACGCAGCGCCGAAATACTCGGAACAAATTTATTATATCTGTTATGGACCAACTCAGTATTGTAGTAGGTAATTTCACTCACAATAAAACTGATACTTATGATTTGGCAAGAGAATTGCACAACTTTATTTTTCCACGTCGAAAGGAGAAGAAACGTCTGCCAAGTTTGGTGTGGCACATAGCGCCTACGTATCTCTCAGAGTAATATAAATTATAGATCCTGATAGATCTGATTCCAAAGGAATCATAGTGGAGAATGTAGGGTAACGATCACCAGAACGTGAGGTGATGAAAAATTTGGCCTCAATTAATCTTTAAGCAAAATAATACTGGTAGATAGTGAAATGCCAAGTGGGTGTGGCACATAGCTTCCTCGTATCCATTACCCGATTGTATAGATGATCCGATGCATAGTAGTTGATCTCAAAACATCAAAACAAGTTAATCTGTAACATCCTTGAAAATTTAATAGAAATCGGATGGAAAATGTAGAAGTTATGGCCGTTACAAGGAAATTCACGTTTGCGCATGCCCAGTTTCTACTATCAGCCCGAAGGTGGTGATTTTCATAGGGGACCATCTAAACAGTAATCTGTAACATCCCTGAAAATTTCATTGAAATCGGATGAAAAATGTAGAAATTATGGCCATTACAAGGAAATTCACGTTTGCCCATGCGCAGTTGCTACTATCAGCCCGAAGGTGGTGATTTTCATAGGGGACCATCTAAACAGTAATCTGTAACATCCCTGAGAATTTCATTGAAATCGGATGGAAATTGTAGAAGTTATGGCCGTTACAAGGAATTCACGTTTGCGCATGCGCAGTCGCTTCTATCAGTCCGGGGATGATGATTTTCGTAGGGGACCGTCTACACACCAACCCGCACAATCCCTGAAAATTTCATCAAAATCGGACAATAACTTCGTATAGTTATGCGCGTTACAAGGAATTCATGACAGACACACAGACAGACAGACACGGAACCAAAATTGTTCAGGAAGGTCAGAAACGTTAAACGCGAGTGGAAATTTTGATTTTGGAGAATTTTTTTTTCATACTTGAAAAGTGAAAACAAAGCTTCCGCTACCTTGGTAGACTCGGAAGCAAAAATGAGGATTTTTGGTTGTTAATTTTGCGCATGCGCGGAGGTTACCTTCATGTAGAGCCCATTGCTCTAGACGTTTTATTATGCAAGTAAGGATGCTACTCTGCCCACCCTACTTGGCAGACTTCTCCTTAATGACCGATCATTCAATCGCCAGCTTCCCGAGATAACAACGTGAAATTAACGCGGATAAAACGCATCGTTTCTACATTCTTCTTGTTACATTCTTCTCATCTATCATGAGTGCACGTCATTCTATAATCAACTCTTCCCGGAACTAAGGAGAAGTCATTAGAACAGAAAGGCTCAACTCCAAGCTATCCATAATGAGAGGATACTCTAATGGATGATAACCGGCTCAACAGATCCAGGTTCGCCTTGAGGGAGAAATTCGATGAACTCCGGTCTCTACTCCCAATTGCATTGTCTACACAGCTTTGAGTAGGAAAATAAACGACTGCAATAATTACATCACCAGGGAAAACGCTGCAAATCATTGCCCAAAGGTTTATTATTTTCTGTATAGATCACTCTTCTGTATAGATCCCTCTTTACCAACCGTAGGTACCTACTATTTACTAGGGCATTTTTGAAAATTTCAACCCTTCATTTCCATTTGATTGGTGTTGAAATTTTCAAAAATGCCCTAAGAGGTACCAATGCCCAAAAAATGCCCTAGTAGGTACCAATGCCCAAAAATGCCCTAGTAGGTAGTGAAATAGTCATAGCTTCATAATTATTGTACCTAATGTGCTTCTCCAGTTCTAACCCCAACGCGTCAGCTGTTTTAACCTAATTATCAGATGTTCCATCCATGAATCATCAGTCGCATCCTTCCACCATAGGGATGGGTATCGTTATAAAAGTATCGATATTTTGTATCGATACTGTATCGTATCCGAGTATCGATATCCCAAGTATCGTTGGGCATGAGTATTGATATTTTAAAATATCGAGTATCGATACTTTAGTGTAACAAATTATCAATATCATCCAATTTTCTCTAGAAAAATAATTTTGTCAACAATTTTTATTCAGTTTTCACTATTAAGAGTCCGAACAGAGTGATTTTTTCCATGATATAAACGTTATTTGTGCAACCAAAGAGTAATGACCCAAAAGCCTCTCTATCGTCTTCATTTTTGGTTTATTATTTTCAATAATGAACCTTTGGAATCGACCAAGAAAAAAAAATTTTAACACCCCCTTAAAATTTGATGGTTTACGTTTCAAGGTACGTAGAATCCAAAAATCGAATAAAAATTTGGCCGTCCGTCCGCCGTACGCGGCACTTTTGCCACTTAACATTGACCGATTTTGATGAAATTCGGTATGTATGCTCCATTTGGGGTCTAGTTGTGCCCCGAAGCTTTTGGTTGAGGTAGGTCACTTCTAAGGGTTCCAAAATCAATTTTGAAATTTTGAAAACGCCCTAACTCAAAAAATTTCGATATAAAGGTATTGTTTTTCATTCAATTTAATATTCTATAGAATTTTTAGAATTTTTTGAGACCACGCGGAGCTCTGTAGGACAAACCATTCGCTTCCTACGAAAATTTAAGTGTTTATTTTGAAATATATATATGTTACGTCCGCAGAACTGCTGACTCCCTCATAAACTGCTTACGCAGCAAACAGAACCTTTATAAGGACCTCCACCGCCCCACTCGAGTTAGTCTCGTCTTGCCTGTCTTGCTGCCCGTAACCCACGTCACTCGTCTCCGTACTTTTCCTTCACTAATTTCCGTGTTAATAAAGAAAAGTGTTTTTAAAAACTCTATCACTCGGACCCCCGACGTAACTGGCGCAGTCGCTGTAGAACACGCGAATTCACGAACTTTCCATCAGCTTCGCGAATTTCTGTTTTTGCGGTTAACGCGTGTGAACTTAACATTCCCCTTCCGAACGTACATCGGAGTGAAGTGCAGTTCCGCGTGAGGATTACGATCACCAGCAGCAGCAGTAGCAGCCGACGACTCCTGGAGAGGATGCTGTTCATTTTGTAAGTCCAAAATCACTACGAAATCCCGTCATCCCTCCAGTTAGGATAAACATCGACTGGACACCACGTTGAGGCAAAACGAGTGTACATCGTCTAGCCCCTCACCAGCGATATTAGCAGTTAGAAGACCGTGCCCTGGTCTTAGGATAAACATCGACTGGACACCACGTTGTGGTAGTACGAAGGAATATCGTGCCTACCCCTCACCA